>OX422207.1:137263139-137718139 GCA_949130495.1 Sambucus nigra
GCAACTTGACATTTGTTTCAACCTATTAATATAAGTGAATTGAGTTTGAAAGATTATTTAATGAATTTCCCACAATACAAAGAGTGGATGGGAGAGAGTAACTGAATATGTGATAATCATGTAAAGGACATTCAAGAGTTTCTTAAATATGCATATAGAAATGTTATGAATGATAAGATTTTGTGTCTGTTCACCCTTTGTATCAACGAAAAACATAAGTCTTTAGAAGACGTTGCTCTTCACTTACTAAAGTGGGGAATTTTGCAAGAATATAGGATATAGATATACCATGGTGAAAATAATGTACCGTATATTTTGAAAAAATTATTGGTATTCGACCGCGTAATGAACCCTATCGAGTGGAAGTGGTAAATAACTCGCGAACACATCGTCTGTTGACCGGCCTAATTAATGATTCTTACAGAGTCGACCACCATCAAAACCACCAACCTATGGATACAGATAATGTGCATGTTGACCAGTCAACGAACAAGTTAATGCTAAATTACTAGAAGATAAGGAATACGTACGATTGAAAGCCTACGCGACTAGACCTTTGTATAACGATTGCGATGAAGATCACTCGGTGTTATATGCAATGATTAGTTTTCATAATTTAAAGAGTCAATTTAGTTTGTCGGGAAACAACGTGACCAAAATTCTTAAGTGCGTTAAAGAAATTCTCCCCAAAGAGAACACATTACCAGACAATTATCCGAGAATGAAGAAGAGATTGAAGGATTTAGGTTTGAAGTACAAATCTATCCATGCATGCAAGTGTGATTGCATATTGTACCGCAATAAGCAAAAGATAAGGATGAGTGTCCTACATGTAGTGAGCCTAGATATATGGCTTGTGAGAATGGAAAAGATAAAACTGCAAAATATTGAAAGTGCTCGCAAGTTCCACATAAGGTTTCGAAGTATTTTTCCCTTGGGCCACAGTTAAATTGGTTTTTCACTGTATCGTGGGTAGTAGAGCCCATGACATAGCATGCTCGATGCGGGGTAGGTGGGAATCTCATGCGTCATCCAGTTGAATTAATTCATATAGCAACTTTTAAATGCACGACACCATGAATTTGCAAAGGAACCACACAATGTCCGTCTTGCATTATCTACCGATGGGTTTAACTCTTTCGTTAATTTAAGCACTAATCAGAGTTATTGGATAGTTCTCATAGCGCATTTAAATATCTCTCCAACACTATGAATGAGAAAAAACTTTACATTATTGTTGTTATTGATACCCGGGACGAAGGCTCCCGATGATGATATTGATATATTCCTAGCCCCATTAATCGAAGAACTTACAGAGTTGTAGGATAAAGTTGTAAGGGAGCTTGACTCTTAAAAGAGTGAAGAGTTCACACTTAAAGCAATGGTGATGTGGGCGATCCACGACCTTCCTGCTTATGGGACCTTATTCGGTTGGAATGTTCATGGTTATCCTAGATGGCCCCGTAAGAGCCACGCACACCTTGCACAAGATCAATGTAACTCGTAGGAACTGACCGCCTATTCATGGGACTTTCGGTTTGATAATATGATGAAAATTTGCAAATATCTAGACTTAGCATTAAAAACATGCCACTAGAGAGTGAAAACCCAAAATAGCCCCATAAGAGGCACAAACATTGCGTACGGGACAAATATAAGTTATAGGAACTGATCGCGTAGTCACAGAACTCTCGCTTTGAGAATATAATGAAAATTTACAAATATCTAGACTTAGGCTTAAAATAAAAACAAGCAGCTATAGGGCGAAGACCTAAAACAACCCCATAAGAGGTACGAACACCTCGCAGGGGACTAATGTAACTCGTAAGAACTCACCACATAAGTATGGGACTCCCGGTTTGATAATATGAAAAAAATTTATGAATATCTGGACTTAGGCTTAAAAACATGTAGTTAGAGGGCGAAAGCCCAAAATAATCCCCAAACGACCTCGTAAGAGGCACGAACAACTCCCATGGGACCAATGTAACTCGTAAAAATTGACTGGATAGTAACCGGACTATCGGTTTGAGAATATGATGAAATTTTTTAACTATTTAGACTTAGACATAAAAACATGCCGCCAGATGGCAAAAACCCAAAAGTGTCCCTAAACACCCCGTAAAAGGCACGAACACCTCATACGGGATCCATGTAACTCATAGAAGCTGACCGCATAGTCAAGGGACACCCGGTTTGAGAATATAATAAAAATTTGTAAATATCTATACTTGGCTTAAAAACATGCCGCTAGAGGGAGAAAACCTAGAACAACCCCCAAATGGCTCCGTTAGAGGCACGAACAGCTTACATGGAACCAATGTAACTCATAGGAACTGACCGCATAGTCACGGGACTCCCGATTTGAGAATATAATAAAAGTTTACAAATATCTACACTTAGGCTTAAAAACATGCCGCTAGAGGATGAAAACCCAAAATAACCCCCAAACGGCCCGGTAAGAGGCACAAACACCTTGCACACGACCAATGTACCTCGTGAGAACTAATCGCATTGTCACGGGACTCCCGATTTGAGAATATGATGAAAATTTATAAATATCTAAATTTAGGCTTAAAAATATGCCGTTAGAGGGCCAAAATCCAAAACAACTCCAAAACGGCCCCGTTAGAGGCACGAACACCTTGCACATGACCAATGTAACTCGTAGGAACTAACTGCGTAGGCATGAGACTCCCGATTTGAGAATATATCAAAAATATAAATATCTAGACTTAGGCTTAAAAACATGTCGCTAGAGGGCGAAAATCCCAAATAACCCCCAAATTCCCCCCTTAGAGGCACAAAACCTCACATGGGACCAATGTAACTCGTAGGAATTGACCACATAGTCACTGGAGTCCCGTTTGAGAATATGATGAAAATTTGTAAATATCAAGACTTAGGCTTGAAAATATTCCGCTAAAGGGCAAAAATCCAAAACAACCCCCAAATGGCCCCGTAAGAGGCGAAAACACCTCGCATGGGACTAATGTAACTCGTATGAACTGACTGCGTAGTCATGAGACTCCTGATTTGAGAATATGAGGAAAATTTGCAAATATATAGACTTAAGCTTAAAAACATGTCGTTCGAGTGCGAAACCCAAAACACCATCCAAACGTCTTCGTAAGAGGCACGAACACCTCGCACTGGACCAATGTAACCCGTAGAGACTGACTGATTTATTTATTATTGAAGCCAGAGCTAGATTTAATCAATCAGTAGGTAAATATTGGATACATTCTAGCAAATGTATTCCTTCTATGCATCAAAAATTACTTTTGAAGAAGGAGGACGGTCTTATAGAAAAAGTGGATGCTAATCCACTACCTTTTCATGCTAGTTCCGACTATATTGAAGCAGAGCTCTACTAAGAGAACGTGGGGCCACTAAAGGCATAGGCTTTGGTTCTAGAAGCATCAAAAGGTTTAGTCTCTGAAGAAACTTGGAATGATATAGTTTTTAGCCTAATGGGGCCGACTGAACAAAATAAAACTGTTGTTTAAAGGTTGATAGACCCATTGACATTCAATAGGCCAATGAAAGCTTGGCCATAAATTCAGCGAGTTAGGGATAGGCACCAATTTTGGTGAAGAGAAGACCATAAATTAGGCTGATTGTGTCTTTGAAGAAGGTGTAAAAAATAAAGCTGTTCAAAACAATAGTAACATCATACTATATAGTAGTAATGTCATACTGCTCAGTCAACCACAAGGGTTCATTCTCTTTTCCCACGTATAAATCCATGACGAGGATCCGTGCCTCGTGCGGTTTTAAAGGAGGGTTATGCAATATAGTACCAGGGCGTGCATCCAGGTCCCTCAACCCCCTATCTATTTTATTACCACCCCATGTGTCTACTATATACATAATAGGCCAACCAATAGTTGAAACCGGTCTTAGGATGATAGTGGTATGGGTGAAAGTGTCGAATAAGTCATATGTATATGGGGGGGGGGGGGTATCGGTGAGAGTGAGGGTGAAAAAGATGGAGCAATGGTCCCCTCGTCCACCACTTTCTCCTTGACCTTCCCCGAGCTGGACCCAACCTAGCTTTAAAAGCACCCTTATTATAGTCGAACATTTTATGCATTGCTTGCTCTAAGGTTTCTAACTTCTCGCCATGGTTGGCCGACAACTCATCCATCTTGCGAGCTAGCCCAGTGTTGCTCGACGCAATCCTGAAGAGCTTCAAATTCCTACCCGAGAGCTCACCCCCCCCCCTCCCCCGAGTATGACCCTTGTGATCTCTCTCGAACACTTGGCTGAGTATGTCCATAGCAAGAGATGCCTTGTCGGCTTCACTCTAGGAGTTGGGCAATTCCTTAAGCTTTTCCTGAAATAATAAAAAGGTACACGATTAGATAAATTAATTAAATAAATGTGATTGTAAATTATTATTTTTATAACGTAATTAATATTTTAACTTATAATATTGGCGACCACGTTCGGATTGACCTTCACATCCTTCCCCTTCTTCGTTCGAATTTCCACATAGGCATCGAGCCTATGTGGCTTACCCCCACGACCACTCCCCGCATCCTAAAATAAAATAATGCAAAACTAGTAAATTAGTAAATAATTATCACTAAATAGAATAAAATAAAACTAAAATGAAAGGACATTAAAAACTTACTATCCTGGGCTCCACCTCGGCATAAAACGTACGCCCAGAGTAGTGCACGTCGACCTTCTTGGCCAAATTTGTCCTCCCCGATTGACGAGAGGACAATTGCCTCTCCAAGACCTCATTATCGACAAACTTTTGCCAGCTTACCAATGAGATTATCTCCTTCGAGGGTACCATGTCCCTAAGCCATAAGATGGGCTCTCGTTCCTGGCTAAAGTACTATTTGCGCATGTTTTTTATACACGTTTTATACTAATCTATTAATTGTTCCATCATGGAGTCGCGTAAATGTGGGGGCAATTCGAATTGTTCCTGTCAGAAGAATATAAAACAAAAAGAATGTGAGTTCATAGTGTTTAAATTATAAAATATAAATATAAATACAAAATATACAAAACAATAAGAAAGCGAGCAAGTACTTGTAATGCCCCCCAGATGGCCATCTTAAGCTCGTAGGACACATTCCTCCAATATGTGTACTCGGGGCCAACAAATGTCTTTAGTAACTCCAGAGACCTAGCTTGCAAGGCCGTCTTGATCTCCACTATGGTCCCCAATTTACCCCACTTTGGAGCCTAGTGTCAGATGAGCCTTCCTCGCCCACGCTTCCCTGACGCTCTGATGTAGACGTTTCCTGCAATTTTTTTTGTTATATATATATATATATATATATATATATATATATATATATATATATATATATATATATATATATATTAGAAAATGATCAAATCCAATTGAATAAAAGCATTAAATTGATTAAAATCCAAATGAATTAAAGCACTAGAAGAATACAAGTCAATGACATTATAAGAACACAAATCCATATCATAAACCAAAGTAAGCATTGTCTAAAATTATTGGAATACTTATTACAAATCTAAAAAAGATTTTAAATTCAAGTCATGTCATGGACTTTGAATTAATGCTTAAACTGATTAAAATCCAAATTAACATATTCACTTACCAACCAACCAACTTTGATTCAAATTCACAGAAAACTGATCAAATCCAAATGAATAAAAGCATTAAACTGTTGTTCGATAATAATAAAGCTCTAGAAGAATACAAATACTTGGAATAATTATTACAAATCTAAAAATTATTTTAAATTCAGGTTATTATCTAAAATGGATTGATATTCGGTAGGAGCAACCAAATCATCCACACTACTGGTTAGACGCTTTGGCGCATGTAGGATGATTAACCATGACTAGTTATTGATATACTCCGAGTAAAACACTTGCTTGACTTTCTAAAAAGTACAAATAAACGGCTCATCGCTTACGTGCTCGTGGATATTCAACTTGGACAAGTCAACCATAATTAAATTGGTACCAGGATTAACTTTACAAGAATATTTTATCCTCAACTCTTAGCCAATCTAGGTAAACCACAACCTCTTTGAAGATTATATAGACCAATTCAAATATATTCCGAATGACACCATACTAAGTCATTATTGGGTGCCTTTGGAACCTTCCTCAAATTTAAAACTATGAGCAGAGGGTAAAAACATCCTATGGCAATGGTATCTATTTTTTGAGCTAGTGATGAGACACAGAGATTCAGTCTCCTCTCCACAAATAGGACACCCCAAAGAACCATGTACTACACAACCGGATAATGTCCCATACGCTGAAAAATCATGAATTGCCCACATTAATATAGCTTTCAGCGTAAACTCTTATTTTTTAAAAGATTCAAATTCTTGCACACCCTCTTCCCATAACTCATTTAATTATTTTACAAAAGGAGCCAAGTAGTCGTAGATGTCCTCATTTGGTGCCTTTGGCCCTGGTATCAATAAAGACAACATAAAAAATTCAAGTCTCATACACTGTGAAGGAGGGAGGTTAGGTGGTTCTAGGATCACTGGCCATATCCTCTGGTTGTTGCTTAGATTTCCAAATGGATTGAAACCATCTATTGATATTACCAAAAGAATGTTACGCTATTCTCGAACAAAATTAGGATACTCATAATTCATCCTCTTTTAAGCTGTAGAATCAATAAGATGATATAGTAGATTCTCCCTTACTTCTGCCCTAACATATCAAGTCATTGCCTCCAATATCCATGGCACTATGAAAAACTGCTTCAATCTAGGCCAAGGGGAAAATATTTTAACACTTTTTTAGGAACGTTTGAGTTTGTGCCTTCCTTGTCAGTAGATTGCACATATCCAGGTTCCTCGCGTACAGGATACAAATCGAAAATTTCATACTTCTTTCGATATAGTATGCAGTCATACATACAAGCATCAAACAATGCATGTTTCGACGTTATCGCCAATTACCAAATAAAGTCTATATTGATGATTTATACATAGTTATGTTTTATTTTTTAATTGATGTTTTAAAATTTATAGTATGTTTCATCACAACTCTAAATGTTAGAAATACCTAGGTCCAACCAACTAAATGTCCATCTAAATGTTCAATTTCACCAGTCAACAATAATCTAAGAATCTTAAACAACAATTCAAATAATAATGCAAAACAATTCACCACTATGTGCACTTAATTCTAGCTTTATTATTACTCACTAATATATACAGAGACATATGTATATATAGATACCTTGAAAAATATGAAAAACTGAAGAGATTAAAATCAACAGTGGCGGTGGTGGCCTGAGATCAAGAAAAACCAAAACCCACAGCAACAACAACCAAAAAACTCACAAAAGCAAAAACTCCCAGAGATGCAACCTGGGAAATCTAGAAAAGTCCTTTATAATAATATGTTTAACACATTCTTTCCTAAATGAAAATACTAAATATATTTAAAAAAGACCATGTTATTTTTTTGAGGAACCTAAAAATCCCTTGAATTCATGTGTAATTACACCATAAACTATTCAAGAACATCACGATAATAATATACAATTTGAAAATTAAATTTCATATATACACAATCAGTGCACCCACTGCCATTCATCCCCCAAAACTTCTAACACAATTAGTGCACACACTAACATAAATTTTAGTTTTGATTTTGTGAAATTGATGCATAAAAATGAAAGAAAATTTAAATAAATGAAGAAATTCGAAGAAACGTACCTAAAATTCGAAGAAAAGTAACAAATCGCAACAACCTTACACCTCGGGATAAAATCGCAATAAATCCCTAAACCCTTCTGCTGAAATTGTCTGAGAAATTTCCTGAGGAGGGGAGGAGGAGCCGGGGGGGGGGGGGGGGGGAGGAGGAGAAGAGTGGAGGAGGGGCTGGAATCACCGAGAGAGAGAGAGAGAATTCATGAGAGAATACGGAAGAGGGAAAACGACGCTGACTAGGGTTTATTTTTTTTAAAGTTGCCACGGAAATTTCACAGTCAATGACCGTGACAACAATCTAACATTGTCACGATATTTGATCATGACATGTCTGTTATAAAAAACTTGTCACGATCAATGATCGAGACAACAAACGCGTGTTTTGTGTAAGATCCCGCGCCCCCTAAAAGAGAACACGACGTGATACTATGATAAAACTAAGCTAAAACCATCCAAAATAAATATAGAGCATCTAAATTCCACGATTTAAATATAAAAAAGCCACATTTTTTCTATTTCCACAATAATGATTTATAATAAAGTCTCTCAAATATAAAATTCTCCAACTAAAAATTACACCACTAATTATTACGACAAAAATAAATCTTCCAATCCATGCTCTAAAATAATTCTCCAAAATAGTCCATAGCGTCCCAATCCACGCTAACCTGCCAACTAAAAGAAAATACGGGGAAGTACATAATATGACATGAATAAATGCTCAAAAATAATAGCACGATAAATAAATCGCAACAGTAGGAATTAGCATATACAAATCAAATGAAACACTCAAGCATTATATCAATATTAATTTCTCAACAACACGTCAATGAGTCACCAGGCCTCACCTCACCGCGCCTATGCATTCTTAAGCATATCCGAATTTTGGACTTTTGGCAGGTGCCCATTCTCCGTGTCGTATTAAAATCTCATGACACTATGCTCAAATCACAATATAATATATATCACAATGAATCAAATTAGATTCCAACAATTTTGAGATTTCAAAGAATATCACAATTCAATATGAGTGAAATCGACGTAGAAATCAAACGGAATACTCTCGAGAGAATTTATGAGCATATTGTGTAAGTCCCGTACCTTAAAATCATCACATAATTTTAGCCTCAAAATCTAAACACACCATCACATTCTTCTCGAAAAAATAATCAAATCTTGTTTTAGTCCAAACTCGAGAAAACACCAAATAAGCCTTATAATCTAAGGTTGAAATCTTGAATAAGTTTGGGGCTATGGTTTGTAGATGAAAGGGAGTAATTTTGGAGAGGTCTTCTGGTTGAAAAGTTTGAGAAAAAGTGATTTGAAAAGCCAAGCCACAAATTTGGAGATATATAAAGGATTAAGAGTTTGATTAAGAAAAGAGTTCTGATCAGATACAAACACTAAAAAATTTATTTCGAATGATCAAACCGTAGGAATTGGATGAAATTTGGGGAAGTAGCTGAAGACGAGAGGAAGCTGCATAAAAAATTTCAGCTCGATTGGACGGTCCAATATTTTTAAATATTTTTTCTTGAGAGTTTTATGTTATGAGGACTCTTAGAGAGTTTTATGTTTTGAGGACTCTTCTATATAATAAAAATTCAATTAAAACTCCATTTTAATTCCAATTCCAATTCCGTTTGAAAATTTATTTTTCAAATATAAAAACCAACATTTTAGATTATAAAATTTATAAAATTCAAAATTTTATTTTTCTCCAATTTCCAAAATTAATTTAAAAACTCTCATTTAAAAAAATCCGGGTTGTTACATACTTCCCCACTAACAAGGAATTTCGCCCTTGAAATTCAACGAAGCCTAACACTAAAAAATCACGCCACACCAACAATCTCAAAAAATAACTCTCGTCTCTAAAAATCAACTTTAAATACATCACATCTAACCTCGATGCCTAACACGACTTATCACCAAAAATTTCTATTTCCAAAAAATATGTCTAACCCGCATGATAGATCCAAAACTCAAGGCCCGAGGGTTGTCGTATACCTAAGCTATGATACCATCTGTAACAACCCGCCCGGGAGAGCGAAGCGATACTCGATACAACTAAGCAAATCCATAATCAACAAGGTATAGAGCATCTAATTAAATCCCACAATATAAAATAAAAGAATCCATTAATCTTAATTCTTAAATTAAATACAACAAATGTCTCTCGAAATAATACAACTATCTATCTCGAAATAAAATAAATCGCTAATGCTCTATACAACAAAATAAATACAAATATTCTCATTTTGTACTCTCGAATATTCTTCCCAATATATCCAATCTACAAATCATTCTCCAATTAATCCATAGCGCCCAAATCCGCGCTAACCTACCACTAAGAAAAAATATGGGAAAGTACACAATACGATAGGAAAGATGCTCAACAAATATTAGCGGTGAATAAAACGTAACAATACGAGTACGAATATTCAAATTAAATGCAAATCTCACAAGCATTTTATCAATATAATTTATCAACAACACATTATCCGGGTCACCAGGCCTCACCATACCACGCTCATACTTTATCAAGTAGTCGAAAATTAGAGTCTTGGCAGGGGCCCAACCTCTATGCCATATTAAAATCTCATGACAACATGATCAACACAAATATAATATCACATGAATTAAAATCAGATTCCAATAATAATTTTTAGATTCCAAATGAATTTAGCAATTCAAATATGAGTTCAATAATCGCTTGAAATCAAAGGGAATAACTCTCGAGAGATTAAAGAGCATATTGTGTAAAACCCCATACCTTAAACCATCATAAGAAACCAACATGAATCATCCCAGAAACTCATATTAAACCATCAAGAATCATTTCACAAGGATCCATAAATCATCTCCAAGCTCCAACATCAAAATAGCCCCAAGAACACCTCCAAAAACTAAGGTTGAATATGATAATATAAAGGGGCTATACGTATATAAAAAGAGAGGAATGTATGAAAAGGCGACTGCATATTTGTGTGGAAAAATATGGTTTAGAAAAGGTCTCCCATGGCCCCTTTTTATAAGGTAAAAGAGTAGGAATATAAACCAACAAAAACTCTTCAAAAATTTACTGCGCACAAAAAAAATTGAGGTCGATCGATCAATCCCCGGGAGTCGATCGATCGATCCCTCAGGGATTTTGTATCTACCGACTTAAAAATGAAACCAAGGGATAATCTTTAAAAATCATTTAAAAATCCGTTTCAACTCTGATTTTGAAACTGATTGAAAATCTCGTCTTAAAAAATAATTCTCAACATTTTTGAGCAAGAAAATAATTAAATCAAAAACTTTATTTTCTTCTATATTGTTAAAATTAATTTAAAATACCCCAAAATTACGCGGGTTGTTACATTTTGTTGTCATAATTTTTGACTGTGATAACTCTGGTCGGGTAAAGAGTGATAATTTTTGTATTTTGGTGTAGTGAAATAGTTTTGTACAAAATGATTTTTTTTTCTTGGAATTCGAAGGGGTTTTCAGTCACATCATTAATCTGTTTGGCATTAAATGCCCCTATCAATTTAGCCTTCATTTAGTGTCTCGAGGAGACACATGTTCGCTTGGGAACACACATCCCATCATTTGGATAATCATTTTATTCCTTTCGATCTGTCAAGCGTGCGACCCCTCCTAGCTATAAATACCTATTTGAAAAAATTTGGCGTTTACTTTTGTCATTTTTAGAGCTTTTAGAAAGAGAAAGACTCCGTCCTCCCTAAAACTCCCCATTTTTTCCATAGCTATTTCTCTCAAACCTTCTATTCTACTAATGGCATCTTCTTCCAGGGTTCCTTCCTCCATAATCTCCGCTGCCATCAGTGAGATTCTTGTTGGTTCACTGGCCATCCAAGTGATGATCTCTATTGTTCTTACCATTGGTGTCACCACCGCGGCAATCGTCACTGTTGCTTCCATAACCACCCTCGCTGGTGGGTCCAGTAGCGCTGCTTCTGATGCCCCTTCTCTCTCTAAAGTACAAAGAGAGTACCTTAAAAACCGTTCAAAGCGGGATTTTAGTCTTTACCGCCTTGCCCATTATGTTGAAGAAAATGACATTTTCATGATAGGTCTTGAGATGTTCGAGGCTGAGTTTGTGGCCAAGGTAAGCGAGCAACCCTTATCGGGTTTTGTTGTGTCTGTTGATACTCCCACCATTTTGCCCGTTAGCATTATGGAAGTTTGATTAGATAGGGGTGATTTTCTATACTCAAACATTAACATTGATGTCTATGGAGGTGCCCTTAACGAGTGGGACCTCTAGGTAGACTATGTCTTAATTGATCCTACTCGCAAGGCCACCATCGAGCAACTTGGTCTGACGAGTACCCTTAGTAGTTTGAAGACTTGCACTATTACAAAACACTCCAACATTTTCAACCTTCTAGACTCTCGTTGAAGCATCCATTCACACACTTTCATTACTAGTTGGGGTGAATTTTCTATCACCCCGGAGGATATTTACGAGTTGACTTGCCTCCCCCTCTTGGGAAGTCATGTTTTCACAAACGGTTATGAAGATGCTGTTGAGAAAGAAATATGTGAGGAGCTATATCAGTCACTATCTGAATGCACTCGTTATGTTTTTATCAATCAAACAGGGGCCACCAAACATTCCTTTGCTAAGTGGTACAGGTATTGGTTCAGGGACTTTGAGCCCACCCTAAAAGAAGGAAGTTCGAGTAAGGCACCAAGAAGTCAGGATGGACCCAAGATCAAGTCTCCCTGTCACTTGGAAGCTTTGTTTATTACTTTTTTGAGCAGGTTTTTATTCTCAGGAAGGCTTAATGACTCCCCTCGTAAGTTATTATTTCGCCTCGCAGTTAAGTTTGTTCGAATGAGGGACCTCGCAGCACTTATGCTAGGTTCCATGTACTCTTGGTTGGACTATTCCCACGTAGACATGAAACGATCTCATGGATGCTATGATGTTACTAATTTTATAAACTCTTTCATTTTGATGGGGGATTTTGTTCGAGAGGTTTCCCAACTTTGATCTAGAGCCTCGCCCATTACACAACAATGTTGCTTGGATTTCCAGGTGGCATAAGAAGTACCCCAAGTAAGCCTTAGGTACCTTAATTGATAATATTAATGAATTATCATTTCGCCCCTACTCCAAATGAGTGGGTGGCATCTTTTCGTGGGGCTTTTTCACATCTTCTTCTAGTACCTTTTATCATCGTGTAGATTTAGAGTCAGTCACATATCCGTTATGGCTACGGTTCTGCCTTACGTGCTTCCATCACTATCTAAACTCGGACAAGGGGTTGAGTTTTATCACTCTGAACGAGTGAGGAGGCAGTTTGGGTACGATCAAGGAGTTCACACCCTCACTTATCTCTCAAGCGACTCACCCATAAAGCTATATTTAGAGGCATATACCAACTTTACTTTTGAGGGGATGATCCAAAGAACTGATAGCTTTGGTGTTTTTTGTTCCTTCTTGTGATTACTACCCCTCATTTAGTCGCTCGTGATTTTCTTTATGGAAGCGCCAAATTTTGCTTATCAAGAATTGTATTAAGGACGTTCCTCAAGAAACCATTCCTACCAAGATTCTCAATAATGACAAATACTTGGGGTAAAAGAATCCAAAAGGAATTGTGATTTTGCAGCACTATAGAAAAGACTCCCCTCGATCCGGTCAACTCTATTCTAGTGAGACCTATCCACGAGGAGTCTATCTATGCAAAACATCAGATCCCCAACCAGCCAAAGCAAAGGAATAAGGGAAGTCCAAGTCTAAGGACCCATAAAAAAGAAAACACCAGACACAAATGTGTCAAACTTTGTTCCAGTCTAGGTAGAGACTCCTCCTCCTCCTCCTCCTCCTCCTTCATTTGTGAGGACTCAGCAAGAAAGTAACATATTAAGAAAGTGTTTGAGCCCACTGCTCCCCCGACCGTTCCAGATCAAGATCAGACACTAACACTCTTGGGATTAAAAAGACATTTTAGATGGTGCGTGAGCAGGGCTATGAGGTCTTGGCATTCCTTGTCATGAGCAGTCCATCTCATCCACCCCTTTCGCAGAAGGTACTCTAATTACTCCTATTTTACTTAGTAAAATTTCTAGTCACGAGGTTTGAATTGCTTGTTCCTCGTCTTGCTCACTTAAAGAGGAACTTGTTGATTATGGAAGCACTCCTTCCTATGATGACAAGAGTTCTTCTTCAAATGACATTGGTGTTATGGAATCCCACCAAGGTCACTCACTTGATGCTTGTGCTTTGTTGTTAGCTTTAAGAGATTCTGATGGCAAGCATGATGATGCCCTGATCTACTCCCCTTCCACCACCAGCCCAACTACTGGGCAGCTGCCTTATGGACAAGCCCCTTGCCCAAACATTATAAGTTCTTTCTATTGTCTTTACTTTATTTTCTCTTGCTAGACTTTTGAAATGTATTTTCTAACTTTAAGTTTTCTAACATGGGGACGAGTGGCCCCTCAGAGGGGAGGGCCACCCCCTCGTCTTCACCTCACTAACTTTCTCGGGCACCTTTTCTCCGTGAAAGGATCTCTATGTTTGTCTCCTCCGTAGGCCTTGCTAAAGAGGTTTTTCCACAAGACTTTAAGATTTGTATCTTTTCTTACTTGTCAACTATTTTTAACATTTTTTATCTTTATTTATTCTATATCTTTCCTTTGTGTTTCGTACTATTATAAGGGGGTCTTATGTGTCCTCTCTTTCTGTGAAGGTATTCATCAGTCTTTCCAAATATATTTAAGTCTTGTCACCTACTAGCTTTTGACTTATTCTTAAGAATTTACTTATGTATGTTCTCATTTCTGATAGGTGATTGTAGCCCCCAGTCCCCCTACCAGGGCTCTTGCTTAATCTTGAATGGGCAGCTCTTTAGCTGGGCCTTCTACTACTACACCTTCAGAGGTAATTTTTAACACTTATTCTTTTGCATATCGTTTAACTTCTGTTTATGATTACCATTATTTTATCTTTGTTGTGTTTGTCTTATTTTGTAAGGTCCCTTTTTGAGTGGCCCTTTTACTAGTGGGGGGATACTTTTTCCCACTGGGGTGGTTATTACTAGTTTGTCACCCTATGGGAGGATATTTGTCCCTCAAGTTTGCATCCCTATGGATAACAGGATCTAGATCCAGTCTCTTCTTGCTTATCCCATCTTCAGTCTAGCTTCGAGTGGACCTGTCTCTACAGATGTAATCAATCGCATAACCTTTTCCATTTATCCTATTTGTCACTATTTATTTCTAATAATTTTGCTTGGTGACAAGCTGGTACGAGTATCCCTTTGACCTCCGTGGTTAATCTGAGCCCCTCTCCCCCTCATAGGGTTCTGGTACTTAATTTTACTATTTCTACTTTTCAATAACTTGTGGTTCTAGACTTTACTTGAGTTTCGGATTACTTCTTATTTATTTATATCTCACGCTAGTATCAGCGCTTCATCACCAACTATCTCTGCAGCTGGTGCTCAAATGGGCACTTCAAGTGCCACCCCATGTCTGGTATTTACGTTCTTTTTTGTGTTTTCGGTATTTGTGATTTCATTTTTTATTTGAGGGAATTTTGGTAATTATTTTCTATTCCTTTCTAGGTGGTTCCCTCACAGGTCCCTGATAATGTGGACCCTCCCGTGAGCCTACCCTCGAGCACCTCCTCGTTAAAATCTTCTCAAGTATACTATGATTCTTGGTTCTTCACCCTTTTTACTCTTTACTGTGTGAGATGTTTTGGTGACTTATTCCTTGTTTTCTTATTTTTAGGCTGATATTATTGAGGTCCCTTTATACGTGGGACATATTGCGAGAACTATTGAGGTGACTCCTCGGGTATTCATTTCAACAGATCTTTACTTTAAACTTGCTTTTTCAGCGCAAGTGCTCGCTAACACATCCCTATTTTCTTGTTGTCAGGTTAGTTTTGTGAGCATTTCGATGATTGTGGAACAACTTGGGAGCACTGTTGCGAGTGAGGTACTATACTATCGTACCTTATTCACTCCTTTTTATTTTCTCTCCCTATGTTTTTATTCTTGCTATTACTGTGCAAGTACCTACCATTACACCCATATTGATTTGTTTTCATGTTAGTAAGGCAAGTGTTCCCATATCTATAGAACATCCTGTGAGCACTATGGCGAGCACTCCTCAGGTATCATACTGTTATATCTGATTTGATTTTGAACATGTTTTTTTTAGAGTCTTGCTTTCTAATAAGTAAGTGTTCAATTAATATCAATTTGCGTATTCTTTACCAGGTCAACATAACAGGTCAAGGAGGACATTCTAGATTGGTTGGCAGCATGCTCACCCCTTTGGGCTTGGGGGTAGGTTATTTATCTTCCTTGTTTTTCGTTTCTATTTCATTTCTAGTTGAAGTTGTTTAGCTACTCCTTTTCATCTCCTCATATATTCTTTACATTTTTGTTTTAAGGATCACGCGTGTGGGCCTGTGGAGGTAGCTAATGACGATGGAACCAATTCTAAGGCCACTCGGTCTGATGGGGATGGAGGGGAAGGTTCTGTCGAGGAGAATTTTCTTCTTCCTTATGAGTCGGATTCTAGGAGTACAGTTTATGATGATATTGAAGTGGAGGCTCCTAAAACCATCATAAGAGAGAGTTATTATTGTGCAATGAGCAACTAAATTAATTCAGGAGCCAGGAGCAAGAGATATTAGATTTAATTCTTGATCATCATCCGAAGACTTTCATATCCCAGAGCATCCTCAACATTGACAACCTCACTATATACAACCCGAAGGCCCTCACCAGCTATATTCATGATTTTTTGTCCACTACTCCTGCTGATCTCACCAGCTCCAAGACTGGACTCTCTTTACAGGCCCTTCATGACCTTCAGAGTTTCTTTCGTTTTAAGATGGAATTTCTTGATGTTGCCATTCATTATTTTACTAGTGTCCCTTCACTACACCAAAAATAGGAAACTGACACGGTTTAAAACAGTGCCAGACGCAATCTGGCACGGTTCAAAACCGTGCCAGAATCAGGCGTGCCAGTTTTTCTGGCGCGGTTTAAAATCGTGCCAGATTTTCCAAACTGGCACGCTTTTAAACTGTGCCAGTTTTTTTATCTGGCACGCTTTTGACACGCTTTTAAACCATGCTAGATGTTAAATCTGGCACGCTTTTGGCACATGCCGAAACCGTGCCAAATTGTCTATTTTCTGGCACACTTTTGACACAGTTATAAAGCGTGCCAGATTGTTTTATAAGCGTTCTCATTTTTATAAATTGGCACGATTTTGGCACGATTTAAAACCGTGCCAGATTTTTCAGTTAATAAAAAATAATAATAATAATAGGAAACAAATCTGGAAAATCTGCAAATTCCAAATCTGATAGGATAAATATTTATTATTTGTAAAAAAAATCAAGAAAATTCACAAATTATGAATATCGCATGTTATTGATAAACTAATGTGCATACAAACTTCAAAAAATTACAAAAGCTAATAGTACCCAGATAAAAAAAAAATTGGGCAGAGTTTCCTCTATTTTTTGAACATTCCAAAACGTGCTAACATAAAATCTTCCCATATAAAGCCCACACGGCCATAAAAGTCGACAATAAAACTACTATAGCCAGTATGTCCATAACAGAAAATATAAAACTACTAAAGCCTGCTCGACCATAACACAAAAAATAGAATCCTAAATATTAACGACACTAAATGAATAATCCCCTTGTTGTAAAGCATTGACTTCTTCGTGCGTTCCAAGTGGATAAAAGCAAGCGATCAAATGTAATCCTACAAAAAAAATAAGACACAAAAAAGATACGATATTCGTAAGCAAGAAATTTTTAAAAAAATCGTATTCAAGCAGAAAAATTGCATATACGAGTCACAATTATTATTATATTCTCAACGACCTGTTTAAGGGTTGATTTGAGTTTTCACCTTTTAACGACTTGTTTTTAAGTTTAAGTGTTGATTTTTGCAAATTATCGTCATATTATCAAACGGGGAGACCCGAGACTACGCGGTCAGTTCCTAAAAGTTACATTGGTCCCGTGCGAGGTGTTCGTGCTACCTACGGGGTCGTTTGGGGGCTGGTCTGGGTTTTCACCCTTTAACGGCTTGTTTTTAAGTCCAAGTGTGATTTTTGCAAATTATCGTCATATTCTCAAATGGAGAGACCCGGGAATATGCGGTCAGTTCCTGCACGTTACATTGGTCCCATGCGAGGTGTTCGTGCCTCCTACGGGGTCCTTTGTGCGCTGGTTTGGATTTTCACCCTCTAACGGCTTGTTTTTAAGTTTAAGTGTTGATTTTTATTCTTAAACCGGGAGACTCGGAACTACGCGGCCAGGTTATACAAGTAATATTGGTCCCGTACGAGGTATTCGTGCCTCTTACGAGTCCGTTTGGGGGCTGGTTTAGGTTTTCACCCTTTAACGGCCTGTTTTTAAGTTTAAGTGTTGATTTTTGCAAATTATCGTCATATTCTCAAACGAGGAGACCCGAAACTACGCGGTCAGTCCCTACAAGTTACATTGGTACCGTGTGAGGTGTTCGTGCCTCCTACGGGGTCGTTTGGGGGCTGGTTTGGGTTTTCACCCTCTAACGGCTTGTTTTTAAGTCTAAGTGTGATTTTTACAAATTATCGTCATATTCTCAAACTGGGAGACCCGGGACAACGCGGTCAGTTCCTACAAGTTACATTGGTCCCGTGTGAGGTGTTCGTGCCTCCTACGGGGTCGTTTGGGGGCTGGTTTGGATTTTCACCCTCAAACGACTTGTTTTTAAGTTTAAGTGTTGATTTTTATTCTCAAACCGAGAGACCCAAAACTACGCGGTCAGTTTCTACAAGTTACATTGGTCCCGTGCGAGGTGTTCGTGCCTCGTACGGTGTCGTTTGGGGCTGGTTTGGTTTTTCACCCTTTAACGTCCTGTTTTTAAGTTTAAGTGTTGATTTTTACAAATTATCGTCGTACTCTCAAACCGGGAGACTCGGGACTACGCGGTCAGTACCTACATGTTACATTGGTCCTGTGCGAGGTGTTCGTGCCTCCTACGGGGTCGTTTGTGGGCTGGTTTGGGTTTTCACCCTCTAACGGCTTGTTTTTAAGTTTAAGTGTTGATTTTTATTCTCAAACCGGGAGACTAGGAACTACGCGGTCAGTTCCTAAGTGTTACATTGGTCCCGGGCGAGGTGTTCGTGCCTCCTACGAGGTCGTTTGGGGGCTGGTTTGGATTTTCACCCTCTAACGGCTTATTTTTAAGTTTAAGTGTTGATTTTTATTCTCAAACCGGGATTTGGAACTACGCGGTCAGTTTCTACAAGTTACATTGGTCTCGTACGAGGTGTTCGTGCCTCTTACGAGTCCGTTTGGGGGCTGTTTTAGGTTTTCACCCTTTAACGACCTGTTTTTAAGTTTAAGTGTTGATTTTTGCAAATTATCGTCGTATTCTCAAACGGGGAGACGCGGGACTACGCGGTCGGTTCCTACAAGTTACATTGGTCCCGTGTGAGGTGTTCGTGCCTCCTACGGGGTCGTTTGGGGGCTGGTTTAGGTTTTCACCCTCTAACGGCTTGTTTTTAAATCTAAGTGCGATTTTTGCAAATTATCGTCATATTCTGAAACCGGGAGACCCAGGACTACGCGGTCTGTTAATACAAGTTACATTGGTCCCGCGCGAGGTGTTCGTGCCTCCTACGGGGTCGTTTGGGGGCTGGTTTGGATTTTCACCCTCTAACGACTTGTTTTTAAATTTAAGTGTTGATTTTTATTCTCAAACCGAGAGACCTTAAACTACGCAGTCAGTTCCTACAAGTTACATTGGTCTCGTGCGAGGTGTTCGTGCCTCCTACGGGGACGTTTGGGGGCTGGTTTGGTTTTTCACCCTTTAATGGCCTGTTTTTAATTTTATGTGTTGATTTTTGTAAATTATTATCGTATTCTCAAACCGGGAAACCCAAGACTATGCGGTCAGTTTCTACAAGTTACATTGGTCCCGTGCGAGGTGTTCGTGCCCCCTACGGGGTCGTTTGGTTGCTGGTTTGGGTTTTCACCCTCTAACGACTTGTTTTTAAGTTTAAGTGTGATTTTGGCAAATTATCATCATATTCTCAAACCTGGAGACCCGGGACTACGCGGTCAGTTCCTACAAGTTACATTGGTCCCGTGCGAGGTGTTCGTGCCTTCTAAGAGGTCGTTTGGGGGCTGGTTTGGGTTTTCACCCTCTAACGGCTTGTTTTTAAGTTAAGGTATGATTTTTGTAAATTATCGTCATATTCTCAAACCGGGAGACCCGAGACTACGCGGTCAGTTCCTACAAGTTACAATGGTCCCGTCCGAGGTGTTCGTGCCTCCTATGGGGTCGTTTGGGGGCTGGTTTGGGTTTTCACCCTTTAACGGCTTGTTTTCAAGTCTAATTGTTATTTTTGCAAATTATCGTCATACTCTGAAACCGGGAGACCCAGGACTACGCGGTCTGTTCCTAAAAGTTACATTGGTTCCGTGCGAGGTGTTCGTGCCTCTTACGGGGCCGTTTAGGGGGAGGTTTGGGTTTTCACCCTTTAACGACTTTTTTTCAAGTCTGAGCATGATTTTTGCAAATTATCGACATATTCTCAAATCGGGAGACCCGATACTACGCGATCAGTTCCTACAAGTTACATTGGTCCCGTACGGGGTGTCCGTGCCTCCTACGGGGTCGTTTAGGGGCTGGTTTGGGTTTTCACCCTCTAACTGCTTGTTTTTAAGTTAAGTGTTGATTTTTATTCGCAAACCGGGCGACCCGGGACTACGTGGTCAGTTCCTACAAGTTATATTGGTCCCGTGCGAGGTGTTCGTGCCTCCTATGGGGTCGTTTGGGGGCTGGTTTGGGTTTTCACCTTTTAACGACCTGTTTTTAAGTTTAAGTGTTGATTTTTGCAAATTATCGTCGTATTCTCAAACCGGGAGACCCGGGACTACGCGGTCAGTTCCTACAAGTTACATTGGTCCCGTGCGAGTTATTCGTGCCTCCTACGGGGTCGTTTGGTGGCTGGTTTGGGTTTTCACCCTCTAATGGCCTTTTTTCAAGTCAAAGTGTGATTTTTGTAAATTATCATCGTATTCTCAAACGGGGAGACCCGGGACTACGCGGTCAGTTCCTACATGTTACATTGGTCCCATGCGAGGTGTTCGTACCTCCTACGGGGTCGTTTGGGAGCTGGTTTGGGTTTTCACCCTTTAACAGCTTGTTTTTAAGTCTAAGTGTGAGTTTTGCAAATTATCGCCATATTCTCAAACCGGGAGACCTGAGACTACGCGGTCAGTTCCTATAAGTTACATTGGTCCCGTGCGAGGTGTTCGTGCCTCCTACGGGTTCGTTTGGGGTCTGGTTTGGGTTTTCACCCTTTAATGGCCTGTTTTTAAGTCAAAATGTGATTTTGGCAAATTATCATCATATTCTGAAACCGGGAGACCCGAGACTACGCGGTCAGTTCCTACAAGTTACATTGGTCCGGTCCGAGGTGTTCCTGCCTCCTATGGGGTCGTTTAGGGGCTGGTTTGGGTTTTCACCCTCTAACGGCTTATTTTTAAGTTTAAGTGTTGATTTTTATTCGCAAACCGGAAGACACGAGACTAAGCGGTCAGTTCCTACAAGTTATATTTGTCCCGCGTGTGGTCTTTGCGCCTCCTACGGGGTCATTTGTGGGTTGGTTTGGGTTTTCACCCTTTAACGGCTTGTCTTCAAGTCTAAGTGTGATTTTTGCAAATTATCGTCATACTCTCAAACTGAGAGACCCAGGACTACGCGGTCTGTTCCTAAAAGTTACATTGGTTCCGTGCGAGGTGTTCGTGCCTCTTACGGGGACGTTTGGGGGCTGGTTTGGGTTTTCACCCTTTAACGAATTTTTTTAAGTCTGAGCATGATTTTTTGTAAATTATCGACATATTCTCAAATCGGGAGACCCGAGACAACGCAATCAGTTCCTACAAGTTACATTGGTCCCGTACGAGGTGTTCGTGCCTCCTACAGGGTCGTTTGGGGGCTGGTTTGGGTTTTCACCCTCTAACAGCTTGTTTTTAAGTTTAAGTGTTGATTTTTATTCACAAACCGGGAGACCCGAGTCTACACAGTCAGTTCCTAAATGTTACATTGGTCCCGTGCGAGGTGTTCGTGCCTCTTACGAGTCAGTTTGGGGTCTGGTGTTGGTTTTCACCCTTTAACGGCCTGTTTTTATGTTTAAGTGTTGATTTTTGAAAATTATCATCATATTCTCAAACGGGGAGATCCGGGACTACACGGTCAGTTCCTACAAGTTACATTGGTCCCGTGCGAGGTGTTCTTACCTCCTACGGGATCGTTTGGGGGTTGGTTTGGGTTTTTACCCTCTAACGGTTTGTTTTTAAGTTTAGGTGTGATTTTTTAAAATTATCATCATATTCTCAAATCGGGAGACCCGAGACTACGCGGTCAGTTCCTACAAGTTACATTGGTCCCGTCAGAGGTTTTTATGCCTCCTACGGGGACGTTTGGGGGATGGTTTGGGTTTTTACCCTCTAACGGCTTGTTTTTAAGTTTAAGTGTTGATTTTTATTCGCAAACCAGAAGACCCGAGACTACGCGGTCAGTTCCTACAAGTTATATTTGTCCCGCGCGAGGTGTTCGTGCCTCCTACGGGGTCGTTTTGAGGCTGGTTTGGGTTTTCACCCTTTAACGGCATATTTTCAAGTCTAAATGTGATTTTTGCAAATTATAGTCATACTCTCAAACCGGGAGACCCGGGACTACGCGGTCTGTTCCTAAAAGTTACATCGGTTTCGTGCGAGGTGTTCGTGCCTCTTACGGGGCCGTTTGGGGGCTGGTTTGGGTTTTCACCCTTTAACGGCTTATTTTTAAGTCTAAGCATGATTTTTGCAAATTATCGACATATTCTCAAATCGGGAGACCCGAGACTACGCGATCAGTTCCTTCAAGTTATATTGGTCCCGTACGAGTTGTTCGTGCCTCCTACGGGGTCGTTTGAGGGCTAGTTTGGATTTTCACCCTCTAATTACTTATTTTTAAGTTTAAGTGTTGATTTTTATTCGCAAATCGGAAGACCCGGGACTACGCAATCAGTTCCAACAAGTTACATTGGTCCCGTGCGAGGTGTTCGTGCCTCCTACGGGGTCGTTTGGGGGTTGGTTTGGGTTTTCACCCTTTAACGACCTGTTTTTAACTTTAAGTGTTGATTTCTGTAAATTATCATCGTATTCTCAAACCGAGTGACCCGAGACTACGCGGTCAGTTCCTACAAGTTACATTGGTCCCGTGCGAGGTGTTCGTGCCTCCTACAGGGTCGTTTGGTGGCTGGTTTGGGTTTCACCCTCTATTGGCCTGTTTTCAAGTCAAAGTGTGATTTTTGCAAATTATCGTCGTATTCTCAAATGGGGAGACCCGGGACTACGCGGTCAGTTCATACAAGTTACATTGGTCCCGTGCGAGGTGTTCTTACCTCCTACGGGATCGTTTGGGGGTTGGTTTGGGTTTTCACCCTCTAACGGTTTGTTTTTTAGTTTAGGTGTGATTTTTTAAAATTATCGTCATATTCTCAAATCGGGAGACCCGAGACTACGCGGTCAGTTACTACAAGTTACATTGGTCTCGTCAAAGGTATTTATGCCTCCTACGGGGTCGTTTGGGGGCTGGTTTGGGTTTTTACCCTCTAACGGCTTGTTTTTAAGTTTAAGTGTTGATTTTTATTCGCAAACCAGAAGACCCGAGACTACGCGATCAGTTCCTACAAGTTATATTTGTCCCGCGCGAGGTGTTCGTGCCTCCTACGGGGTCGTTTGGAGGCTGGTTTGGGTTTTCACCCTTTAACGGCATGTTTTCAAGTCTAAGTGTGATTTTTGCAAATTGTAGTCATACTCTCAAACTGGGAGACCCGGGACTACGCGGTCTGTTCTTAAAAGTTACATCGGTTCCGTGCGAGGTGTTCGTGCCTCTTACGTGGCCGTTTGGGAGCTATTTTGGGTTTTCACCCTTTAACGGCTTGTTTTTAAGTCTAAGCATGATTTTTGCAAATTATCGACATATTCTCAAATCGGGAGACCCGAGACTACACGATCAGTTCCTTCAAGTTACTTTGGTCCCGTACGAGGTGTTCGTGCCTCCTACGAGGTCGTTTGAGGGCTGGTTTGGGTTTTCACCCTCTAATTGCTTGTTTTTAAGTTTAAGTGTTGATTTTGATTCTCAAATCGGAAGACCCGGGACTACGCAATGAGTTCCTACAAGTTACATTGGTCCCGTGCGAGGTGTTCGTGCCTCCTACGGGGTCGTTTGGGGGCTGGTTTGGGTTTTCACCCTTTAACGACGTGTTTTTAACTTTATGTGTTGATTTCTGTAAATTATCAACGTATTCTCAAACCGGGTGACCCGGGACTACACGTTCAGTTCCTACAAGTTAAATTGGTCCCGTGAGAGGTGTTTGTGCCTCCTACAGGGTCGTTTGGTGGATGGTTTGGGTTTTCACCCTCTAATGGCCTATTTTCAAGTCAAAGTGTGATTTTTGCAAATTATCGTCGTATTCTCAAACGGGGAGACTCGGGACTACGCGGTCAGTTCTTACATGTTACATTGGTCCCGTGCGAGGTGTTCGTGCCTCCTACGGGGTCGTTTGGTGGCTGGTTTGGGTTTTCACCCTCTTACGGCTTGTTTTTAAGTTTAAGTGTGATTTTTTTTCAAATTATCGTCACATTCTCAAACCGGGAGACCCGATACTACGCGGTCAGTTCCTACATGTTACATTGGTCCTGTGCGCGGTGTTTGTACCTCGTACGGGGTCGTTTGGGGCCTGGTTTGGGTTTTCACCTTCTAACGGCTTATTTTTAAGTTTAAGTGTTGATTTTTATTCTCAAACCGGGATTTAGAACTACGCGGTCTGTTTCTACAAGTTACATTGGTCCCGTGCGGGGTGTTCGTGCCTCTTACGAGTTCGTTTGGGGGCTGGTTTAGGTTTTCACCCTTTAACGACCTGTTTTTAACTTTAAGTGTTGGTTTTTTGCAAATTATCGTCATATTCTCAAACGGGGAGACCCGGGACTACGCGGTTAGTTCCTAAAATTTACATTGGTCCCGTGTGAGGTGTTCGTGCCTCTTATGGGGTCGTTTGGGGACTGGTTTAGGTTTTCACCCTCTAACGGCATGTTTTTAAGTCTAAGTGTGATTTTTGCAAATTATCGTCATATTCTGAAACCGGGAGACCCGGGACTACGTGGTTTGTTCCTACAAGTTACATTGGTCCCGTGCGAGGTGTTCGTGCCTCCTACGAGGTCGTTTGGGGGCTGGTTTGGATTTTCACTCTCTAACGACTTGTTTTTAAATTTAAATGTTGATTTTTTTCTCAAACCGAGAGGCCTGAAACTACACGGTCACTTCCAACAAGTTACATTGGTCTCGTGCGAGGTGTTCGTGCCTCCTATGGGGTCGTTTGGGGGCTGGTTTGGTTTTTCACCCTTTAACGGCCTGTTTTTAATTTTAAGTGTTGATTTTTGTAAATTATTATCGTATTCTCAAATCGGGAGACCCGGGACTATGCGGTCAGTTTCTACAAGTTACATTGGTCCCGTGCAAGGTGTTCGTGCCCTCTACGGGGTCGTTTGGGGGATGGTGGGTTTTCACCCTCCAACGGCTTCTTTTTAAGTTTAAGTGTGATTTTTGCAAATTATCGTCGTATTCTCTAACCTGGAGACCCGGGACTACGCGGTCAGTTCCTACAAGTTACATTGGTCCCGTGCGAGGTGTTCGTGCGTTCTAAGAGGTCGTTTGGGGGCTGGTTTGGGTTTTCACCCTTTAAAGGCTTGTTTTTAAGTCTAAGTGTTGATTTTTATTCTCAAACGGGGAGACCCGGGACTATGCGGTCAGTTCCTACAAGTTACATTGGTCCCGTGCTAGGTGTTCTTACCTCCTACGGGATCATTTGGGGGTTGGTTTGGTTTTTCACCCTCTAACGGCTTGTTTTTAAGTTTAGGTATGATTTTTGCAAATTATCATCATATTCTCAAACCGGGAGACCCGAGACTACGTGGTCAGTTCCTATAAGTTACATTGGTTCCGTCCGAGGTGTTTGTGCCTCCTATGGGGTCATTTTGGGGCTGGTTTGGGTTTTCACCCTCTAACGACTTATTTTTAAGTTTAAGTGTTGATTTTTATTCGCAAAACGGAAGACACGAGACTATGCGGTCAGTTCCTACAAGTTATATTTGTCCCGCGCGAGTTGTTTGTGCCTCCTACCGGGTCATTTGGGGGTTGGTTTGGGTTTTCACCCTTTAACGGCTTGTTTTCAAGTCTAAGTGTGATTTTTGCAAATTATCGTCATACTCTCAAACCGAGAGACCCGGGACTACGCGGTGTGTTCCTAAAAGTTACATTGGTTCCGTGCGAGGTGTTCGTGCCTCTTACGGGGCCGTTTGAGGGCTGGTTTGGGTTTTCACCCTTTAACGACTTTTTTTTAAGTCTGAGCATGATTTTTGTAAATTATCGACATATTCTCAAATCGGGAGACCCGAGACTACGCGATCAGTTCCTACAAGTTACATTGGTCCCGTAAAAGGTGTTCGTGCCTCCTACGGGGTCGTTTGGGGGCTTGTTTGGGTTTTCACCCTCTAACTGCTTATTTTTAAGTTTAAGTGTTGATTTTTATTCGCAAACCGAGCGACCCGGGACTACGCGGTCAGTTCCTACAAGTTACATTGGTCCCGTGCGAGGTGTTCGTGCCTCATATGGGGTCGTTTGGGGGCTGGTATGGGTTTTCACCCTTTAACGACCTGTTTTTAAGTTTAAGTGTTGATTTTTGCAAATTATCGTCGTATTCTCAAATGGGGAAACCCGAGACTACGCGGTCAGTTCTTACATGTTACATTAGTCCCGTGTGTGGTGTTCGTACCTCCTACGGGGTCGTTTGGGGGCTGGTTTGGGTTTTCTCCCTTTAACAGCTTGTTTTTATGTCTAAGTGTGAGTTTTGCAAATTATCGCCATATTCTCAAACCGGGAGAACAAAGACTACGCGGCCAGTTCCTACAAGTTACATTGGTCCCGTGCGAGGTGTTCGTGCCTCCTACGGGTTCATTTGGGGTCTGGTTTGCATTTTCACCCTTTAACGGCTTATTTTTAAGTCAAAATGTGATTTTTGCAAATTGTCATCATACTCTCCAACCGAGCGACCCGGGACTAGGCGATCAGTTCCTACAAGTTACATTGGTCCCGTACGAGGTGTTCGTGCCTCCTACGGGGTCTTTTGGGGGCTAGTTTGAGTTTTCACCCTCTAACGGCTTGTTTTTAAGTTTAAGTGTTGATTTTTATTCGCAAACCGGAAGACATGAGACTACGCGGTCAGTTCCTACAAGTTATATTTGTCCCGCAAGAGGTGTTCATGCCTCTTACGGGGTCGTTTGGGGGCTGGTTTGTGTTTTCACCCTTTAACGGCTTGTTTTCAAGTCTACGTGTGATTTTTGCAAATTATAGTCATACTCTCAAACCAGGAGACCCGGGACTACGCGGTCTCTTCCTAAAAGTTACATTGGTTCCGTGCGAGGTGTTCGTGCCTCTTACGGGACCGTTTGGGGGCTGGTTTGGGTTTTCACCCTTTAAAGGCTTGTTTTTAAGTATAAGCATGTTTTTTGCAGATTATCGACATATTCTCAAATCGGGAGACCCGAGACTACGCGATCAGTTCCTACAAGTTACATTGGTCCCGTACGAGGTGTTCGTGCCTCCTACGGGGTCGTTTGGGGGCTGGTTTGGGTTTTCACCCTCTAACAGCTTGTTTTTAAGTTTAAGTGTTGATTTTTATTCGCAAACCGGAAAACCCGGGTCTACGCAATCAGTTCCTACATGTTACATTGGTCCCGTGCGAGGTGTTTGTGCCTCCTACGGGGTCGTTTGGGGGCTGGTTTGGGTTTTCACCCTTTAACGACGTATTTTTAAGTTTAAGTGTTGATTTCTACAAATTATCGTCGCATTCTCAAACCGGGAGACCCGGGACTACGCGGTCAGTTCCTACAAGTTACATTGGTCCCGTGCGAGGTGTTCGTTCCTCCTACAGGGTCGTTTGGTGGTTGGTTTGGGTTTTCACCCTCTAATGGCCTGTTTTCAAGTCAAAGTGTGATTTTTCCAAATTATCGTCGTATTCTCAAACGGGGAGACCCGGGACTACGCGGTCAGTTCTTACATGTTACATTGGTCCCGTGCGAGGTGTTCGTGCCTCCTACGGGGTCGTTTGGTGGTTGGTTTGGGTTTTCACCCTCTAACGGCTTGTTTTTAAGTTTAAGTGCGATTTTTGCAAATTATCATCACATTCTCAAACCGGGAGACCCGAGACTACGCGGTCAGTTCCTACATGTTACATTGGTCCTATGCGAGGTGTTCGTGCCTCCTACGGGGTCGTTTGGGGGCTGGTTTGAGTTTTCACCCTCTAACGGCTTAGTTTTAAGTTTAAGCGTGGATTTTTATTCTCAAACCGGGAGACTTGGAACTAAGCATCCAGCTTATACAAGTAACATTGGTCCCGTGCGAGGTGTACGTGCCTCTTACGAGTCCGTTTGGGCGCTGGTTTAGGTTTTCACCCTTTAACGACCTGTTTTTAAGTTTAAGTGTTGATTTTTGCAAATTGTCATCATATTCTAAAACGGGGAGACCCGGGACTACGCGGTCACTCCCTACAAGTTTCATTGGTCCCGTGTGAGGTGTTCGTGCCTCCTACGGGGTCGTTTGGGGGCTGGTTTGGGTTTTCACCCTCTAACGGCTTGTTTTTAAGTCTAAGTGTGATTTTTACAAATTATAGTCATATTCTCAAACCGGGAGACCCAGAACTATGCGGTCCGTTCCTACAAGTTACATTGGTCCCGTGCGAGGTGTTCGTTCCTCCTACGGGGTCGTTTGGGGGCTGGTTTGGGTTTTCACCCTTTAACGACCTGTTTTTAACTTTAAGTGTTGATTTCTGTAAATTATCATCGTATTCTCAAACCGAGTGACCCGGGACTACGCGGTCAGTTCCTACAAGTTACATTGGTCCCGTGCGAGGTGTTCGTGCCTCCTACAGGGTCGTTTGGTGGCTGGTTTGGGTTTCACCCTCTAATGGCCTGTTTTCAAGTCAAAGTGTGATTTTTGCAAATTATCGTCGTATTCTCAAATGGGGAGACCCGGGACTATGCGATCAGTTCCTACAAGTTACATTGGTCCCGTGCGAGGTGTTCTTACCTCCTACGGGATCGTTTGGGGGTTGGTTTGGGTTTTCACCCTCTAACGGTTTGTTTTTTAGTTTAGGTGTGATTTTTTAAAATTATCGTCATATTCTCAAATTGGGAGACCCGAGACTACGCGGTCAGTTACTACAAGTTACATTGGTCCCGTCAGAGGTGTTTATGCCTCCTACGGGGTCGTTTGGGGGCTGGTTTGGGTTTTTACCCTCTAACGGCTTGTTTTTTAGTTTAAGTGTTGATTTTTATTCGCAAACCAGAAGACCCGAGACTACGCGGTCAGTTCCTACATGTTATATTTGTCCCGCGCGAGGTGTTCGTGCCTCCTACGGGATCGTTTGGAGGCTGGTTTGGGTTTTCACCCTTTAACGGCATGTTTTCAAGTCTAAGTGTGATTTTTGCAAATTGTAGTCATACTCTCAAACCGAGAGACCCGGGACTACGCGGTCTGTTCCTAAAAGTTACATCGGTTCCGTGCGAGGTGTTCGTGCCTCTTACGGGGCCGTTTGGGAGCTTGTTTGGGTTTTCACCCTTTAACGGCTTGTTTTTAAGCATAAGCATGATTTTTGCAAATTATCGATATATTCTCAAATCGGGAGACCCGAGACTACGCGATCAGTTCCTTCAAGTTACATTGGTCCTGTACGAGGTGTTCGTGCCTCCTACGGGGTCGTTTGAGGGCTGGTTTGGGTTTTCACCCTCTAATTGCTTGTTTTTAAGTTTAAGTGCTGATTTTTATCCGCAAATCGGAAGACCCGGGACTACGCAATGAGTTCCTACAAGTTACATTGGTCCCGTGCGAGGTGTTCGTGCCTCCTACGGGGTCGTTTGGGGGTTGGTTTGGGTTTTCACCCTTTAACGACCTGTTTTTAACTTTAAGTGTTGATTTCTGTAAATTATCATCGTATTCTCAAACCGGGTGACCCGGGACTACACGGTCAGTTCCAACAAGTTACGTTGGTCCCGTGCGAGGTGTTTGTGCCTCCTACAGGGTCGTTTGGTGGATGGTTTGGGTTTTCACCCTCTAATGGCCTATTTTCAAGTCAAAGTGTGATTTTTGCAAATTATCATCGTATTCTCAAACGGGGAGACTCGGGACTACGCGGTCAGTTCTTACATGTTACATTGGTCCCGTGCGAGGTGTTCGTGCCTCCTACGGGGTCGTTTGGTGGCTGGTTTGGGTTTTCACCCTCTTACGGCTTGTTTTTAAGTTTAAGTGTGATTTTTTCAAATTATCGTCACATTCTCAAACCGGGAGACCCGATACTACGCGGTCAGTTCCTACATGTTACATTGGTCTTGTGCGAGGTGTTCGTGCCTCGTACGGGGTCGTTTGGGGCCTGGTTTGGGTTTTCACCTTCTAACGACTTATTTTTAAGTTTAAGTGTTGATTTTTATTCTCAAACCGGGATTTGGAACTACGCGGTCAGTTTCTACAAGTTACATTGGTCCCGTGCGGGGTGTTCGTGCCTCTTACGAGTTCGTTTGGGGGCTGGTTTAGGTTTTCACCCTTTAATGACCTGTTTTTAAGATTAAGTGTTGGTTTTTTGCAAATTATCGTCATATTCTCAAACGGGGAGACCCGGGACTATGCGGTTAGTTCCTAAAATTTACATTGGTCCCGTGTGAGGTGTTCGTGCCTCCTATGGGGTCGTTTGGGGGCTGGTTTAGGTTTTCACCCTCTAACGGCTTGTTTTTAAGTCTAAGTGTATTTTTGCAAATTATCGTCATATTCTGAAACCGGGAGACCCGGGACTACGTGGTCTGTTCCTACAAGTTACATTGGTCCCGTGCGAGGTGTTCGTGCCTCCTACGAGGTTGTTTGGGGGCTGGTTTGGATTTTCACCCTCTAACGACTTGTTTTTAAATTTAAATGTTGATTTTTTTTTCTCAAACCGAGAGGCCTGAAACTACGCGGTCACTTCCAACAAGTTACATTGGTCTCGTGCGAGGTGTTCGTGCCTCCTATGGGGTCGTTTGGGGGCTGGTTTGGTTTTTCACCCTTTAACGGCCTGTTTTTAATTTTAAGTGTTGATTTTTGTAAATTATTGTCGTATTCTCAAATCGGGAGACCCGGGACTATGCGGTCAGTTTCTACAAGTTACATTGGTCCCGTGCAAGGTGTTCGTGCCCCCTACGGGGTCGTTTGGGGGCTGGTGGGTTTTCACCCTCCAACGGCTTCTTTTTAAGTTTAAGTGTGATTTTTGCAAATTATCATCATATTCTCTAACCTGGAGACCCGGGACTACGCGGCCAGTTCCTACAAGTTACATTGGTCCCGTGCGAGGTGTTCGTGCCTCCTACGGGTTCGTTTGGGGTCTGGTTTGGATTTTCACCCTTTAACGACTTATTTTTAAGTCAAAATGTGATTTTTGCAAATTGTCATCATACTCTCCAACCGAGCGACCCGGGACTACGCGATCAGTTCCTACAAGTTACATTGGTCCCGTACGAGGTGTTCGTGCCTCCTACGGGGTCTTTTGGGGGCTAGTTTGAGGTTTCACCCTCTAACGACTTGTTTTTAAGTTTAAATGTTGATTTTTATTCGCAAACCGGAAGACATGAGACTACGCGGTCAGTTCCTACAAGTTATATTTGTACCGAAAGAGGTGTTCATGCCTCCTACTGGGTCGTTTGGGGGCTGGTTTGTGTTTTCACCCTTTAACGGCTTGTTTTCAAGTCTACGTGTGATTTTTGCAAATTATAGTCATACTCTCAAACCAGGAGATCCGGGACTACGCGGTCTGTTCCTAAAAGTTACATTGGTTCCGTGTGAGGTGTTCGTGCCTCTTACGGGACTGTTTGGGGGCTGGTTTGGGTTTTCACCCTTTAACGGCTTGTTTTTAAGTCTAAGCATATTTTTTGCAAATTATCGACATATTCTCAAATCAGGAGACCCGAGACTACGCGATCAGTTCCTACAAGTTACATTGGTCCCGTACGAGGTGTTCGTGCCTCCTACGGGGTCGTTTGGGGGTTGGTTTGGGTTTTCACCCTCTAACAGCTTATTTTCAAGTCAAAGTGTGATTTTTGCAAATTCTCGTCGTATTCTCAAACAGGGAGACCCGGGACTACGCGATCAGTTCTTACATGTTACATTGGTCCCGTGCGAGGCGTTCGTGCCTCCTAAGGGGTCGTTTGGGGGCTGGTTTGGGTTTTCACCCTCTAACTACTTATTTTTAAGTTTAAGTGTTGATTTTTGCAAATTATCGTCGTATTCTCAAACCGAGAGACCCGGGACTACGCGGTCAGTACTACAAGTTACATTGGTCCCGTGCGAGGTATTCGTGCCTCCTACAGGGTCGTTTGGTGGTTGGTTTGGGTTTTCACCCTCTAATGGCCTTTTTTCAAGTCAAAGTGTGATTTTTGTAAATTATCGTCGTATTCTCAAATGGGGAAACCCGGGACTACGCGATCAGTTCCTACATGTTACATTAGTCCCGTGTAAGGTGTTCTTACCTCCTACGGGGTCGTTTGGGGGATGGTTTGGGTTTTCACCCTTTAATAGCTTATTTTTATGTCTAAGTGTGAGTTTTGCAAATTATCGCCATATTCTCAAACTGGGAGAACAGAGACTACGCGGTCAGTTCCTGCAAGTTACATTGGTCCCGTGCGAGGTGTTCGTGCCTCCTACGGGTTCGTTTGGGGACTGGTTTGGGTTTTCACCCTTTAACGACTTATTTTTAAGTCAAAATGTGATTTTTGCAAATTGTCATCATACTCTCAAACCGGGCGACCCGGGACTCGGCGATCAATTCCTACAAGTTACATTGGTCCCGTACGAGGTGTTCGTGCCTCCTACGGGGTCTTTTGGGGGCTGGTTTGAGTGTTCACCCTCTAACGGCTTGTTTTTAAGTTTAAGTGTTGATTTTTATTCACAAACCGGAAGACATGAGACTATGCGGTCAGTTCCTACAAGTTATATTTGTCCCGCAAGAGGTGTTCATGCCTCCTACGGGGTCGTTTGGGGGCTGGTTTGTGTTTTCACCCTTTAACGGCTTGTTTTCAAGTCTACGTGTGATTTTTGCAAATTATAGTCATACTCCCAAACCAGGAGACCCGGGACTACGCGGTCTGTTCCTAAAAGTTACATTGGTTCCGTGCGAGGTGTTCGTGCCTCTTACGGGACCGTTTGGGGGATGGTTTGGGTTTTCACCCTTTAACGGCTTGTTTTTATGTCTAAGCATGATTTTTGCAAATTATCGACATATTCTCAAATCGGGAGACCCGAGACAACGCGATCAGTTCCTACAAGTTACATTGGTCCCGTACGAGGTGTTCGTGCCTCCTACGGGGTCGTTTGGGGGCTGGTTTGGGTTTTCACCCTCTAACAGCTTGTTTTTAAGTTTAAGTGTTGATTTTTATTCGCAAACCAGAAAACCCGGGTCTACGCAATCAGTTCCTACAAGTTACATTGGTCCCGTGCGAGGTGTTTTTGCCTCCTACGGGGTCGTTTGGGGGCTGGTTTGGGTTTTCACCCTTTAACGACCTGTTTTTAAGTTTAAGTGTTGATTTCTACAAATTATCGTCGCATTCTCAAACCGGGAGACCCGGGACTACGCGGTCAGTTCCTACAAGTTACATTGGTTCCGTGCGAGGTGCTCGTGCCTCCTACAGGGTCGTTTGGTGGCTGGTTTGGGTTTTCACCCTCTAATGGCCTGTTTTCAAGTCAAAGTGTGATTTTTCCAAATTATTGTCGTATTCTCAAACGGGGAGACCCGGGACTACGCGGTCAGTTCTTACATGTTACATTGGTCCCGTGCGAGGTGTTCGTGCCTCCTACGGGGTCGTTTGGTGGTTGGTTTGGGTTTTCACCCTCTAACGTCTTGTTTTTAAGTTTAAGTGTGATTTTTGAAAATTATCATCACATTCTCAAACCGGGAGACCCGAGACTACGCAGTCAGTTCCTACATGTTACATTGGTCCCGTGCGAGGTGTTCGTGCCTCCTACGGGGTCGTTTGGGGGTTGGTTTGAGTTTTCACCCTCTAACGGCTTAGTTTTAAGTTTAAGCGTTGATTTCTATTCTCAAACCGGGAGACTTGGAACTATGCGGCCAGGTTATACAAGTAACATTGGTCCCGTGCGAGGTGTTCGTGCCTCTGACGAGTCCGTTTGGGGGCTGGTTTAGATTTTCACCCTTTAACGATCTGTTTTTAAGTTTAAGTGTTGATTTTTGCAAATTATCGTCATATTCTCAAACGGGGAGACCCGGGACTACGCGGTCAGTCCCTACAAGTTACATTGGTCCCGTGTGAGGTGTTCGTGCCTCCTACGGGGTCGTTTGGGGGATGTTTTGGGTTTTCACCCTCTAACGGCTTGTTTTTAAGTTTAAGTGTGATTTTTACAAATTATAGTCATATTCTCAAACCGGGAGACCCGAGACTATGCGGTCAGTTCCTACAAGTTACATTGGTCCCGTGCGAGGTGTCCGTGCCTCCTACGGGGTCGTTTAGGGGCTGGTTTGGATTTTCACCCTCTAACGACTTGTTTTTAAGTTTAAGTGTTGATTTTTATTCTCAAACCGAGAGACCCGAAATTACGCGGTCAGTTCCTACAAGTTACATTGGTCCCGTGCGAGGTGTTCGTGCCTCCTACGGGGTCGTTTGGGGCTGGTTTGGGTTTTCACCCTCTAACGGCTTGTTTTTAAGTTTAAGTGTTGATTTTTATTCTCAAACCGGGAGACTCGAAACTACGCGGTCAGTTCCTACAAGTTACATTGGTCCCGTGTGAGGTGTTCGTGCCTCTTAGGAGTCCGTTTGGGGGCTGGTTTTAATTTTCACCCTTTAACGGCCTGTTTTTAAGTTTAAGTGTTGATTTCTAAAAATTAACGTCATATTCTCAAACGGGGAGACCCGGGACTACGCGGTCAGTTCCTACAAGTTACATTGGTCCAGTGCGAGGTTTTCTTACCTCCTACGGGATTGTTTGGGGGTTGGTTTGGGTTTTCACCCTCTAACGGTTTGTTTTTAAGTTTAGGTGTGATTTTTTAAAATTATCGTCATATTTTCAAATCGGGAGACCCGAGACTATGCGGTCAGTTCCTACAAGTTACATTGGTCCCGTCAGAGGTGTTTATGCCTCCTACGGGGTCGTTTGGGGGCTGGTTTGGGTTTTTCCCCTCTAACGACTTATTTTTAAGTTTAAGTGTTGATTTTTATTCGCAAACCAGAAGACCCGAGACTACACGGTCAGTTCCTACAAGTTATATTTGTCCCGCGCTAGGTGTTCGTGCCTCCTACGGGGTCGTTTGGAGGCTGGTTTGGGTTTTCACCCTTTAACGGCTTGTTTTCAAGTATAAGTGTGATTTTTGCAAATTATAGTCATACTCTCAAACCGGGAGACCCGGGACTACGCGGTCTGTTCCTAAAAGTTACATCGATTTCGTGCGAGGTGTTCGTGCCTCTTACGGGGCCGTTTGGAGGCTGGTTTGGGTTTTCACCCTTTAACGGCTTGTTTTTAAGTCTAAGCATGATTTTTGCAATTATCGACATATTCTCAAATCGGGAGAACCGAGACTACGCGATCAGTTCCTTCAAGTTACATTGGTCCCGTACGAGGTGTTCGTGCCTCCTACGGGGTCGTTTGAGGGCTGGTTTTGGTTTTCACCCTCTAACTGCTTGTTTTTAAGTTTAAGAGTTGATTTTTATTCGCAAATCGGAAGACCCGGGACTATCCAATCAGTTCCTACAAGTTACATTGGTCCCGTGCGAGGTGTTCGTGCCTCCTACGGGGTCGTTTGGGGGCTGGTTTGGGTTTTCACCCTTTAACGACCTGTTTTTAACTTTAAGTGTTGATTCCTACAAATCATCATCCTATTCTCAAACCGGGTGACCCGGGACTACGCGGTCAGTTCCTACAAGTTACATTGGTCCCGTGCGAGGTGTTCGTGCCTCCTACAGGGCCGTTTGGTGGTTGATTTGGGTTTTCACCCTCTAATGGCCTGTTTTCAAGTCAAAGTGTGATTTTTGCAAATTATCATCGTATTCTCAAACGGGGAGACCCGGGACTACGCGGTCAGTTCTTACATGTTACATTGGTCCCGTGCGAGGTGTTCGTGCCTCTTACGGGACCGTTTGGGGGCTAGTTTGGGTTTTCACCCTTTAACGGCTTGTTTTTAAGTCTAAGCATGTTTTTTGCAAATTATCGACATATTCTCAAATCGGGAGACCCGAGACTACGCGATCAGTTCCTACAAGTTACATTGGTCCCGTACGAGGTGTTCGTTCCTCCTACGGGGTCGTTTGGGGGTTAGTTTGGGTTTTCACCCTCTAACAGCTTATTTGCAAGTCAAAGTGTGATTTTTGCAAATTCTCATCGTATTCTCAAACAGGGAGACCCGGGACTACGCGGTCAGTTCTTACATGTTACATTGGTCCCGTGCGAGGCGTTCGTGCCTCCTAAGGGGTCGTTTGGGGGCTGGTTTGGGTTTTCACCTTCTAACTACTTATTTTTAAGTTTAAGTGTTGATTTTTACAAATTATCGTCGTATTCTCAAACCGGGAGACCCGGGACTACGCGGTCAGTACAACAAGTTACATTGGTCACGTGCGAGGTATTCGTGCCTCCTACAGGGTCGTTTGGTGGCTGGTTTGGGTTTTCACCCTCTAATGGCCTTTTTTCAAGTCAAAGTGTGATTTTTGTAAATTATCGTCGTATTCTCAAATGGGGAAACCCGGGACTACGCGGTCAGTTCCTACATGTTACATTAGTCCCGTGTGAGGTGTTCGTACCTCCTACGGGGTCGTTTGGGGGATGGTTTGGATTTTCACCCTTTAATAGCTTATTTTTATGTCTAAGTGTGAGTTTTGCAAATTATCGCCATATTCTCAAACCGGGAGAACAGAGACTACGCGGTCAGTTCCTGCAAGTTACATTGGTTCCGTGCGAGGTGTTCGTGCCTCCTACGGGTTCGTTTGGGGACTGGTTTGGGTTTTCACCCTTTAACGGCTTGTTTTTAAGTCAAAATGTGATTTTTGCAAATTGTCATTATACTCTCAAACCGGGCGACCCGGGACTAGGCGATCAGTTCCTACAAGTTACATTGGTCCCGTACGAGGTGTTCGTGCCTCCTACGGGGTCTTTTGGGGGCTGGTTTGAGTTTTCACCCTCTAACGGCTTGTTTTTAAGTTTAAGTGTTGATTTTTATTCGCAAATCGGAAGACATGAGACTACGCGGTCAGTTCCTACAAGTTATATTTGTCCCGCAAGAGGTGTTCATGCCTCCTACGGGGTCGTTTGGGGGCTGGTTTGTGTTTTCACCCTTTAACGGCTTGTTTTCACGTCTACGTGTGATTTTTGCAAATTATAGTCATACTCCCAAACCAGGAGACCCGGGACTACGCGGTCTGTTCCTAAAAGTTACATTGGTTCCGTGCGAGGTGTTCGTGCCTCTTACGGGACCGTTTGGGGGCTGGATTGGGTTTTCACCCTTTAACGGCTTGTTTTTAAGTTTAAGCATGATTTTTGCAAATTATCGACATATTCTCAAATCGGGAGACCCGAGACTACGCGATCAGTTCCTACAAGTTACATTGGTCCCGTACGAGGTGTTCGTGCCTCCTACGGGGTCGTTTGGGGGCTGGTTTGGGTTTTCACCCTCTAACAGCTTATTTTTAAGTTTAAGTGTTGATTTTTATTCGCAAACTAGAAAACCCGGGTCTACGCAATCAGTTCCTACAAGTTACATTGGTCCCGTGCGAGGTGTTTTTACCTCCTACGGGGTCATTTGGGGGCTGGTTTGGGTTTTCACCCTTTAACGATCTGTTTTTAAGTTTAAGTGTTGATTTCTACAAATTATCATCGCATTCTCAAACCGGGAGACCCGGGACTACGCGGTCAGTTCCTACAAGTTACATTGGTTCCGTGCAAGGTGCTCGTGCCTCCTACTGGGTCGTTTGGTGGCTGGTTTGGGTTTTCACCCTCTAATGGCCTGTTTTCAAGTCAAAGTGTGATTTTTCCAAATTATTGTCGTATTCTCAAACGGGGAGACCCGGGACTACGCGGTCAGTTCTTACATGTTACATTGGTCCCGTGCGAGGTGTTCGTGCCTCCTATGGGGTCGTTTGGTGGTTGGTTTGGGTTTTCACCCCCTAACGTCTTGTTTTTAAGTTTAAGTGTGATTTTTGAAAATTATCATCACATTCTCAAATCGGGAGACCCGAGACTACGCGGTCTGTTCCTACATGTTACATTGGTCCCGTGCGAGGTGTTCGTGCCTCCTACGGGGTCGTTTGGGGGCTGGTTTGAGTTTTCACCCTCTAACGGCTTAGTTTTAAGTTTAAGCGTTGATTTTTATTCTCAAACCGGGAGACTTGGAACTACGCGGCCAGGTTATACAAGTAACATTGGTCCCGTGCGAGGTGTTCGTGCCTCTTACGAGTCCGTTTGGGGGCTGGTTTAGGTTTTCACCCTTTAACGATCTGTTTTTAAGTTTAAGGGTTGATTTTTGCAAATTATCGTCATATTCTCAAACGGGGAGACCCGGAACTACGCGGTCAGTCCTTACAAGTTACATTGGTCCCGTGTGAGGTGTTCGTGCCTCCTACGGGGTCGTTTGGGGGATGTTTTGGGTTTTCACCCTCTAACGGCTTGTTTTTAAGTTTAAGTGTGATTTTTACAAATTATAGTCATATTCTCAAATCGGGAGACCCGAGACTATGCGGTCAGTTCCTACAAGTTACATTGGTCCCGTGCGAGGTGTCCGTGCCTCCTACGGGGTCGTTTAGGGGCTGGTTTGGATTTTCACCCTCTAACGACTTATTTTTAAGTTTAAGTGTTGATTTTATTCTCAAACCGAGAGACCCGAAATTACGCGGTCATTTCCTACAAGTTACATTGGTCCCGTGCGAGGTGTTCGTGCCTCCTACGGGGTCGTTTGGGGCTGGTTTGGGTTTTCACCCTCTAACGGCTTGTTTTTAAGTTTAAGTGTTGATTTTTATTCTCAAACCGGGAGACTCGAAACTACGCGGTCAGTTCCTACAAGTTACGTTGGTCCCGTGTGAGGTGTTCGTGCCTCTTACGAGTCCGTTTGGGGGCTGGTTTTAATTTTCACCCTTTAACGACCTGTTTTTAAGTTTAAGTGTTGATTTCTAAAAATTAACGTCATATTCTCAAGCGGGGAGACTCGGGACTACGCGGTCAGTTCCTACAAGTTACATTGGTCCAGTGCGAGGTTTTCTTACCTCCTACGGGATCGTTTGGGGGTTGGTTTGGGTTTTCACCCTCTAACGGTTTGTTTTTAAGTTTAGGTGTGATTTTTTAAAATTATCGTCCTATTTTCAAATCGGGAGACCCGAGACTACGCGGTCAGTTCCTACAAGTTACATTGGTCCCGTCAGAGGTGTTTATGCCTCCTACGGGGTCGTTGGGGGCTGGTTTGGGTTTTTCCCCTCTAACGACTTATTTTTAAGTTTAAGTGTTGATTTTTATTTGCAAACCAGAAGACCCGAGACTACACGGTCAGTTCCTACAAGTTATATTTGTCCCGTGCGAGGTGTTCGTGCCTCCTACGGGGTCGTTTGGAGGCTGGTTTGGGTTTTCACCCTTTAACGGCTTGTTTTCAAGTCTAAGTGTGATTTTTGCAAATTATAGTCATACTCTCAAACCGGGAGACCCGGGACTACGCGGTCTGTTCCTAAAAGTTACATCGATTTCGTGCGAGGTGTTCGTGCCTCTTACGGGGCCGTTTGGAGGCTGGTTTGGGTTTTCACCCTTTAACGGCTTGTTTTTAAGTCTAAGCATGATTTTTGCAATTATCGACATATTCTCAAATCGGGAGAACCGAGACTACGCGATCAGTTCCTTCAAGTTACATTGGTCCCGTACGAGGTGTTCGTGCCTCCTACGGGGTCGTTTGAGGGCTGGTTTTGGTTTTCACCCTCTAACTGCTTGTTTTTAAGTTTAAGAGTTGATTTTTATTCGCAAATCGGAAGACCCGGGACTACGCAATCAGTTCCTACAAGTTACATTGGTCCCGTGCGAGGTGTTCGTACCTCCTACGGGGTCGTTTGGGGGCTGGTTTGGGTTTTCACCCTTTAACGACCTGTTTTTAACTTTAAGTGTTGATTCCTGCAAATCATCCTCCTATTCTCAAACCGGGTGACACGGGACTACACGGTCAGTTCCTACAAGTTACATTGGTCCCGTGCGAGGTGCTCGTACCTCCTACGGGGTCGTTTGGGGGCTGGTTTGGGTTTTCACCCTTTAACGACCTGTTTTTAACTTTAAGTGTTGATTCCTGCAAATCATCATCCTATTCTCAAACCGGGTGACCCAGGACTACGCGGTCAGTTCCTACAAGTTACATTGGTCCTGTGCGAGGTGTTCGTGCCTCCTACAGGGCCGTTTGGTGGTTGATTTGGGTTTTCACCCTCTAATGGCCTGTTTTCAAGTCAAAGTGTGATTTTTGCAAATTATCGTCGTATTCTCAAACGGGGAGACCCGGGACTACGCGGTCAGTTCTTACATGTTACATTGGTCCCGTGTGAGCTGTTCGTGCCTCCTACGGGTTCGTTTGGTGGCTGGTTTGGGTTTTCACCCTCGAACGGCTTGTTTTTAAGTTTAAGTGTGATTATTGCAAATTATCGTCACATTCTGAAGCCGGGAGACCTGAGACTACGCGGTCAGTTCCTACATGTTATATTGGTCCTGTGCGAGGTGTTCGTGCCTCCTACGGGGTCGTTTGGGGGCTGGTTTGGGTTTTCACCCTCTAACGTCTTATTTTTAACATTAAGTGTTGATTTTTATTCTCAAACCGGGATTTGGAACTACGCGGTCAGTTTCTACAAGTTACATTGGTCCCGTGCGAGGTGTTCGTGCCTCTTACGAGTCCGTTTGGGGGCTGGTTTAGGTTTTCACCCTTTAACGACCTATTTTTAAGTTCCTACAAGTTACATTGGTCCCATGTGAGGTGTTTGTGCCTCCTACGGGGTCGTTTGGGGGCTGGTTTAGGTTTTCACCCTCTAACGGCTTGTTTCTAAGTCTAAGTGTGATTTTTGCAAATTATCATCATATTCTGAAACCGGGAGACCCGGGACTACGCGGTCTGTTCCTACAAGTTACATTGGTCCCGTGCAAGGTGTTCGTGCCTCCTACGGGGTCGTTTGGGGGATGGTTTGGATTTTCACCCTCTAACGACTTATTTTTAAATTTAAGTGTTGATTTTTATTCTCAAATCGAGAGACCTAAAACTACGCAGTCAGTTCGTACAAGTTACATTGGTCTCGTGCGAGGTGTTCGTGCCTCCTACGGGGTCGTTTGGGGGCTGGTTTGGTTTTTCACCCTTTAACGACCTATTTTTAATTTTAAGTGTTGATTTTTGTTAATTATTGTCCTATTCTCAAACCGGGAGACCCGGGACTATGCGGTTAGTTTCTACAAGTTACATTGGTCCCGTGCAAGGTGTTCGTGCCCCCTACGGGGTCGTTTGGGGTTTGGTTTGGGTTTTCACCCTCTAACGGCTTGTTTTTAAGTTTAACTGTGATTTTTGCAAATTATCATAATATTCTCGAACCTGGAAACCTGGGACTACGCGGTCAGTTCCTACAAGTTACATTGGTCCCGTCCGAGGTGTTCGTGCCTCTTATGGGGTCGTTTGGGGGCTGGTTTGGGTTTTCACCCTCTAACGGCTTGTTTTTAAGTTTAAGTGTTGATTTTTATTCGTAAACCGGAAGACACGAGACTACGCGGTCAGTTCCTACAAGTTATATTTGTCCCGCGCGAGGTGTTCGGGCCTCCAACGGGGTCGTTTGGGGGCTGGTTTGGGTTTTCACCCTTTAACGGCTTATTTTCAAGTCTAAGTGTGATTTTTGCAAATTATAGTTATACTCTCAAATCGGGAGACCCGGGACTACGCGGTATCTTCCTAAAAGTTACATTGGTTCCGTGCGAGGTGTTCGTGCCTCTTACGAGACCGTTTGGGGGCTGGTTTGGGTTTTCACCCTTTAACGGCTTGTATTTAAGTCTAAGCATGATTTTTGCAAATTATCGACATATTCTCAAATCGGGAGACCCGAGACTACACGATCAGTTCCTACAAGTTACATTGGTCCCGTACGAGGTGTTCGTGCCTCATACGGCGTCGTTTGGGGGCTGGTTTGGGTTCTCACCCTCTAACAGCTTGTTTTTAAGTTTAAGTGTTGATTTTTATTCGCAAGCCGGGAGACCCGGGTCTACGCAATCAGTTCCTACATGTTACATTGGTCCCGTGCGAGGTGTTCGTGTCTCTTACGAGTCCGTTTGGGGGCTGGTTTTGGTTTTCACCCTTTAACGGCCTGTTTTTAAGTTTAAGTGTTGATTTTTGAAAATTATCGTCAAATTCTCAAACGGGGAGACCCGGGACTACGCGGTCAGTTCCTACAAGTTACATTGGTCCCGTGCGAGGTGTTCTTACCTCCTACGGGATCGTTTGGGGGTTGGATTGGGTTTTCACCCTCTAACGGTTTGTTTTTAAGTTTAGGTGTAATTTTTTAAAATTATCGTCATATTCTCAAATTGGGAGACCCGAGACTACGCGGTCAGTTCCTACAAGTTACATTGGTCCCGTCAGAGATGTTTATGCCTCCTACGGGGTCGTTTGGGGGCTGGTTTGGGTTTTTACCCTCTAACGGCTTGTTTTTAAGTTTAAGAGTCGATTTTTATTCGCAAACCAGAAGACCCGAGACTACACGGTCTGTTCCTATAAGTTATATTTGCCCCGCGCGAGGTGTTTGTGCCTCCTACGGGGTCGTTTGGAGGTTGGTTTGGGTTTGCACCCTTTAACGGCTTGTTTTCAAGTCTAAGTGTGATTTTTGCAAATTATAGTCATACTCTCAAACCGGGAGACCCGGGACTACGCGGTCTGTTCCTAAAAGTTACATCGGTTCCGTGCGAGGTGTTCGTGCCTCTTACGGGGCCGTTTGGGGGCTGATTTTGGTTTTCACCCTTTAATGGCTTGTTTTTAAGTCTAAGCATGATTTTTGCAAATTATCGACATATTCTCAAATCGGGAGACCCGAGACTACGCGATCAGTTCCTTCAAGTTACATTGGTCCCGTAAGAGGTGTTCGTGCCTCCTACGGGGTCGTTTGAGGGCTGGTTTGGATTTTCACCCTCTAACTGCATGTTTTTAAGTTTAAGTGTTGATTTTTATTCGCAAATCGGAAGACCCGGGACTACGTAATCAGTTCCTACAAGTTACATTGGTCCCGTACGAGGTGTTCGTGCCTCCTACGGGGTCGTTTGGGGGCTGGTTTTGGTTTTCACCCTTTAACGACCTGTTTTTAACTTTAAGTGTTGATTTCTGCAAATTATCATCGTATTCTCAAACCGGGTGACCCGGGACTACGCGGTCAGTTCCTACAAGTTACATTGGTCCCGTGCGAGGTGTTCGTGCCTCCTACAGGGTCGTTTGGTGGCTGGTTAGGGTTTTCACCCTCTAATGGCCTGTTTTCAAGTCAAAGTGTGATTTTTGCAAATTATCGTCGTCTTCTCAAACGGGGAGACCCGGGACTATGCGATCAGTTCTTACATGTTACATTGGTCCCGTGCGAGGTGTTCGTGCCTCTTACGGGGTCGTTTGGTGGCTGGTTTGGGTTTTCACCCTCTAACGGCTTGTTTTCTAGTTTAAGTGTGATTTTTGCAAATTATCGTCACATTCTCAAACCGGGAGACCCGAGGCTACGCGGTCAGTTCCTACATGTTACATCGGTCCTGTGCGAGGTGTTCGTGCCTCCTACGGGGTCATTTGGGGGTTGGTTTGGGTTTTCACCCTCTAACGGCTTATTTTTAAGTTTAAGTGTTGATTTTTATTCTCAAACCGGGATTTGGAACTACGCGGTCAGTTTCTACAAGTTACATTGGTCCCGTGCGAGGTGTTCTTGCCTCTTACGAGTCCGTTTGGGGGTTGGTTTAGGTTTTCACCCTTTAACGACCCGTTTTTAAGTTTAAGTGTTCATTTTTGCAAATTATCGTCATATTCTCAAACGGGGAGACCCGGGACTACGCGGTCAGTTCCTACAAGTTACATTGGTCCCGTGTGAGGTGTTCGTGTCTCCTACGGGGTCGTTTGGGGTATGGTTTAGGTTTTCACCCTCTAACGGCTTGTTTTTTAGTCTAAGTGTGATTTTTGCAAATTATCGTCATATTCTGAAACCGGGATACCCGGGACTACGCGGTCTGTTCCTACAAGTTACATTGGTCCCGTGCGAGGTGCTCGTGCCTCCTACGGGGTCGTTTGGGGCTGGTTTGGATTTTCACCCTCTAACGACTTGTTTTTAAATTTAAGTGTTGATTTTTATTCTCAAACCGAGAGACCTGAAATTACGCGGTCAGTTCCTACAAGTTACATTGGTCTCTTGCGAGGTGTTCGTGCCTCCTACGGGGTCGTTTGGGGGCTGGTTTGGTTTTTCACCCTTTAACGGCCTGTTTTTAATTTTATGTGTTGATTTTTGTAAATTATTATCGTATTCTCAAACCGGGAGACCCGGGACTATGCGGTCAGTTTCTACATGTTACATTGGTCCCGTGCAAGGTGTTCGTGCCTCCTACGGGGCCATTTGGGGGAGGGTTTGGGTTTTCACCCTCTAACGGCTTGTTTTTAAGTTTAAGTGTGATTTTTGCAAATTATCATCATATTCTCAAGCCTGGAGACCCGGGACTACGCGGTCAGTTCCTACAAGTTACATTGGTCCCGTGCGAGGTGTTCGTGCCTTCTAAGAGGTCGTTTGGGGGCTGGTTTGGGTTTTCACCCTTTAACGGCATGTTTTCAAGTCTAAGTGTGATTTTTACAAATTATAGTCATACTCTCAAATCGGGAGACTCAAGACTACGCGGTCTGTTCCTAAAAGTTACATCAGTCCCGTGCGAGGTGTTCGTGCCTCTTACGGGGCCGTTTGGGGGCTGGTTTGGGTTTTCACCCTTTAACGGCTTGTTTTTAAGTCTAAGCATGATTTTTACAAATTATGGACATATTAACAAATCGGGAGACCCGAGACTACGCGATCAGTTCCTACAAGTTACATTGGTCCCGTACGAGGTGTTGGTGCCTCACGGGGTCGTTTGGGGGCTGGTTTTGGTTTTCACCCTCTAAATTCTTGTTTTTAAGTTTGAGTGTTGATTTTTATTCGCAAACCGGAAGACCGGGTCTACGCAATCAGTTCCTACATGTTACATTGGTCCCGTGCGAGGTGTTTGTGCCTCCTACGAGGTCGTTTGGGGGCTGGTTTGGGTTTTCACCCTTTAACGACCTGTTTTTAAGTTTAAGTGTTGATTTCTACAAATTATCATCGCATTCTCAAACCGGGAGACCCGGGACTACGAGGTCAGTTCCTACAAGTTACATTGGTCCCGTGCGAGGTGTTCGTGCCTCCTATAGGGTCGTTTGGTGGCTGGTTTGGGTTTTCACCCTCTAATGGCCTGTTTTCACGTCGAAGTGTGATTTTTGCAAATTCTCATTGTATTCTCAAACAGGGAAACCCGGGACTACGCGGTCAGTTCTTACATGTTACATCGGTCCTGTGCGAGGCGTTCGTGCCTCCTAAGGGGTCGTTTGGGGGCTGGTTTGGGTTTTCACCCTCTAACGACTTGTTTTTAAGTTTAAGTGTGAGTTTTGCAAATTATCGTCATATTCTCAAACCGGGAAACCCGAGACTACGCGGTCAGTTCCTACATGTTACATTGGTCCTGTGCGAGGTGTTCGTGCCTCCTACGGGGTCGTTTGGGGTCTGGTTTGAGTTTTCACCCTCTAACCGCTTAGTTTTAAGTTTAAGCGTTGATTTTTATTCTCAAATCGGGAGACTTGGAACTACGCGGTCAGTTCCTACAAGTTACATTGGTCCCGTGCGAGATGTTCGTGCCTCTTACGAGGCCGTTTGGGGGCTGGTTTAGCTTTTCACCCTTTAACGGCCTATTTTTAAGTTTAAGTGTTAATTTTTGCAAATTATCGTCATATTCTCAAATGGGGAGACCCAGGACTACGCGGTCAGTTCCTACAAGTTACATTGGTCCCGTGTGAGGTGTTCGTGCCTCCTACGGGGTCGTTTGGGGACTGGAACGGCTTGTTTTTAAGTCTAAGTGTGATTTTTGCAAATTCTCATCATATTCTCAAACCGGGAGACCCGGGACTACGCGGTATGTTCCTACAAGTTACATTGGTCCCGTACGAGGTGTTCGCGCCTCCTACGGGGTCGTTTGGGGGTTGGTTTTGATTTTCACCCTCTAACGACTTGTTTTTAAGTTTAAGTGTTGATGTTTATTCTCAAACCGAAAAACCCGAAACTACGCGGTCCGTTCCTACAAGTTACGTTGGTCTCGTGCGAGGTGTTCGTGCCTCCTACGGGGTCGTTTGGGGGCTGATTTGGGTTTTCACGCTTTAACGGCCTATTTTTAAGTTTAAGTGTTGATTTTTGCAAACTATCATCGTATTCTCAAACCGGGAGACCCGGGACTATGCGGTCAGTTTCTACAAGTTACATTAGTCCTGTGCGAGGTGTTCGTGCCTTCTACGAGGTCTTTTGGGGCTGGTTTGGGTTTTCACCCTCTAACGGCTTGTTTTTATGTTTAATTGTGATTTTTGCAAATTATCGTCATATTCTCAAATCGGGAGACCTGGGACTACGCGATCAGTTCCTACAAGTTACATTGGTCCTGTGCGAGGTGTTCGTTCCTTCTACGAGGTCGTTTGGGTTTTCACCCTTTAACAACTTGTTTTTAAGTCTAAGTTTTGATTTTTATTCTCAAACGGGGAGACCCGGGACTATGCGATCAGTTCCTACAAGTTACATTGGTCCCGTGCGTGGTGTTCTTACCTCCTACGGGATCCTTTGGGGATTGGTTTGGGTTTTCACCCTCTAACGGCTTGTTTTTAAGTTTAGGTATGATTTTTTTAAATTATCGTCATATTCTCAAACCGGGAGACCCGAGACCACGCGGTCAGTTCCTACAAGTTACATTGGTCCCGTCCGAGGTGTTCGTTCCTCTTATGGGGTCGTTTGGGAGCTGGTTTGGGTTTCACCGTCTAACGGCTTGTTTTTAAGTTTAAGTTTTGATTTTTATTTACAAACCGGAAGACACGAGATTATGCGGTCAATTCCTACAAGTTATATTTGTCCCGCGCGAGGTGTTTGTGCCTCCTACTGGGTCATTTGGGGGCTGGTTTGGGTTTTCACCATTTAACGGCTTGTTTTCAAGTCTAAGTGTGATTTTTGCAAATTATCGCCATACTCTCAAACCGGGAGACCCGGGACTATGCGTTATGTTCCTAAAACTTACATTGGTTCCGTGCGAGGTGTTCGTGCCTCTTACGGGGACGTTTGGGGGCTGGTTTGGGTTTTCACCCTTTAACGACTTTTTGTCAAGTCTGAGAATGATTTTTGCAAATTATCGATATATTCTCAAATCGGGAGACCCAAGACTACGCGATCAGTTCCTACAAGTTACATTGGTCCCGTACGGGGTGTCTGTGCCTCCTACGGGGTCGTTTGGGGACTGGTTTGTGCTTTCACCCTTTAATTGCTTGTTTTTAAATTTAAGTGTTGATTTTTATTCCCAAACCGGAAGACCCGGGTCTACGCAATCTGTTCCTACATGTTACATTGGTCCCGTGCGAGGTGTTTGTGCCTCCTACGGGGTCGTTTGGGGGATGGTTTGGGTTTTCACCCTTTAACGACCTGTTTTTAAGTTTAAGTGTTGATTTCTACAAATTATCATCGCACTCACAAATCGGGAGACCCGGGACTACGCGGTCAGTTCCTACAAGTTACATTGGTCCCGTGCGAGGTATTCGTGCCTCCTACAGGGTCGTTTGGTGGCTGGTTTGGGCTTTCACCCTCTAATGGCCTGTTTTCAAGTCAAAGTGTGATTTTTGTAAATTCTCGTTGTATTCTCAAACAGGGAGACCCAGGACTACACGGTCAGTTCTTACATGTTACATTGGTCCCGTGTGAGGCGTTCGTGCCTCCTAAGGGGTGGTTTGGGGGCTAGTTTGGGTTTTCACCCTCTAACTACTTGTTTTTAAGTTTAAGTGTGATTTTTACAAATTATCGTCATATTCTCAAACCGGGAGACCCGAGACTACGTGGTCAGTTCCTACATGTTACATTGGTCCTGTGCGAGGTGTTCGTGCCTCCTACGGGGTCGTTTGGGGGCTGGTTTGAGTTTTCACCCTCTAACGTCTTAGTTTTAAGTTTAAGCGTTGATTTTTATTCTCAAACCGGGAGACTTAGAACTACGCGGTCAGTTCCTACAAGTTACATTGGTCCCGTGCGAGGTGTTCGTGCCTCTTACGAGTTCGTTTGGGGGCTGGTTTAGGTTTTCACCCTTTAACGGCCTATTTTTAAGTTTAAGTGTTGATTTTTGCAAATTATCGTCATATTCTCAAATGGGGAGACCCGGGACTACGCGGTCAGTTCCTACAAGTTACATTGGTCCCGTGTGCGGTGTTCGTGCCTCCTACGGGGTCGTTTGGGGACTGGTTTGGGTTTTCACCCTCTAACGGCTTGTTTTTAAGTCTAAGTGTGATTTTTGCAAATTCTCGTCATATTCTCAAATCGGGAGACCCGGGACTACGCGGTTTGTTCCTACAAGTTACATTGGTCCCGTGCGAGGTGTTCGCGCCTCCTACGGGGTCGTTTGGGGGTTGGTTTTGATTTTCACCCTCTAACGACTTATTTTTAAGTTTAAGTGTTGATGTTTATTCTCAAACCGAGAGACCCAAAACTACGCGGTCATTTCCTACGAGTTACATTGGTCTCGTGCGAGGTGTTCGTGCCTCCTACGGGGTCGTTTGGGGGCTGATATGGGTTTTCACGCTTTAACGGCCTGTTTTTAAGTTTTAGTGTTGATTTTTGCAAACTATCGTCGTATTCTCAAACCGGGAGACCCGAGACTATGCGATCAGTTTCTACAAGTTACATTGGTCCCGTGCGAGGTGTTCGTGCCTCCTACGGGGTCTTTTGGTGGCTGGTTTGGGTTTTCACCCTCTAACGGCTTATTTTTATGTTTAAGTGTAATTTTTGCAAATTATCGTCATATTCTCAAATCGGGAGACCCGGGACTACACGGTCAGTTCCTACAAGTTACATTGGTCCCGTTCGAGGTGTTCGTTCCTTCTACGAGGTCGTTTGGGGGATGGTTTGGATTTTCACCCTTTAACGGCTTGTTTTTAAGTCTAAGTGTTGATTTTTATTCTCAAACGGGGAGACACGGGACTATGCGATCAGTTCCTACAAGTTATATTGGTCCCGTGCGAGGTGTTCTTACCTCCTACGGGATCGGTTTGGGTTTTCACCCTCTAACGGCTTGTTTTTAAGTTTAGGTTTTATTTTTGCAAATTATCGTCATATTCTCAAACCGGGAGACCCGAGACTACGCGGTCACTTCCTACAAGTTACATTGGTCCCGTCCGAGGTGTTCGTGCCTCTTATGGGGTCGTTTGGGAGCTGGTTTGGGTTTTCACCGTCTAACGGCTTATTTTTAAGTTTAAGTGTTGATTTTTATTTGCAAACTGAAAGACACGAGACTACGCGGTCAGTTCCTACAAGTTATATTTGTCCCGCGCGAGGTGTTCGTGCCTCCTACGGGGTGTTTTGGAGGCTGGTTTCGGTTTTCACCCGTTAACGGCTTGTTTTCAAGTCTAAGTGTGATTTTTGCAAATTATCGTCATACTCTCAAACCGGGAGACCCGGGACTACGCGGTCTGTTCCGAAAAGTTACATTGGTTTTGTGCGAGGTGTTCGTGCCTCTTACTTGGCCGTTTGGGGCCTGGTTTGGGTTTTCACCCTTTAACGACTTTTTTTTAAGTCTGAGCATGATTTTTGCAAATTATCGACATATTCTCAAATCGGGAGACCTGAGACTACGCGATCAGTTCCTACAAGTTACATTGGTCCCGTACGGGGTGTCCGTGCCTCCTACGGGGTCGTTTAGGGGCTGGTTTGGATTTCACCCTCTAACGACTTATTTTTAAATTTAATTGTTGATTTTTATTCTCAAACCTAGAGACCTGAAACTACGCGGTCAGTTCCTACAAGTTACATTGGTCTCGTGCGAGATGTTCGTGCCTCCTACGGGGTCGTTTGGGGGATGGCTTGGTTTTTCACCCTTTAACGGCCTATTTTTAATTTTAAGTGTTGATTTTTGTAAATTACTATCGTATTCTCAAACCGGGAGACCCGGGACTATGCGGTCAGTTTCTACAAGTTACATTGGTCCCGTGCAAGGTGTTCGTGCCCCCTACGGGCTCGTTTGGGGGCTGGTTTGGGTTTTCACCCTCTAACGGCTTGTTTTTAAGTTTAACGGTGATTTTTGCAAATTATCATCATATTCTCAAACCTGGAGACCCGGGACTACCCGGTCAGTTCCTACAAGTTACATTGGTCCCGTGGAAGGTGTTCGTGCCTTCTAAGAGGTCGTTTGGGGGCTGGTTTGGGTTTTCACCCTTTAATGGCTTGTTTTTAAGTCTAAGTGTTGATTTTTATTCTCAAACAGGGAGACCCGGGACTATGCGGTCAGTTCCTACAAGTTACATTGGTCCCGTGCGAGGTGTTCTTACCTCTTACGGGATCGTTCGGGGGTTGGTTTTGGTTTTCACCCTCTAACGGCTTATTTTCAAGTTTAGGTATGATTTTTGCAAATTATCGTCATATTCTCAAACCGGGAGACCCGAGATTACGCGGTCAGTTCCTACAAGTTATATTGGTCCCGTCCGAGGTGTTCGTGCCTCCTATGGGGTCGTTTGGGGCTGGTTTGGGTTTTCACCCTTTAACGGCTTGTTTTTAAGTTTAAGTACTGATTTTTATTCACAAACCGGAAGACACGAGACTACGCGGTCAGTTCCTACAAGTTATATTTGTCCCGCGCGAGGTGTTTGTGCCTCCTACGGGGTCATTTGGGGGCAAGTTTGGGTTTTCACCCTTTAACGGCTTGTTTTCAAGTCTAAGTGTGATTTTTGCAAATTATCGTCATACTCTCAAACCGGGAGACCCGGGACTACGCGGTCTGTTCCTAAAAGTTACATTGGTTCCGTGCGAGGTGTTCGTGCCTCTTACGGGGCCGTTTGGAGGCTGGTTTGGGTTTTCACCCTTTAACGACTTTTTTTTTAAGTCTCAGCATAATTTTCACAAATTATCGACATATTCTCAAATCGGGAGACCCGAGACTACGCGATCAGTTCCTACAAGTTACATTGGTCCCGTACGGGGTGTCCGTGCCTCCTACGGGGTCGTTTGAGGGCTGGTTTGGGTTTTCACCCTCTAACTGTTTGTTTTTAAGTTTAAGTGTTGATTTTTATTCGCAAACCGAGCGAATCGTGACTACGCGGTCAGTTCCTACAAGTTACATTGGTCCCGTGCGAGGTGTTCGTGCCTCATATGGGGCCGTTTGGGGGCTGGTTTGGGTTTTCACCCTTTAACGGCCTGTTTTTAATTTTAAGTGTTGATTTTTGTAAATTATTATCGTATTCTCAAATCGGGAGACCCGGGACTATGCGGTCAGTTTCTACAAGTTACATTGGTCCCGTGCAAGGTGTTCGTGCCCCCTACGGGGTCGTTTGGGGGCTGGTGGGTTTTCACCCTCCAACGGCTTCTTTTTAAGTTTAAGTGTGATTTTTGCAAATTATCATCATATTCTCTAACCTGGAGACCCGGGACTACGCGGTCAGTTCCTACAAGTTACATTGGTCCCGTGCGAGGTGTTCGTGCCTTCTAAGAGGTCGTTTGGGGGCTGGTTTGGGTTTTCACCCTTTAAAGGCTTGTTTTTAAGTCTAAGTGTTGATTTTTATTCTCAAACGGGGAGACCCGGGACTATGCGGTCAGTTCCTACAAGTTACATTGGTCCCGTGCTAGGTGTTCTTACCTCCTACGGGAGCGTTCGTGGGTTGGTTTCGGTTTTCACCCTTTAACAACTTGTTTTTAAGTCTAAGTGTGAGTTTTGCAAATTATCGCCATATTCTCAAATCGGGAGACCCGAGACCACGCGGTCAGTTCCTACAAGTTACATTGGTCCCGTGTGAGGTGTTCGTGCCTCCTACGGGTTCGTTTGGGGACTGGTTTGGGTTTTCACCCTTTAACGGCTTGTTTTTATGTCAAAATGTGATTTTTGCAAATTGTCATCATACTCTCAAATCGGGCGACCCGGGACTACGCGATCAGTTCCTACAAGTTACATTGGTCCCGTCAGAGGTGTTCATACCTCCTACGGGGTCGTTTGGGGGCTGGTTTGGGTTTTTACCCTCTAACGGCTTGTTTTTAAGTTTAAGAGTTGATTTTTATTCGCAAACCAGAAGACCCGAGACTACGCGGTCAGTTCCTACAAGTTATATTTGTCCCGCGCGAGGTGTTCATGCCTCCTACGGGGTCGTTTGGAGGCTGGTTTGGGTTTTCACCCTTTAACAGCTTGTTTTCAAGTCTAAGTGTGATTTTTGCAAATTATAGTCATACTCTCAAACCGGGAGACCCGGGACTACGCGGTTTGTTCCTAAAAGTTACATTGGTTCCGTGCGAGGTGTTCGTGCCTCTTACGGGACCGTTTGGGGGCTAGTTTGGGTTTTCACCCTTTAACGGCTTGTTTTTAAGTCTAAGCATGATTTTTGCAAATTATCGACATATTCTCAAATCGAGAGACCCGAGACTACACGATCAGTTCCTATAAGTTACATTGGTCCCGTACGAGGTGTTCGTGCCTCCTACGGGGTCGTTTGGGGGCTGGTTTGGGTTTTCACCCTCTAACAGCTTGTTTTTAAGTTTAAGTGTTGATTTTTATTCGCTAAACGGAAGACCCGGGTCTACACAATCAGTTCCAACATGTTACATTGGTCCCGTTCGAGGTGTTTGTGCCTCCTACGGGGTCGTTTGGGGGCTGGTTTGGGTTTTCACCCTTTAACGACCTGTTTTTAAGTTTAAGTGTTGATTTCTACAAATTATCATCGCATTCTCAAACCGGGAGACCCGGGACTACGCGGTCAGTTCCTACAAGTTACATTGGTCTCGTGCGAGGTGTTCATGCCTCCATAGGGTCGTTTGGTGGCTGGTTTGGGTTTTCACCCTCTAATGGCCTGTTTTCAAGTCAAAATTTGATTTTTGCAAATTCTCGTCGTATTCTCAAACAGGGAGACCCGGGACTACGCGGTCAGTTCTTACATGTTACATTGGTCCCGTGCGAGGTGTTCGTGCCTCCTAAGGAGTCGTTTGGGGGCTGGTTTGGGTTTTCACCCTCTAACTACTTATTTTTAAGTTTAAGTGTGATTTTTGCAGATTATCATCATATTCTCAAACCGGGAGACCCGAGACTACGCGGTCAGTTCCTACATGTTACATTGGTCTTGTGCGAGGTGTTCGTGCCTCCTACGGGGTCGTTTGGGGGCTGGTTTGAGTTTTCACACTCTAACGGCTTAGTTTTAAGTTTAAGCATTGATTTTTATTCTCAAACCGGGAGACTTGGAACTACGCGGTCGGTTCCTACAAGTTACATTGGTCCCGTGCTAGGTGTTCGTGCCTCTTACGAGTCCGTTTGGGGGCTGGTTTAGGTGTTCACCCTTTAACGGCCTATTTTTAAGTTTAAGTGATGATTTTTACAAATTATCGTCATATTCTCAAATGGGGAGACCCGGGACTACGCGATCAGTTCCTATAAGTTACATTGGTCCCGTGTGAGGTGTTCGTGCCTCCTACGGGGTCGTTTGGGGACTGGTTTGGGTTTTCACCCTCTAACGGCTTGTTTTTAAGTCTAAGTGTGATTTTTGTAAATTCTCGTCATATTCTCAAATCGGGAGACCCGGGACTACGCGGTCTGTTCCTAAAAGTTACATTGGTCCCGTGCGAGGTGTTCGCGTGTCCTACGGGGTCGTTTGGGGGTTGGTTTTGATTTTCACCCTCTAACGACTTGTTTTTAAGTTAAAGTGTTGATGTTTATTCTCAAACCGAGAGACCCGAAACTACGCGGTCAGTTCCTACAAGTTACATTGGTCTCGTGCGAGGTGTTCGTGCCTCTTACGTGGTCGTTTGGGGGCTGATTTGGGTTTTCACGCTTTAACGGCCTGTTTTTAAGTTTTAGTGTTGATTTTTGCAAACTATCGTCGTATTCTCAAACCGGGAGACCCGGGACTATACGGTCAGTTTCTACAAATTACATTGGTCCCGTGCGAGGTGTCCGTGCCTCCTACGGGGTCTTTTGGGGCTGGTTTGGGTTTTCACCCTCTAACGACTTATTTTTATGTTTAAGTATGATTGTTGCAAATTATCGTCATATTCTCAAATCGGGAGACCCGGGACTACGTGGTCAGTTCCTACAAGTTACATTGGTCCCGTGCGAGTGTTCGTTCCTTCTACGAGGTCGTTTGGGGGATGGTTTGGGTTTTCACCCTTTAACGGCTTGTTTTTAAGTCTAAGTGTTGATTTTTATTCTCAAACGGGGAGACCCGGGACTATGCGATCAGTTCCTACAAGTTACATTGGTCCCGTGCGAGGTGTTCTTACCTCCTACGGGATCGTTTGGGGATTGGTTTGGGTTTTCATCCTCTAACGGCTTGTTTTTAAGTTTAGGTATGATTTTTGCAAATTATCGTCATATTCTCAAATCGGGAGACCCGAGACTACGTGGTCAGTTCCTACAAGTTACATTGGTCCCGTCCGAGGTGTTCGTTCCTCTTATGGGGTCTTTTGGGAGCTGGTTTGGGTTTTCACCGTCTAACGGCTTGTTTTTAAGTTTAAGTGTTGATTTTTATTTGCAAACCGAAAGACACGAGACTACGCGATCAGTTCCTACAAGTTATATTTGTCCCGCGCGAGGTGATTGTGCCTCCTACGGGGTCATTTGGGGGCTTGTTTGGGTTTTCACCCCTTAACGGCTTGTTTTCAAGTCTAAGTGTGATTTTTGCAAATTATCGTCATACTCTCAAACCGGGAGACCCGGGACTACGCGGTCTGTTCCTAAAAGTTACATTGGTGCTATGCGAGGTGTTCGTGCCTCTTACTTGGCCGTTTGGGGGCTGGTTTGGGTTTTCACCCTTCAACGACTTTTTTTAAGTCTGGTCATGATTTTTGCAAATTATCGACAAATTCTCAAATCGGGAGACCCGAGACTATGCGATCAGTTCCTACAAGTTACATTGGTCCCGTACGGGGTGTCCGTGCCTCCTACGGGGTCGTTTGGGGGCTTGTTTGGATTTTCAGCCTCTAACGACTTGTTTTTAAATTTAAGTGTTGATTTTTAATCTCAAACCGAGAGACCTGAAACTACGCGATCAGTTCCTACAAGTTACAATGGTCTCGTGCGAGGTGTTCGTGCCTCCTACGGGGTCGTTTGGGGGCTGGTTTGGTTTTTCACCCTTTAACGGCCTATTTTTAATTTTAAGTGTTGATTTTCATAAATTATTGTCGTATTCTCAAACCGGGAGACTCGGGACTATGCGATCAGTTTCTACAAGTTACATTGGTCCCGTGCAAGGTGTTCGTGCCCCCTACGGGGTCGTTTGGGGGCTGGTTTGGGTTTTCACCCTCTAACGGCTTGTTTTTAAGTTTAACTGTGATTTTTGCAAATTATCATCATATTCTCAAACCTGGAGACCCGGGACTACGTGGTCCGTTCCTACAAGTTACATTGGTCCCGTGCGAGGTGTTCGTGCCTTCTAAGAGGTCGTTTGGGGGCTGGTTTGGGTTTTCACCCTTTAATGGCTTGTTTTTAAGTCTAAGTGTTGATTTTTATTCTCAAACGGGGAGACTCGGGACTATGCGGTCAGTTACTACAAGTTACATTAGTCCCGTGCGAGGTATTCTTACCTCCTACGGGAGCGTTCGGGGGTTGGTTTCGGTTTTCACCCTCTAACGGCATGTTTTTAAGTTTAGGTATAATTTTTGCATATTGTAATCATATTCTCAAACAGGGAGACCCGGGACTACGCGGTCAGTTCTTACATGTTACATTGGTCCCGTGCGAGGCGTTCGTGCCTCCTAAGGGGTCGTTTGGGGGCTAGTTTGGGTTTTCACCCTCTAACTACTTATTTTTAAGTTTAAGTGTGATTTTTGCAAATTATCATCATATTCTCAAACCGGGAGACCCGAGACTACGCGGTCAGTTCCTACATGTTACATTGGTCCTGTGCGAGGTGTTCGTGCCTCCTACGGGGTCGTTTGGGGGCTGGTTTGAGTTTTCACACTCTAACGGCTTAGTTTTAAGTTTAAGCGTTGATTTTTATTCTCAAACCGGGAGATTTAGAACTACGCGGTCGGTTCCTACAAGTTACATTGGTCCCGTGCTAGGTGTTCGTGCCTCTTACGAGTCCGTTTTGGGGCTGGTTTAGGTTTTCACCCTTTAATGACCTGTTTTTAAGTTTAAGTGTTGATTTTCACAAATTATCGTCATATTCTCAAATGGGGAGACCCGGGACTACGCGGTCAGTTCCTATAAGTTACATTGGTCCCGTGTGAGGTGTTCGTGCCTCCTACGGGGTCGTTTGGGGACTGGTTTGGGTTTTCACCCTCTAACGGCTTGTTTTTAAGTCTAAGTGTGATTTTTGTAAATTCTCGTCATATTCTCAAATCGGAGACCCGGGACTACGCGGTCTGTTCCTAAAAGTTACATTGGTCCCGTGCGAGGTGTTCGCGTGTCCTACGGGGTCGTTTGGGGGTTGGTTTTGATTTTCACCCTCTAACAACTTGTTTTTAAGTTAAAGTGTTGATGTTTATTCTCAAACCGAGAGACCCGAAACTACGCGGTCAGTTCCTACAAGTTACATTGGTCTCGTGTGAGGTGTTCGTGCCTCCTACGTGGTCGTTTGGGGGCTGATTTGGGTTTTCACGCTTTAACGGCCTGTTTTTAAGTTTAAGTGTTGATTTTTGCAAACTATCGTCGTATTCTCAAACCGGGAGACCCGGGACTATACGGTCAGTTTCTACAAGTTACATTGGTCCCGTGCGAGGTGTTTGTGCCTCCTACGGGGTCTTTTGGGGCTGGTTTGGGTTTTCACCCTCTAACGGCTTGTTTTTATGTTTAAGTGTGATTGTTGCAAATTATCGTCATATTCTCAAATCGGGAGACCCGGGACTACGCGGTCAGTTCCTACAAGTTACATTGGTCCCGTGCGAGTGTTCGTTCCTTCTACGAGGTCGTTTGGGAGATGGTTTGGGTTTTCACCCTTTAACGGCTTGTTTTTAAGTCTAAGTGTTGATTTTTATTCTCAAACGGGGAGACCCGGGACTATGCGATCAGTTCCTACAAGTTACATTGGTCCCGTGCGAGGTGTTCTTACCTCCTACGGGATCGTTTGGGGATTGGTTTGGGTTTTCACCCTCTAACGGCTTGTTTTTAAGTTTAGGTATGATTTTTGCAAATTATCGTCATATTCTCAAATCGGGAGACCCGAGACTACGTGGTCAGTTCCTACAAGTTACATTGGTCCCGTCCGAGGTGTTCGTGCCTCTTATGGGGTCGTTTGGGAGCTGGTTTGGGTTTTCACCGTCTAACGGCTTGTTTTTAAGTTTAAGTGTTGATTTTTATTTGCAAACCGAAAGACACGAGACTACGCGATCTGTTCCTACAAGTTATATTTGTCCCGCGCGAGGTGATTGTGCCTCCTACGGGGTCATTTGGGGGCTTGTTTGGGTTTTCACCCCTTAACGGCTTGTTTTCAAGTCTAAGTGTGATTTTTGCAAATTATCGTCATACTCTCAAACCGGGAGACCCGGGACTACGCGGTTTGTTCCTAAAAGTTACATTGGTTCTATGCGAGGTGTTCGTGCCTCTTACTTGGCCGTTTGGGGGCTGGTTTGGGTTTTCACCCTTCAACGACTTTTTTTAAGTCTGATCATGATTTTTGCAAATTATCGACATATTCTCAAATCGGGAGACCCGAGACTACGCGATCAGTTCCTACAAGTTACATTGGTCCCGTACGGGGTGTCCGTGCCTCCTACGGGGTCGTTTGGGGGCTTGTTTGGATTTTCAGCCTCTAACGACTTGTTTTTAAATTTAAGTGTTGATTTTTATTCTCAAACCGAGAGACCTGAAACTACGTGATCAGTTCCTACAAGTTACTGTGGTCTCGTGCGAGGTGTTCGTGCCTCCTACGGGGTCGTTTGGGGGCTGGTTTGGTTTTTCACCCTTTAACGGTCTGTTTTTAATTTTAAGTGTTGATTTTCGTAAATTATTGTCGTATTCTCAAATCGGGAGACTCGGGACTATGCGATCAGTTTCTACAAGTTACATTGGTCCCGTGCAAGGTGTTCGTGCCCCCTACGGGGTCGTTTGGGGGCTGGTTTGGGTTTTCACCCTCTAACGGCTTGTTTTTAAGTTTAACTGTGATTTTTGCAAATTATCATCATATTCTCAAACCTGGAGACCCGGGACTACGCGGTCCGTTCCTACAAGTTACATTGGTCCCGTGCGAGGTGTCCGTGCCTTCTAAGAGGTCGTTTGGGGGCTGGTTTGGGTTTTCACCCTTTAATGGCTTGTTTTTAAGTCTAAGTGTTGATTTTTATTCTCAAACGGGGAGACTCGGGACTATGCGGTCAGTTACTAAAAGTTACATTAGTCCCGTGCGAGGTATTCTTACCTCCTACGGGAGCGTTCGGGGGTTGGTTTCGGTTTTCACCCTCTAACGGCTTGTTTTTAAGTTTAGGTATGATTTTTGCATATTGTCATCATATTCTCAAACCGGGAGACCCGAGACTACGCGGTCAGTTCCTACAAGTTACATTGGTCCCGTCCGAGGTGTTCGTGCCTCCTATGGGGTCCTGTGGGGGATGGTTTGGGTTTTCACCCTCTAACGGCTTGTTTTTAAGTTTAAGTGTTGATTTTTATTCGCAAACCGGAAAACACGAGACTACGCGGTCAGTTCCTATAAGTTATATTTGTCCCGCGCGAGGTGTTTGTGCCTACGGGGTCATTTGGGGGCTGGTTTGGGTTTTCACCCTTTAACGGCTTGTTTTCAAGTCTAAGTGTGATTTTTGCAAATTATCGTCATACTCTCAAACCGGGAGACCCGGGACTACGCGGTCTGTTCCTGAAAGTTACATTGGTTCCGTGCGAGGTGTTCGTGCCTCTTACGGGGCCGTTTGGGGGCTAGTTTGGGTTTTCACCCTTTAACGACTTTTTTTTAAGTCTGAGCATAATTTTTGCAAATTATCGACATATTCTCAAATTGGGAGACCCGAGACTACGCGATCAGTTCCTACAAGTTACATTGGTCCCGTACGGGGTGTCCGTGCCTCCTACGGGGTCGTTTGGGGGCTGGTTTGGGTTTTCACCCTCTAACTGCTTGTTTTTAAGTTTACGTGTTGATTTTTATTCGCAAACCGAGCGACCCGGGACTATGCGGTCAATTCCTACAAGTTATATTGGTCCCGTACGAGGTGTTCGTGCCTCATATGGGGCCGTTTGGGGGCTGGTTTGGGTTTTCACCCTTTAACGACCTGTTTTTAAGTTTAATTGTTGATTTTTGCAAATTATCGTCGTATTCTCAAACCGGGAGACCCGAGACTACACGGTCAATACTACAAGTTACATTGGTCCCGTGCGAGGTATTCGTGTCTCCTACGGGGTCGTTTGGTGGCTGGTTTGGGTTTTCACCCTTTAATGGCCTTTTTTCAAGTCAAAGTGTGATTTTTGTAAATTATCGTCGTATTCTCAAATGGGGAGACCCGGGACTACGCGGTCAGTTCCTACATGTTACATTGGTCCCGTGCGAGGTGTTCGTACCTCCTACGGGGTCGTTTGGGGGCTGGTTTGGGTTTTCACCCTTTAAAAGCTTGTTTTTAAGTCTAAGTGTGAGTTTTGCAAATTATCGCCATATTCTCAAACCGGGAGACCCGAGACTACGCGGTCAGTTCCTACAAGTTATATTGGCCCCGTGCGAGGTGTTCGTGCCTCCTACTGGTTCGTTTGGGGTCTGGTTTGGGTTTTCACCCTTTAACGGCTTGTTTTTAATTCAAAATGTGATTTTTGCAAATTGTCATCATACTCTCAAACCGGGCGACCCGGGACTACGCGATCAGTTTCTACAAGTTACAATGGTCCCGTCAGAGGTGTTTATGCCTCCTACGGGGTCGTTTGGGGGCTGGTTTGGGTTTTACCCTCTAACGGCTTATTTTTAAGTTTAAGAGTTGATTTTTATTCGCAAACCAGAAGACCCGAGACTACGCGGTCAGTTCCTACAAGTTATATTTGTCCCGCGCGAGGTGTTCATGCCTCCTACGGGGTCGTTTGGAGGCTGGTTTGGGTTTTCACCCTTTAACGGCTTGTTTTCAAGTCTAAGTGTGATTTTTGCAAATTATAATCATACTCTCAAACTGGGAGACCCGGGACTACGCGGTCTGTTCCTAAAAGTTACATTGGTTCCGTGCGAGGTGTTCGTGGCTCTTACGGGACCGTTTGGGGGCTGGTTTGGGTTTTCACCCTTTAACGGCTTGTTTTTAAGTCTAAGCATGATTTTTGCAAATTATCGACATATTTTCAAATCGAGAGACCCGAGACTACGCGATCAGTTCCTACAAGTTACATTGGTCCCTTACGAGGTGTTCGTGCCTCCTACGGGGTCGTTTGGGGGCTGGTTTGGGTTTTCACCCTCTAACAGCTTGTTTTTAAGTTTAAGTGTTGATTTTTATTCGCTAATCGAAAGACCCGGGTCTACACAATCAGTTCCTACATGTTACATTGGTCCCGTGCGAGGTGTTTGTGCCTCCTACGGGGTCGTTTGGGGGCTGGTTTGGGTTTTCACCCTTTAACGACCTGTTTTTAAGTTTAAGTGTTGATTTCTACAAATTATCATCGCATTCTCAAACCGGGAGACCCGATACTACGCGGTCAGTTCCTACATGTTACATTGGTCCCGTTCGAGGTGTTCATGCCTCCAACAGGGTCGTTTGGTGGTTGGTTTGGGTTTTCACCCTCTAATGGGCTGTTTTCAAGTCAAAGTGTGATTTTTGCAAATTCTCATCGTATTCTCAAACAGGGAGACCCGGGACTACGCGGTCAGTTCTTACATGTTACATTGGTCCCGTGCGAGGCGTTCGTGCCTCCTAAGGGGTCGTTTGGGGGCTAGTTTGGGTTTTCACCCTCTAACTACTTATTTTTAAGTTTAAGTGTGATTTTTGTAAATTATCATCATATTCTCAAACCGAGAGACCTGAGACTACGCGGTCAGTTCCTATATGTTACATTGGTCCTGTGCGAGGTGTTCGTGCCTCCTACGGGGTCGTTTGGGGGCTGGTTTGAGTTTTCACACTCTAACGACTTAGTTTTAAGTTTAAGCGTTGATTTTTATTCTCAAACCGGGAGATTTGGAACTACGCGGTCGGTTCCTACAAGTTACATTGGTCCCGTGCTAGGTGTTCGTGCCTCTTACGAGTCCGTTTAGGGGTTGGTTTAGGTTTTCACCCTTTAACGGCCTGTTTTTAAGTTTAAGTGTTGATTTTCACAAATTATCGTCATATTCTCAAATGGGGAGACCCAGGACTACGCGGTCAGTTCCTATAAGTTACATTGGTCCCGTGTGAGGTGTTCGTGCCTCCTACGGGGTCGTTTGGGGACTGGTTTGGGTTTTCACCCTCTAACGACTTATTTTTAAGTCTAAGTGTGATTTTTGTAAATTCTCGTCATATTCTCAAATCGGGAGACCCGGGACTACGCGGTCTGTTCCTAAAAGTTACATTGGTCCCGTTCGAGGTGTTCGCGCGTCCTACGGGGTCGTTTGGGGGTTGGTTTTCATTTTCACCCTCTAACGACTTATTTTTAAGTTAAAGTGTTGATGTTTATTCTCAAACCGAGAGACTCGAAACTACGCGGTCAGTTCCTACAAGTTACATTGGTCTCGTGTGAGGTGTTCGTGCCTCCTACGTGGTCGTTTGGGGGCTGATTTGGGTTTTCACGCTTTAACGGCCTGTTTTTAAGTTTAAGTGTTGATTTTTGCAAACTATCGGCGTATTCTCAAACCGGGAGACCCGGGACTATACGGTCAGTTTCTACAAGTTACATTGGTCCCGTGCGAGGTGTCCGTTCCTCCTACGGGGTCTTTTGGGGCTGGTTTGGGTTTTCACCCTCTAACGGCTTGTTTTTATGTTTAAGTGTGATTGTTGCAAATTATCGTCATATTCTCAAATCGGGAGACCCGGGACTACGCGGTCAGTTCCTACAAGTTACATTGGTCCCGTGCGAGTGTTCGTTCCTTCTACGAGGTCGTTTGGGGGATGGTTTGGGTTTTCACCCTTTAACGGCTTGTTTTTAAGTCTAAGTGTTGATTTTTATTCTCAAACGGGGAGACCCGGGACTATGCGATCAGTTCCTACAAGTTACATTGGTCCCGTTCGAGGTGTTCTTACCTCCTACGGGATCGTTTGAGGATTGGTTTGGGTTTTCACACTCTAACGGCTTGTTTTTAAGTTTAGGTGTGATTTTTGCAAATTATCGTCATATTCTCAAATCGGGAGACCCGAGACTACGTGGTCAGTTCCTACAAGTTACATTGGTCCCGTCCGAGGTGTTCGTGCCTCTTATGGGGTCGTTTGGGAGCTGGTTTGGGTTTTCACCGTCTAACGGCTTGTTTTTAAGTTTAAGTGTTGATTTTTATTTGCAAACCGGAAGACATGAGACTACGCGATCAGTTCCTACAAGTTATATTTGTCCCGCGCGAGGTGATTGTGCCTCCTACGGGGTCATTTGGGGGCTGGTTTGGGTTTTCACCCCTTAACGGCTTGTTTTCAAGTCTAAGTGTGATTTTTGTAAATTATCGTCATACTCTCAAACCGGGAGACCCGGGACTACGCGGTCTGTTCCTAAAAGTAACATTGGTTCTGTGCGAGGTGTTCGTGCCTCTTACTTGGCCGTTTGGGGGCTGGTTTGGGTTTTCACCCTTCAACGACTTTTTTTAAGTCTGAGCATGATTTTTGCAAATTATCGACATATTCTCAAATCGGGAGACCCGAGACTACGCGATCAGTTCCTACAAGTTACATTGGTCCCGTACGGGATGTCCGTACCTCCTACGGGGTCGTTTGGGGGCTTGTTTGGATCTTCAGCCTCTAACGACTTGTTTTTAAATTTAAGTGTTGATTTTTATTCTCAAACCGAGAGACCTGAAACTACGCGATCAGTTCCTACAAGTTACTGTGGTCTCGTGCGAGGTGTTCGTGCCTCCTACGGGGTCGTTTGGGGGCTGGTTTGGTTTTTCTCCCTTTAACGGCCTGTTTTTAATTTTAAGTGTTGATTTTCATAAATTATTGTCGTATTCTCAAACCGGGAGACTCGGGACTATGCGATCAGTTTCTACAAGTTACATTGGTCCCGTGCAAGGTGTTCGTGCCCCCTACGGGGTCGTTTGGGGGCTGGTTTGGGTTTTCACCCTTTAACGGCTTCTTTTTATTTTAACTGTGATTTTTGCAAATTATCATCATATTCTCAAACCTGGAGACCCGGGACTACGCGGTCCGTTCCTACAAGTTACATTGGTCCCGTGCGAGGTGTTCGTGCCTTCAAAGAGGTGGTTTGGGGGCTGGTTTGGGTTTTCATCCTTTAATGGCTTGTTTTTAAGTCTAAGTGTTGATTTTTATTCTCAAACGGGGAGACTCGGGACTATGCGGTCAGTTACTACAAGTTACATTGGTCCCGTGCGAGGTATTCTTACCTCCTACGGGAGCGTTCGGGGGTTGGTTTCGGTTTTCACCCTCTAACGGCTTGTTTTTAAGTTTAGGTATGATTTTTGCATATTGTCATCATATTCTCAAACCGGGAGACCCGAGACTACGCGGTCAGTTCCTACAAGTTACATTGGTCCCGTCCGAGGTGTTCGTGCCTCCTATGGGGTCCTGTGGGGGATGGTTTGGGTTTTCACCCTCTAACGGCTTGTTTTTAAGTTTAAGTGTTGATTTTTATTCGCAAACCGGAAAACACGAGACTACGCGGTCAGTTCCTATAAGTTATATTTGTCCCGCGCGAGGTGTTTGTGCCTACGGGGTCATTTGGGGGCTGGTTTGGGTTTTCACCCTTTAACGGCTTGTTTTCAAGTCTAAGTGTGATTTTTGCAAATTATCGTCATACTCTCAAACCGGGAGACCCGGGACTACGCGGTCTGTTCCTGAAAGTTACATTGGTTCCGTGCGAGGTGTTCGTGCCTCTTACGGGGCCGTTTGGGGGCTAGTTTGGGTTTTCACCCTTTAACGACTTTTTTTTAAGTCTGAGCATAATTTTTGCAAATTATCGACATATTCTCAAATTGGGAGACCCGAGACTACGCGATCAGTTCCTACAAGTTACATTGGTCCCGTACGGGGTGTCCGTGCCTCCTACGGGGTCGTTTGGGGGCTGGTTTGGGTTTTCACCCTCTAACTGCTTGTTTTTAAGTTTACGTGTTGATTTTTATTCGCAAACCGAGCGACCCGGGACTATGCGGTCAATTCCTACAAGTTATATTGGTCCCGTACGAGGTGTTCGTGCCTCATATGGGGCCGTTTGGGGGCTGGTTTGGGTTTTCACCCTTTAACGACCTGTTTTTAAGTTTAATTGTTGATTTTTGCAAATTATCGTCGTATTCTCAAACCGGGAGACCCGAGACTACACGGTCAATACTACAAGTTACATTGGTCCCGTGCGAGGTATTCGTGTCTCCTACGGGGTCGTTTGGTGGCTGGTTTGGGTTTTCACCCTTTAATGGCCTTTTTTCAAGTCAAAGTGTGATTTTTGTAAATTATCGTCGTATTCTCAAATGGGGAGACCCGGGACTACGCGGTCAGTTCCTACATGTTACATTGGTCCCGTGCGAGGTGTTCGTACCTCCTACGGGGTCGTTTGGGGGTTGGTTTGGGTTTTCACCCTTTAACGACTTTTTTTTAAGTCTGAGCATAATTTTTGCAAATTATCGACATATTCTCAAATCGGGAGACCCGAGACTACACGATCAGTTCCTACAAGTTACATTGGTCCCGTACGGGGTGTCCGTGCCTCCTACGGGGTCGTTTGGGGGCTGGTTTGGGTTTTCACCCTCTAACTTCTTGTTTTTAAGTTTACGTGTTGATTTTTATTCGCAAACCGAGCGGCCCGGGACTATGCGGTCAGTTCCTACAAGTTACATTGATCCCGTGCGATGTGTTCGTGCCTCATATGGGGCCGTTTGGGGGCTGGTTTGGGTTTTCACCCTTTAACGACCTGTTTTTAAGTTTAATTGTTGATTTTTGCAAATTATCATCGTATTCTCAAACCGGGAGACCCGGGACTACGCGGTCAGTACTACAAGTTACATTGGTCCCGTGCGAGGTATTCGTGTCTCCTACAGGGTCGTTTGGTGGCTGGTTTGGGTTTTCACCCTCTAATGGCCTTTTTTCAAGTCAAAGTGTGATTTTTGTAAATTATCGTCGTATTCTCAAATGGAGAGACCCGGGTCTACGCGGTCAGTTCCTACATGTTACATTGGTCCCGTGCGAGGTGTTCGTACCTCCTACGGGGTCGTTTGGGGGCTGGTTTGGGTTTTCACCCTTTAACAGCTTGTTTTTAAGTCTAAGTGTGAGTTTTGCAAATTATCGCCATATTCTCAAACCGGGAGACCTGAGACTACGCGGTGAGTTCCTACAAGTTACATTGGTCCCGTGCGAGGTGCTCGTGCCTCCTACGGGTTCGTTTGGGGTCTGGTTTGGGTTTTCACCCTTTAACGGCTTGTTTTTAATTCAAAATGTGATTTTTGCAAATTGTCATCATACTCTCAAACCGGGCGACCCGGGACTACGCGACCAGTTCCTACAAGTTACAATGGTCCCGTCAGAGGTGTTTATGCCTCCTACGGGGTCGTTTGGGTGCTGGTTTGGGTTTTTACCCTCTAACGGCTTATTTTTAAGTTTAAGAGTTGATTTTTATTCGCAAACCAGAAGACCCGAGACTACGCGGTCAGTTCCTACAAGTTATATTTGTCCCGCGCGATGTGTTCATGCCTCCTACGGGGTCGTTTGGAGGCTGGTTTGGGTTTTCACCCTTTAACGGCTTGTTTTCAAGTCTAAGTGTGATTTTTGCAAATTATAGTCATACTCTCAAACTGGGAGACCCGGGACTACGCGGTCTGTTCCTAAAAGTTGCATTGGTTCCGTGCGAGGTGTTCGTGGCTCTTACGGGACCGTTTGGGGGCTGGTTTGGGTTTTCACCCTTTAACGGCTTGTTTTTAAGTCTAAGCATGATTTTTGCAAATTATCGACATATTCTCAAATCGAGAGACCCGAGACTACGCGATCAGTTCCTACAAGTTACATTGGTCCCTTACGAGGTGTTCGTGCCTCCTACGGGGTCGTTTGGGGGCTGGTTTGGGTTTTCACCCTCTAACAGCTTATTTTTAAGTTTAAGTGTTGATTTTTATTCGCTAACCGAAAGACCCGGGTCTACACAATCAGTTCCAACATGTTACATTGGTCCCATGCGAGGTGTTTGTACCTCCTACGGGGCCGTTTGGGGGCTGGTTTGGGTTTTCACCCTTTAACGACCTGTTTTTAAGTTTAAGTGTTAATTTCTACAAATTATCATCGCATTCTCAAACCGGGAGACCCGGGACTACGTGGTCAGTTCCTACAAGTTACATTGGTCCCGTGCGAGGTGTTCGTGCCTCCTACAGGGTCGTTTGGTGGCTGGTTTGGGTTTTCACCCTCTAATGGCCTGTTTTCAAGTCAAAGTGTGATTTTTGCAAATTCTCGTCGTATTCTCAAACAGGGAGACCCGAGACTACGCGGTCAGTTCTTACATGTTACATTGGTCCCGTGCGAGGCGTTCGTACCTCCTAAGGGGCCGTTTGGGGGCTGGTTTGGGTTTTCACCATCTAACTACTTGTTTTTAAGTTTAAGTTTGATTTTTGCAAATTATGGTCATATTCGCAAACCGGGAGACCCGAGACTACGCGGTCAGTTCCTTCATGTTACATTGGTCCTGTGCGAGGTGTTCGTGCCTCCTACGGGGTCGTTTGGGGGCTAGTTTGAGTTTTCACCCTCTAACGACTTAGTTTTAAGTTTAAGCGTTGATTTTTATTCTCAAATCGGGAGACTTGGAACTACGCGGTCAGTTGCTACAAGTTACATTGGTCCCGTTCGAGGTGTTCGTGCCTCTTACGAGTCCGTTTGGGGGCTGGTTTAGGTTTTCACCCTTTAACGGCCTGTTTTTAAGTTTAGGTGTAGATTTTTGCAAATTATCATCATATTCTCAAATGGGGAGACCCGGGACTACGCGGTCAGTTCCTACAAGTTACATTGGTCCCGTGTGAGGTGTTCGTGCCTCCTACGGAGCCGTTTGGGGACTGGTTTGGGTTTTCCCCCTCTAACGGCTTGTTTTTAAGTCTAAGTGTGATTTTTGAAAATTCTCATCATATTCTCAAATCGAGAGACCCGGGACTACGCGGTCTGTTCCTACAAGTTACATTGGTCCCGTGCGAGGTGTTCACGTCTCCTACGGGGTCGTTTGGGGGTTGGTTTCTATTTTCACCCTCTAACGACTTATTTTTAAGTTTAAGTGTTGATGTTTATTCTCAAACCGAGAGACCCGAAGCTATGCGGTCAGTTCCTACAAGTTACATTGGTCTCGTGCGAGGTGTTCGTGCCTCCTACGGGGTCGTTTGGGGGCTGATTTGGGTTTTCACGCTTTAACGGCCTGTTTTTAAGTTTAAGTGTTGATTTTTGCAAACTATCGTCGTATTCTCAAACTGGGAGACCCGGGACTATGCGGTCAGTTTCTACAAGTTACATTGGTCCCGTACGAGGTGTTCATGCCTCCTACGGGGTCTTTTGGGGCTGGTTTGGGTTTTCAACCTCTAATAGCTTGTTTTTATGTTTAAGTGTGATTTTTGTAAATTATCGTCATATTCTCAAATCGGGAGACCCGGGACTACGCGGTCAGTTCCTACAAGTTACATTGGTCCCGTGCGAGGTGTTCGTTCCTTCTTCGAGGTCGTTTGGGGGATGGTTTGGGTTTTCACCCTTTAACGACTTGTTTTTAAGTCTAAGTGTTGATTTTTATTCTCAAACGGGGAGACACGGGACTATGCGATCAGTTCCTACAAGTTACATTGGTCCCGTGCGAGGTGTTCTTACCTCCTACGGGATCGTTTGGGGATCGGTTTGGGTTTTCACCCTCTAACGGCTTGTTTTTAAGTTTAGGTATTATTTTTGCAAATTATCGTCATATTCTCAAATTGGGAGACCCGAGACTACGCGATCACTTCCTACAAGTTACATTGGTCCCGTCTGAGGTGTTCGTGCCTCTTATGGGGTCGTTTGGGAGCTGGTTTGGGTTTTCACCGTCTAACGGCTTATTTTTAAGTTCAAGTGTTGATTTTTATTTGCAAACTGAAAGACACGAGACTACGCGGTCAGTTCCTACAAGTTATATTTGTCCCGCGCGAGATGTTTGTGCCTCCTACGGGGTCATTTGGGGGCTGGTTTGGGTTTTTACCCTTTAACGACTTGTTTTCAAGTCTAAGTGTGATTTTTGCAAATTATCGTCATACTCTCAAACCGAGAGACCTGGGACTACGCAGTGTGTTCCTAAAAGTTACATTGGTTCCGTGCGAGGTGTTCGTGCCTCTTACGGGACCGTTTGGGGGATGGTTTGGGTTTTCACCCTTTAATGGCTTTTTTTTAAGTCTATGCTTGATTTTTGCAAATTATCGACATATTCTCAAATCGGGAGACCCGAGAGTACGCGATCAGTTCCTACAAGTTACATTGGTCCCGTACGAGGTGTTCATGCCTCCTACGGGGTCGTTTGGGTGCTGGTTTGGGTTTTCACCCTATAACTGCTTGTTTTTAAGTTTAAGTGTTGATTTTTATTCGCAAACCGGAAGACCCAGGACTACGCCGTCAGTTCCTACAAGTTACATTGGTCCCGTGCGAGGTGTTCGTGCCTCCTACAGGGTCGTTTGGGGGCTGGTTTGGGTTTTCACCCTTTAACGGCCTGTTTTTAAGTTTAAGTGTTAATTTTTGCAAATTATCGTCGCATTCTCAAACTGGGAGACCCGGGACTACGCGGTCAGTTCCTACAAGTTACATTGGTCCCCTGCGAGGTATTCGTGCCTCCTATGGGGTCATTTGGTGGCTAGTTTGGGTTTTCACCCTTAATGGCCTGTTTTCAAGTCAAAGTGTGATTTTTGTAAATTATCGTCGTATTCTGAAATGGGGAGACTCGGGACTATGCGGTCAGTTCCTACATGTTACATTGGTCCCGTGCGATGTGTTCGTGCCTCCTACGGGGTCGTTTGGGGGTTGGTTTGGGTTTTCACCCTTTAACAGCTTGTTTTTAAGTCTAAGTGTGAGTTTTGCAAATTATCGCCATATTCTCAAACCGGGAGACCCGAGACTACGCGGACAGTTCCTACAAGTTACATTGGTCCCGTGCGAGGTGTTCGTGCCTCCTACGGGTTCATTTGGGGGATGGTTTGGGTTTTCACCCTTTAACGGCTTGTTTTTTAGTCAAAGTGTGATTTTTGCAAATTATTATCATACTCTCAAACCGGGCGACCCGGGACTACGCGATCAGTTCCTACAAGTTACATTGGTCCCGTACGAGGTGTTCGTGCCTCCTATGGGGTCGTTTGGGGGATGGTTTTGGTTTTCACCCTCAAAGTGCTTGTTTTCAAGCCTAATCTACATATTTTGAAATTATCATCATATTCTCAAACCGCCTATGACTATGTGATCAGTTTCTAAAAGTTACATTGATCCCGTGCGAGGTGCTTTTGAGCCTAATCTAGATACTTTCAAGTTTGCATTACAATTATTAGCATTTTCATTTGTCTAAAAAAGGAAATGATTTTTTATTAAACATGTATGTTCTCTAATCTTTCTAGCTCTTTTAATCAGATAACTATAACCACAAAATGAATCAATCGAACATAAAAATTAAAAAATTTACAAACCTCTAGAATCGGTGTGTTGATTTCAACAAAGCCTACAGACTCTAACGGCACGTCAACAACTTCAAATTCTTCCTCTTTGTAGCTCAGGTCGCAACATACATACATCCCCCTGTAAGTAAGGTGAAACAAATTATTCATATTGATAAGTCTACTTGTAACACAAATCATTCCATATGAAATTCTTAAACTCACGAGTAATAACCTGGCTTAAACTCAGGAAATTCTTAAATCATTTTGATCATAGCTACATGTAATATACACAATCAATTTACATGTAGCGACTATATATATGGTACGAAGGTATTATACACATCTTATGTAATATATACATTCATTTTGATCATAGCCATTGATTGTGTAGCCATTGATCGTTATTGATTGTGTAGCCAATCATGATTGGCTACACAATCAATAATGCTCAGTGGCTACCCAATCAATGGCTATGATAAAAATGAATGTGTATATTAAATGAAACAAATAGATTTTGATGTTGCTGTCACCTCTAGGCCTATTTATGGCTTGAGTTTAACATCGTTAGGCTCGCTGCTGGGCATGTGATCCATGTGCCACGAATCAATGGGGCCTGCCTTGATAGATTTTGGATTCCCGGGGTGAGAGGATATTAGTTCGAGTGGAATAATATCCCCCTCTCCACGAGGGTTGCCTTGCTCGGTGCTGGTCTTCGCTATATCCAATTGAGGTAGCGCAAGGTGAGTAACATATATAGAAAAGGAAAAATTTTATCAGGGAAACTTGGTTAGCCATAGACATGTGATAAAAGAGAACACTAGTTTACGTTCCCATTCTTATCAACCACATGGAAAAAAGAAGACAGGTGATAAAAGATGCCAGGATGACTAAATGCTGCTTCAAAACTATCAGGAAATAGATTCACATTATGTATTCATATAATTATGCATTTAGTCATCCCGATAAATCCAAAAAGGCATTATGTATTCATACCTAGTACTCATTTTTAACAATATGTATTGATATAATTATTATCATGATTTAAAAAATGTAGAAATGTGTTGATACCTCCATTGAGGAATTTTATGTTCTTTATCATTTTTGTTGTTGTCTCGATATCAAAGGTTGGCATCCTCACCTTTCCCATCGCATAAGTGTTGTGAATTGAGTTTTGAAGATTTTGCCCTACCTCCTAGGCTGTTGTGTATTGCTACAATATATACTGAGCAGATGAAGGTTCCTGTAATAATAAACCTTAATTATGATTCCTCCTTCACAAAAAATTATAACTGAGTGCAGTAAGATGTCCTCAATATGTGATAAACTCATTCTCAATATTGTAGATGTCATTATATGCTTAAATTTGATAAGAATGAATATAATTAAACATGAACAACCCATAAAGGATCCACACAACCACATTTGTTTTTTTTAATGTTCTTCCTTTCAAATTATATATCAAGAAAACAACAATCCATGTGAGAGCATGTGCTCACAATCTGCTAGTCTTATTTTCAATAATGCACAGATCATGATACTCATAAATTGAACAAAATTGACATCTCATCCAATTATAATAAAGAAACAAATCTAGTTCACACACACACATGGCTCTTTCCCCAATTCCCAGCACACACACCAAGGAAGAGCTCGTTGAATTTCATATAACGCAAGGGGTGATACAAAGAGAGAAAACTAAACATGAAGAAGCTCTTATTTTCATAAATATTACAATTCACAATACAAATACTGTTTTATATGAAAAAACAAATTTTTAAATTAACTAAAATGGGCACAAATCACAACAAGACCAATTTTATCTACACCAAAATTACCACAATTTTCAATGATGACCACAACACCTAAGCTAAAACAAATACTGATTTTTTTGTAATAAGAGAAAAGCAAAAATTAACTAAGAATAAAAATAAATAATTCATTCGCATTTGAGAAAGAGAGAGACTGACAATGGGGGTATTGGTAACGTGCACCTTTGGCAAGAAACAAACTCAGATCGGACCTTTAGCAATGGCCTCACCTGTCCACCTTCGAATCTCCACCCTCCATCGACTTGCTAGGATTCGACCCTTCTCTCCGATCTCGGTATCAACGATTCAGCCTGGGCTACGTGGTTACCGTGACCCTTCCTCCGTCGGAACGAACCCGATTTTGGTGACTCATTCCGCCTGCGGCACGGTGATGATGGAGAATCTGTGGTTTTATGGATGGAGGCGTGGAGGATGATGGATCGGGGCGTGGAGGATGACGGATCGGAGAGAGAGAGAGAGACGCTTAGGTTAGATTGAGGTTGAGGAGAGAGAGAGTTAGGTGACAATGAGTTTGGTCCCGACTAAAAATTGGGGGGTTTATTTTTTTAATTAAGCGTACCCATATTTAGCATGGTTTAAAATTGTGCTATATTTTGGCACTGTTTTAAACCGTGACAGTTTATGCTAAAACCGTGCCAGAATCTCCTTGCCACAGCGTGCCAGATTAGAATTTTTGGTGTAGTGCTTTCAAGAAGATGGTGAAGCCTCGTTTGTCTAGGCAGACTAGAATCCAGCAACGTCATGTGGAGGCCACTAGGCTGCATGGTTATATTAAGTTGTTGAGGCCAAGTTGGCCAAGGTTATGGCTGGTGACTATGAAGACGAGACCCGCCTGGCTAAGATGGAGGAGGAGTTTGTTCAGGAGGTTGGCCCTCCTTGTATGCTGACTTTAATTCACGAGATAACCTTCTTTTTATTTTATCTAGTTGATGTTTTCTCAGGGAAGAATATTTTTATTTTCCTATGTACTCTTCCTCTTTCTTGTAAATGTAAAGACTACTCTATTTGTTTAGGAGGGTCATCTATATTAATGAGAATATACATTTTTATTCCATTTGTCTATCTTTATCCCTTCTTTGCATTGTGTCCGTTTAGACTTGTCTCTATTTGCTATGAACTGCTCCAATTTTTGTGTGGGAGAATTTGCGCATGATTTGGCAAATTACCTGTTAAAACTGCCCCTTAACCTATGTGTTACTTGTTCCATATCCGATATGGAACTCTTTTTTTAGGAAATAAATTAAAGGAGGGGTTTACCCCCTCTCTATATTCCTAAATAATCAAATAAATAATTCATAGAACAAAAGCAAAGATACGACCTCACTTTTCAAAACTTGTTCTCAAGATAAAATAAAGAAATCTGTCAATTCTTTAATTTATCCATGGCTGAAGAGAAAACTGTATGCCCCATGTTCCATAGGGTGTTTGAACCGTTATAAATATAGGACATTTGCTCACTATACTTTACCTTTAGGATGTATATACCCCCAAGTATAATGAATAAAGTTCCTTATATTCTGAACCCTTTCATAAAATTAGAGAGTCAGAATTTGTTTTGCCTACGAGAAAGCATATATTTCCTTTTAAAATTTGGGCAAAAGTAATATGTTAGTAAATATGGGTATATCCACTCGCAACTTATTAGCGAGTGGGTGCTCATAAGATATTGGAAACAAATACAGATAACTAAAGAAAATCTCAAATGTGGCTGGTCAAAAGAATTTATATTCATTTATTCCTATGAGATATCACTTGTTTATGCTGTTTATATTAATTTCCATCTCACGATTTATTTTACAAAAGGAATATCTATATTATAGAAACTATTTGAAACAATAAAAAAAGACTTGGAAAATTCAGGCATAGTACTTTTTGAACCAATTATAGTTAATAGACTCGATGCATGCACTCTCAAGTCTGATATCTGCTAGTAACCTAAATTCCCCACTCCTCGCACCACGAAGCGCCCTTCCCAATTTGGCTTAAACTTTGATTCTCACATGCTTCTCAAGTGATGAGTGGATGCCCACAAGACTCGGTATTCAATTTGAAACTCTCCAAGCTTAACTGGGTTCTCATAATCCCTAGACAATTGCTGGGTATAAACTTTGAAATTTTCCTTGGCCTTATCTCGATGCTCATCCAGAGCTTCTAGTTATATGTGACTGGGGTCAAGTATGAGGCCATTACTAAGAGCCACTCTAGTTTAGGTTACTGCAAATTTTAGTGGTAAGACAACTTCAGTCCCATAGACCAGTGAGAAATGAGTAAATATTATTATCTTTCTCTTCGAAGTTCTGTAGGCCCATAACACCATTGGTAACTTTTCATCCCAAGCCCCTGGCATGTCTTCGAGCATATTCTTCAGGATATTGATCAATGTCTTATTTCTAGCCTCTGCTTAACCATTCCCTTTAGGATACAAGATAGTTGAAATATTATGAATAATCTTGTATTTATCCGTTAAGAGACCCATTTCTTTGCACAAGAACTTTTTCCTATTATCTGTTAAAATAACCTTGGGAATACTAAATCTGCATATTATATATTCTCTAATAATTTGTGTCACCACTTGTGCAGTCACCTTTCTCAAGGGGATTGCTTCTGCCCATTTCGTATACAGTTCGGTAGCAACAATAATGAAGGCTTTGCCGTGAGACATTGAGTTGATCTTACCTACCAAATCAAATACCTAAGTTTGAAAAGGATAGGAGGCTACTAGACTTTTCAAGCTTGCTAAGGGGGCATGGACCATGTTTCCATATACTTGGCATACCCTACACTTTTTCACAATGTTGATAGAATCAGCTTTCATCGTTATCCAATAATACCCGAGCGTCATCAATTAATCGTACGACTTAGCACCTCCATGTGGGAAGGATCGTGAGCCTATTTCAATATCCTCTCCACATCTCCTTTGGCCATGCACTACAACACCTTCTCGTTATATCCTCTCTTATAGAGCTCCCCTTCCGCTAAGTGAAAACGAGTGACTCTTTTCTTCAAATAGATCTCTGGCAGCTCCCCATCTTTGAGGTAGGCTATGTAGAGTTGTCTCTAATCTTCAAAAAATTTCACGAAGTTAGCATCCACTGGTTGATCAAACTGTGTTTGTCACTTTAAGCATCCATGCTATAAACAAGTAGCCTCTGTGATCATGGTGGGCCAATAATAGCCCCCTCGCTGCAGCCGTAGATAAAGAGGAATGTCAGTATCCTCCCAATGCTTCTCGTGCATTGCTGCCAACCTTCTCTTACTTCATCGTCTCCTATACACCTTCATAGGGATCCCCTTAGGAGTTCAAAATAAAGTGTCCCTTAGATAAAATGATAGTTTACTAGCTTGAACATCTTCATACCACCTTCTTATCTCTAATTGCTTCACTATTTGTCATCTTTAATCCCCTAAATCTTCACTTGGGAATAATGATTTCACTGTTATTGGCATTGTCCTCCATCGAATTGTGATGGTGGCCTCCTACTCCTCTATCTCTAATTTTTGAGAAATTGTGGCCAACGTATCTGGGTGACTATTCATTATTTGTGGATGTCTTTATATCGTTATTTTTAGAAATTGGCCAAGTAACCTTTGCATGATCGACCTATATGGGGCTAAGTTATCACATTTGAGGTCAAACTTTCCATTAAATTATTTTACAACTAAGTTGGAGTCCCCTCGTATACACAATACTTTGATTCCTCTTTTTAGTGACTCCAACAAACTAAGTATGATGGACTTATATTCAACCTTATTATTGGAGCATTTTAAATCTAGCTTGAAAGAGAGAGTGACATTCTACTTTCTATTCGAGAGGATGATACCAGCCCCACCCGTCCCTTGGGCACAACAACCATTGGATTACATCTTCCACTCTTCCATGTCCTCCGCTATGCAGGTTTGAAAATTCTCACCTGGCAATGACTCACTAGGAGGCTCAAAGTTCTGGCTGTGGAAGTGGGCCAATAAATCTGCTATTGCCTGGCTCTTAATGGCCTTCAGGGCCACACGCTTCAGATCATACTTTGATAATATCAGAAGCCATCTTGCTTCTCTCCTCACTAGGATAGTTCATGCTAAGAGATACTTTATAGGGCTAGACTTGGTGATAATGTGCACGGTAAAAGCAAGCAGATAATGTTACAACTTCTGCGATATAAAAACCAAGGCCAGGCAATGCCTCTCAACGTTGGTATATCAAGATTCTGTTCTTGAGATTACTCACGATAAGTAATACACCTACAACTCTATTCCTCATTTTTCCTGAGCAAGTAAGGCTCCTTTGGACCTTTGTGTTGAAGTCAATTAGAGCAGCGTGTACCTGCTTCTGGTGGTATCATTATTGACGGGGAGGTCAATATCTCTTTTATCTTCTCAAAGCCTTTCTTTTGTTCCTCCGCCAAATCCACTTATCTTTCTCTTTCATTAGAGGTGCAAAAGGGTGGGTGACTTTCGCTAAGGTTGGTATGTACCTTCTAAGGTACGAGACCTTCCGAAAGAAGCTCTGGAGTTGCCTCTGACTTTTTGGTGGTGGCATCATCAGAATGTCTTTTTTGTTTCTCCTTATCAATCTCCACCCCTTGCATGTTCACTACGAAACCAAGAAACTTTCCTTCTGTTACCCCAAAAGCACATTTAGAGGGGCTCATCCTCATCTTGTGTTTGCGGCATCTCTCGAACACCTGCCTAAAATCTTGCACATGCTTACTTTCCCTCTTGGACTTCACTACTAAGTCGTTTGCATAAAATTTCAATATATCATGATACAAGTTAAGAAATGTGGCCATCATCGTATGCTGATAGGTGGGGCCTACGTTATTTAGTCCGAATGGCATGATTATATAGTAAAAATTTCATAAGGGAGTTCAAAAAGTAGTCTTTTCAGTGTCTGCTGGATCCATTCTAATTTAATTGTAGCCCGTATACCCATCCATGAAATTGTGCATTTCATGACCCGTCATGACATCCACTAGACTGTCAATGCTGGGCAACAAGAATTCATCCTTTGGGCAAGCATGATTTAAGTCTCTGAAATCCACACAGATTTTTATTTTCTTCTTGTCTTTCTTGGCCACGAGAATGATGCTCGAGAGCCATATGGGGTGATGGATAGGTTTGATGAACCATGCTGCCAGCGACTTCTCCACCTCTGCCTTGATTTTTAAATCTAACTCTGTTTTGTAGGTTCGATTGGCCTGTCTCACTAGTAAGACATTGGGCAGAACATTCACCCTATGTAGCTCACTTATGGGTCTATCTAAGGCATATCTGTATATTTTTCGCACGAACACATATGTGAAATACTTAAGCAGGCTGACAATTTCCTCCATTTTCTTGGGATTCAAACCTTTGGAAATGAATATTGGTCGCTCATCTCCCCCCTCTATTTCCATGTTTATCTCTTCCATTTCTTGAAGCTTCTCTCCTGTCCCATCTTGCATGCATTCGAGCGCTTCTTCTAGTTCTTCTATATGCTGAACGATGTGGGACTCATCAACCACAAAACATTCTGGTGATGGGTCGATGCTTTCATCCCAAAGCGCTTACAAGCAATAGATAAATTTTCCATCAGTCTTCATAACTTTCTTGCAAGTTTGAGTAGGCCTTGTCTCCTCCTCATATTTTCTCTTTCCGTTTACTTTCTCATTTGAAAGGGAATCTCACTTATCCAATCTCTCGTGCATAGACTTTTTGAGCCGAATACCTACTCTAGACATGCGGGGCTCCTCTAACCCCCTAGTAAAGATCTTTCTCTCCTCATCTAGCTTGGTAAAGAATGTCATGTCCACCAAGTGGGATTCCTTTATTGAAAATGACCTTTTTATTGCCTTTGTCATAATCTTTGTTCCACAGATGTTTGCCTTCGTGCATTGATGAAACATCGATGGCACGATCCCATTAGTGTGCATCCATCCCATTGGCATTAATGATGTGGAACTTGATGCGGGGTGTAAAATTTTCCAACTTAATTCCCACATTTACATACCTGAACGATTTCATTCCGGCACTATCAAAACTAGAAATCTCCAACGGTAATGGCACGATCTTCTCTTGGGAAATTCCCGTCTCATATAATATGCTAATGGGCATAATATAAATGGATGACCCTCCATCTAAGAGTGCTCTTGGGAAACTGATTCCATTCACTAGAGCGGTTACGTCCAAACTTTGATTATGGAAGTAAGGTATCTTCCTGTCCGCTTCTGAGAATACCATTTCAGATATGTACCTCTTGATCAACCTTCCTATACGATCATGCTAGTGTAGAGAAAGATCCCCCGTTATTGGACTGCTTCCAAGATGTTCTTAGTAATTAGTGTTTGGGTATCATGCTTTACTCCAATCTAGTTGATGAGACATTTAAATTTTGGGTTCCTCACAATAACTTCACATTCTGAGTTAAGTTTAATCTCATATGTTTGTGCATTGCACACATATTCTGCTTCTGGTGTCCCCCCTCCTCTAGAGGGTGGACTACATCGACTCTTACTCTTAGGAAACTTACCCACTCGCCCTATTCATTTTCTTTCTCTTCTCTGTCCAAGATAGCTAGCCATTCCTCGCATACTCTTTCATTACTCCTCCATCCTTCAGGATCCTGGGCTCCCTTCTCGTCATGTGTGAGTCCCGTATTCGCTATGCCATAGTCGTGAGCTGACATAGGGTTTTTATTGACATCTATTGGTGGGATTTGCAATTGCCATTGTCCACCTGCTCACTAATTATTCTTCACAAATAAAAGAAGTCCTTAGTAGCTTGCTGAACTCTTTAATGTAGCTCACAAAACTTGGCATCTGCTTTTTTCGTTGTTGTTGGTATCTGACCATTAGAGTAGGGGGGACCTGCAACCCCCTTATGAACCAATGTGTTGTAACAATCCTTGGCCTCCGCTATCCTGCAGGGTGACGGGATATCATAGCCAAAATTTCTTTTTCCTATTGGACTATTGCTCTTCAACCCTTAACCTCCCTTGTTGCCTTTAGGGTTCTTGTCCACATAATTTATTATTTAACATCGAGAGATTTGAAATCTTCCATCCATCAGAGGAAATTGGGTCCTCCACCCTTGGAGCTTAAATTTGATGATCATGGTAATGTTGTTGTCCGCGCGCGTGAACTCTTTAAACGTGCAGTTTCTAGTCTCATTAACCAAATAAATTTTGTATTCCTCCAACATCCCCTCAACAAAGATTTGTAATAATCTGTCCTCTGTTACGTCTTCGTGGACACCCCGTGATTTTTCTCGAAAGCATTTGATGTAGTGCATTAATTCCTCACCAGGGTCCTGCACCTCTTATGCAAGATGTCTCAGCATGAATTCGTCCACCGCCAAAAAGAACTTTTGCAAACATTACCTATACATTTGTTCCCAGGTGTGAATTTTGTTTGGATCCAAGTGGGAGTACAACGTGTGCGCTTTTTTAGTGGGAGTTTTTAAGAACTCTCGCAGCTTCAACTCTTTATTATTTCTATGCATACTTAAGTATTCCACAAACCTTTTTGCGTGTTGCCTAGTGTTTTCACCCTTTCCACTGAATTTTATTAACTTAGGATGAACATACCCTTCAGGGTATGGCTTCTCATTGATTCTCTATGGGTAGAGATTATGCAGATCCTCATACATGTGAGAGGACTCCCTTTGAGAGGAAAGCAATTTATTAACTGATGATGCTGTAAATAGCACCACCAGTGAGAGGTGTTGATAAGCTCAAGCTAGTAGTTACAATTGCAGCAAAAGAGTAATATACTAAAAGAAAGAGATGAGGAGAAGAGGAGAAACACTTGTATTTAAGTGGTTCAGCTAATTTGGCCTACGTTTACTATGAGTGTGTGAGTAAGTTTTACTTGATGAAGGCACTAATGGCCATAGATACAACCTTACAAGCTTTCTCTCTCTACTGTGTAAATGAACAGAGTTTTAGCTAGGGTTATAATTATCGATCCCCTTCCAAGGTGGGAGACGGCCTCTATTTATAGTGCTTGGGGGTGTAATGTACCCCCAAGCATGCATAGAGCATGTATGAGCTGAATACACTAATCATAAGTGGATACATGGTTGTGCCATATGTAAGGAATGATGACAAAATATTCCACCACATGAGGGGAATGATTCGATTATAACTGAATTGCCACGTGCTCCAAGTCTTCCATATGCTCGATCTTGTAATGTCACTTGTTATAACCTCGGCCTGGTCGAGTAAGAGGTTAGTGGAGTCCAGTAGTGGCTTTGTCCTGTCAATCGCCGATATAGCCTCGACCTGGAAAAATAGTCGATGTTATGTATGAGGTGGGATCTAACGTCGACTGAGGCAGGGTATGATGTTGGCAATAGCTTGACCCCATGATTCTGTTGACCTTGGCTGATGGCCAGCCAAATTTGGTAAATTAGGGGCCAACCTTCCAAAAGACAACCTTCTGATGGCTGTTATAAGATTCTTGTCAACTCCGCTGTGAGATGGGCCGAGGTATGTGAACCTGAGTACGAGGGTGCACTTTGGGCATATCAATCACCCCTAGACCTTAGTCTCCTATGTGAGTAGGTGATTGAGGGGTATGTAGGTTAGGCTGAGGCTGAGTCTCTTTTAGTGTCTTGGGGCGTGAAGTGATTACTTGACACGTGTCACCCATTGAAGTGACTAACGCACTCCCCAAGGTATGATAATTCTGACAGCGTATTTTGGGTTCTCTAAGGTAATGATGTGTGTGTTGAAAATTGTTCCCCATCATTTAGAAGGTTTAATAACCCTTTCTCTTTCTTCATTTTCTCTTTTTTCTTCCAACTTTCTCGCCTACAACATTTTTGCAATCGCGATTTTCTTCAATCTCTCCATTATTTGATGCGATTCGAGGTTTCTTACTTCTTAACCTCTTCCTCCCTCAATCGCTATCAGTCAGGTATTGCTCTTAGACCTTGCCTTTTCCATATCTGGTCATTACTTTACATTTTTGGTTTTTCGGCGAGATTTTCTTTTTTCAGCGAGGGTTTCAACCACTGTCAAGTGGTTATAAGGTTAGGATTACAGTGGTTAGGTAGTTTTGGAGCCATACCAGGATACTCCGATGTTGTTTCAGCCCCTAACCTCCCTCTTTTAGGTTTTTCGGTGACCTTTCAATCATCTTCTCTAGTGAACTAGCTTAGGGTGTTCTTGGTGTTCTTGGGGGGAACCCTTTGGATTCCTAGTTTGATCTTTAGTTCAAGTTATAAAAGTTATTTGCCTGTTTCCCCTTTTTAGTTCAAACTCACAAGTGTAGTGTCATCCTCTGAATGCTCAGACCTTTGTATAAACTAATTAAAGACTTCCCGCCTATGCACGAGAAGACATTCGAAAAGATTAATTGGTACAAGAACCACCCCAGTTCGAGATGAATTGGTACAGGAGCCTCAGGAACCTTAGGAACGCCTGTGTGTTCAGCAGTCTCAGCTGGCTCAGGGTATATAATCTTCAAGGGTGGAGGAAAAATTGGTCTGAGGGGAAAGGCCTCAACCCTACGAGCCTCCTCCTGAGCTAACTCTATCTGCACAGAGACGGGAAGTCTTCAATTAGTTTATACAAAGGTATGAGCATTCAGAGTACGACACTACACTTGAGAGTTCGAACTAAAAAGGGAAAACAGGAAAAAAACTTGTATAACTTGAACTAAAGATCAAACTAAGAATCCAAAGGGTTCCCCCCAAGAACACCAAGAACACTCTAATCTAGTTAACTGGAGAAGATAATCGGAAGGTCACCAAAAAACCTAAAAGAGGGAGGTTAGTGGCTGAAACAACCTCGGAGTATCCTGGTATGGATCCAAAACTACCTAACCACTGAAATCCTAACCTTATAACCGCTTGACAGTGGTGGAAACCCTCGCAAAAAAACCAAAAATGTTAAGTAATGACCAGAAATGGAAAAGATAAGGTCTAAGAGGAGTACCTGACTGATGGCGATTGAGGGAGGAAGAGGTTAAGAAGTAAGAAACCTTGAATCGCAGAAAACAATGGAGAGATTGAAGAAAATCGTGATTGTAGAAAAGCTATAGGCGGGAAAGTTGGAAGAAAAAAGAGAAAATGAGGAAAGAGAAAGGGTTTTTAAACCTTCTCAATGATGGGGCACAATTTTTAACACATCATTACCCTTGGAACCCAAAAGACGTTGTCAGAATTTTCATACCTTGGGGAGTACGATAACCACTTCAATGGGTGACAGGTGTCAAGGAATCACTTCATGCCCCAAGATACCAAAAGAGACTCAACCTTGGCCTAACCTACATGCCCCTCAATCACCTACTCACATAGGAGACTAAGGGCTAGGGGTGATTGATATGCCTAAAGTGTACCCTCGCAATCAAGTTCACATACCTCGGCCCATCTCACAACTGAGTTGATAAGAAGCTTATAACATCCATCAGAAAGGTCGTCTTCTGAAAGGTCGACCCCTCATTTACCAACTTCGACTAGCCATCAGTCTAGGTCAGCAGAGTCATGGGCTCAAGCTATTTCCAACATCGTACTCTGCCTCAGTCGACGTTACATCCTACCTCATACATAACATCGGCTATTTTTCCAGGCCGAGGCCATATCGGCGATTGACAGGACAAAGCCACTACTGGACTCCACTAACCTCTTACTCGACCAGACCGAGGTTACAATAAGTGACATTACAAGACCAAGCATACGCAAGCATATGGAATACTTAGAGCATGTGGTAATTTAGTTATAACCAAATCATTCCCCTCAGGTGGTGGAATATTTGGTCATCATTATTTACATATGGCATAGCCATGTGTCCACTTATGATTAGTGTATTCGACTCATACATGCTCTATGCATTCTTAAGGGGTACATTACACCCCTAAGCACTATAAATAGAGGCCTTCTCCCACCTTGGAGGGGGGTCGATAATTATAGCCCTAGTTGAAACTCTGTTCGTTTACATAATAGAGATAGAAAGCTTATAATGTTGTATCTATGGCCATTAGTGCCTTCATCTAGTGAAACTTACTCACACACTCACAGTGGACGTAAGCCAAATTGGATGAACCACTTAAATACAAGTGTTTATCTTCTTCTCCTCATCTCCTTCTTTTAGTATATTACTCTTATGCTGCCATTGTAACTACTAGCTTGAGCTTATCAACACCTCTCACTGGTGGTGCTGTTTACAGCATCATCATTCACCTCCTCCATAGTAACAAGTTTTAAGGGTGACTCCTCCGCACCAACTTTCTTCACTACTGGTGAGCTTATGGGAGCCACCACCTGATCCATCAGATTTTTTTTGGTGGAACCACCTCCATTGTTACTATTGTGGTTGTTGTTCCTCCTACAAGTGCCACTACAGGTGTCAAACAAGTCTGGCTCAAACTTTCCATATCAATGTTGTTCGGCTTCAAAAATTAATAAACATGCTCATCAGGTTCATCCCCATTAAAGGCGTGGCTGTTGATGTTGCTGTATTAGCTTGCCCCCTTAAGGAGCAAGTGCTCTCACTTTGGTCCCTAGAACCTCCTCCTGGGTTGTCTGGTTATTTTGAACTCTATTACCTGCTGGAGTGTCCTCAAACACTAGCTGCTTTGAAATATTATATCCTTCTTTATCCATGGCAATCATAATACCTCCCTAGAGGAGTCACTAAATTTAAGAGTGTGGTTGTACTGGGGTTTATAAAGAACTGAATTCGGTGAGGCGTGATCCACTCTAATGGATGTTGTCTTCAAGGTCTCCAAAGCAGCTGAAGAAGAAAACTATCTATTTCTGGTAATAATGGAGTTTCTATAAATACTATCTAAGAAGGAAAAATTATTGGCAATAACGTTTCAACAACAAAAGTAAGACATAAAAGGGATCACTTGGAAGTGATGTCTATAGGGAGTAAATAGACAGGCATTTCAGATAGCAAGGAGATAGTAGGGAGAGAATACTTTTTGGTGAGATTTTGACAAGTGCTAACTATGTTCTTGTTCTTGACCTTACCTAAGGGTCCTATTTATTGGTAAGAACTAGGGCTGATGTGGCATATAGGCGCCAAAATAAGACGCCCTTTGAGCTAACTTCTGAAATGTACCTTTTGTCTCTGTTAACTGTTTGTTGCCTGTCCCCTCTGATAAGTGAAACCTAGTGCATACCAAAGTCAAAAGGTAAATATGTTGGGCATAATACCTAAACGTTTGATTTGGTAAATATCTTTTCAAACGGTAACTTGGTGAATAATCTTTGAAAACTTGCGAGTGGCCTTAGGAGCCACTCATTAATTGTTAATTTCATTTAAATACTTTGTAGGCAACACCTTGGCTACCCACTCTTTTGATTAAAAGTGACCTGTATGAGTGCTTGAGTGACTTTTTGGGTCTCTTCTATTAGTATTATCTCTTTCTTTAGATACTGAAGTGGTTAGGCCATAGCTTACCTAACAAACCTTGTCTTTCATCCACCAAACCAAAACTCCCTCGAGATCCCAACTGGCCTTCTCGATCCCTGCTTGCTCGATCAAGGCAACCTGTGCAATAAAAAATAGTGCTAGTAACTATTTATCAATTGATACTTATAATAGTTATTTGACTGTGAGCATTCCTTCAATCTTTTGGGTCTGCTCGCCTACCTTATTTATTATCGTAGGATTACTCGTTGAGTACCTCATTGCCATCTTCCATCTAGTATTTGTTCATCTTTTAATCATGTTTGATATGATCCCTCTTTCCAATATTCTATCTTGGCTTTCTTACTCTTTTGGGTCCTCTCACTGTGGCCCCTCTCACCAATCTTATATCTTGTCTTTCTTCACCTTTTGGGTCTGCTCACTGTGGACCCCCTCATTAAATTTCTATCTTGTCTTTCTTCATCTTTTGGGTCTACTCACCGTGGACCCCCTCACCAAACTTCTATCTTGGCTTTCTTCATCTTTGGGTCTGCTCGCGGTGAACCCCCTCGCCAAACTTCTATCTTATATTTCTTCACCTCTTGGGTCTGCTCGCAGTGGACCCCCTCGCCAAACTTCTATCTCGTCTTTCTTCACCTTTTGGGTCTGCTCGCTGTGGACCCCCTCAGATAATGCAATTATCTTCGAATCATAAATGGTATTGGAATTCACTTCAAGGTTAGGCATAACGTTAACAAAGTCAACATCATGCTATGCTAAATCAAATAGTCAAGTTGAGTCCACTAACAAAGTGATTAAAGAAAATTTGAGCAAAGTGATTGAGAAAAACAAAAAATATTAGCACAATCTGTAGCCAAAAGTTTTGTGGGATTATAGGACCTTGAAAAGGTCAAACACTAGATTAAATCCATATGCTTTAACTTATGGGCATGATGTTGTGTTACTAGTAGAACTTAATCTAAATTCATTGAGAATTGTAGCACAAAATGATATAATAGTTTAAGACTTTGATCAATAAATGTACACGGAATTGAAGAATATAGATGAGAAAAATGTGAGAAACTTAAACAACATATTGATCCAAAATAAGAGAATAGCCAATAGTTATAACTAGAAAGTGAAACAAAGAACCTTTAAGTAGGGAGATTTAGTTTGGAAAACTATCCTACCTACAGGTTCAAAGTATCCAACTTATGAAAATAGTCCCCCAAATAAGAAGGGCCGTTCCGAATCCACAAAGCATTTAAAGGAGGATCGTACCATTTAAGAAATATTAATGGTTATGTTCACATGAGAAAGACAAATACCAGATTCTTAAAGACTTATTATCCAACTATTTGGGAAGCAAGATAAACAGAGGAAAATAAATAATTTCATTAAGATATTAGAAAAGTTATATCTTATGAAAATTTTCAAATACAAAAGACCTAAATTGGTCCAAAAGTTCTCATAATCTAGCTTTTGGGTTCTAATTTGAGCCTCTCTTGCATCAAATTGAGAAGCATCATTGGTAAAGACCTGCATCTCTCTAACCATTTGGCCAATTCTCTACTAGAAATCTATATCCTCCATAAGGGCCACATCCATTTCAACATGCACCTTGGCTGATTGTCCCTCCAACTCCTCTTTCTCAAAAAGTAAGGTAATTTTTTTACTTCTAATGGCTCCCAAGTCTTGCAAACCATTGGTAGCTTTAGCATTTTGGCTCAAAAAGTGGGTTTTGTCTAAACAGAAAGTATTTTCTTCATCTTTTTCTTGAGCCATAGTTGTGAGTTAGTATGAAAGTGAAGGAATCCCAGTGTGTAATGCATTCACAACATTGATCTCTAAGCCTTTCATTTGAGAGATACAAGAACAAGCTGCTCTTATCCCACTAGCAAAAGTGAAGTCAACTAACTCTTCGATTGGTAGTCTGATAAAGCTTAGAAGCAACTCTCAGGCTTGTGAAGCTTGTAACTTCCAAGAAAGAGGAGTAAGTTAATCTTGGATGGGACTTTCCAATTATTGTTCCACACTGCTGTCCACAATCACCAAAGCATGAACTGGAGCCTTAACTATGATTTTCCCTAACTTTTCATGAAAGGCAAACACTTCGTCTGAGCTCATCAAGCTTGGAACCTTCTCAGCCATGGGATCCTCCTTTATGATGGGGGATGCCTCCTTCAATGGAAGAGTGTTTTAGACAGTAAAACTTTATAAAAAGAAGATTCAACAGGACATGTTTGATCACTAGCAGCTGATTAGGGATTCTCCCCTGGGTTCCATATCCTTCGGGCTTGTGGTCTCAATGGCCTCACCTTGAGTTAAAATTAAGGACGTGAAGGTGTCCATGGCCTCATAATTTATTTCTTCATCAATAACTAGATTTGAAGAAGGCTTGGATTGTGAGGCAGAAACATCAATTATGTTACATATGGGCTCATCAATTAAGGATGTTGGTGGTGGTTTCATTGGATTTCTAGGATAGATTGTCTCCCATTCCTCTTCTAAGTCACCAATGGGGCCTATAATAATATAAAGGTAATTAGAAGTCAAGATCATTGGTGGAACTAACACTAAAGGACCTTGAGAGCATTATATGATTAAAAGATTGGCTTACCTGCTAACTGTGTTGAAGGAGCAACCCCCTTTGCTCTCCTTTTCATATGTCTTCTTGTTGAGATAGTAAACATAACAGCAGTATGAGGCTCATCCATACTCAAATAGGTACTTGTTAGATTTTCAGAAGAGGATTTTACCTTCTTGGCTCTCACAAGAGAAACATGCTCCATTGCTTTCTCATCTCCATCTTCTCTAAAAAAATCCTCTTAAAGATCTTCTTTTACTTTAGGAATGAGTTTTCGCTTCTTTAAGAATTGATAGTCCTCAGTAAGAGGATCCTCTATAAGATTTAAAATTGTTTAGCTAAGCCAACTCAATCAATAATAAAAACCTAAAGAAATAATCAAAGTCTTACTTGATGGTATGGACTTTGAAGGTTGTTTCTTTGGCGACAAAAACTTCAAATACCTTGATGTACTAAGTCCACCAATCTTCAATGCTTCCTCACGAGTTTGTAAGATGTCCACCCCTACTTACCCATTTTTCATGATAACCAAACCATATAATGTCAATGCATATTGGATTTTATAAATTATAATCAACCATTATTTGTTACTTTAAGGATATTTATCTACTTTTGTAGTGTGTACCAATAAAATTTACAAGTATTTAAAAATTATTTTAGGATATAAAGTAAGTTTTACTCTCTTTCTTCTCAGTGGGGGTAGGAGAAGAGGTTACGGGATGTTTGGAAAAGACTTAACAGTCATTATATAACCGCACATAATTATTAATCTATATTGATGTTAATATCATATTATATATTTTTGGTACTTAAAGTCCTTACCCTTACCAACTATCTCTTGTGTGTTACAATTATAAAATAATAATTCATTTACAATACTAATTAGTTATTGAGTTCTTCTTTTTTTCCCTTTACAAAACGTAGCTTTTTAATATATCAGTTCAGTTATGTATTCTGGACTTGGTAGTCAACTGATTTGTACTTGCCTTATATGGGAGGGAAGGGCCTTGCGATGGAGAATATTGTTATCAACTGATTTTAAAAATTCAAAATAAAATTAAATTATTAAATTCAGTAATTGTAAAAATTGCATAAATAAATAAAATTCAGAAACTTACTTGCAGTAGACTGAATTTGCAGAATATGAGAATAATATTAGATAGGAAATAAATCTGAGTCCTATTTAGAATAGTTTCCTTAAGGAAGATTTATTCCCCCCAATGTGCTTCGAGGTTATTGAATAATTGCCTCCTAAGATAGAAATGATTCTCGAATTAATCAAGTAGCACAATAGTGATTAATCCCAGCAAACACAATTTTATGCTTTTTACTCAACTAAATAACATAAATAATGTGAATAAAATGTATGTTATAATGGAGTAAATATGGTGTAGCACTTTCGGTGGGCAATTTTTGTAACTATTTAAAACTGGAGGGATAACATGTATATATAGCAAATGAAAGTGACTGTTGGAAGAAAACTGTTTTTTAACTGTCAAATAGTTAATTTTGATTAACATATAATTAATTAATTTCAGAATTAATTAAGTTTAGCCCATAAAGTTAATAAAATTCGGCCCAAAAATTATAGATTTTTTAGCCTAAAAAGAAAGGAGACTAGAGACCGAAGCCCTGGCCCAAGACCGGACCAAGTCGAGCCGAGCAGAGTCGAGCCAGCCGGATGGTGTAGGCGCATATGGGCTTTTGGCCCAATCCTAACACATGCATAGTGTAGGTCATTTCCCCTTCAAAGAGTCGGGATACCCCAAAGGCATCCAAGCCTTAGTGCACATTTAAGGTTTTATTAACTCTTCAAATTCCCACTATTCTACCAATGTGGGACAAGAGTAAAAACATTCCCAATTCATTAAATTTCATTGATATTTGGGTCACTTTAAAGACATATTTATCATTAATAACTTAATGGAATTAGACATCTAAATATACCACGTTAATCTCCTTGCGAAGGAGAATGCGTTCGTATATGGTCCCACAAATATCCTGGTGTGGGTCTCATTTAAATTTAAGCTCAAAGTTGCTCAAAATTATGCTATCCAAATACCCATTTCTAACAATATCCCACATGAATGATATATCGCTATATTAATAATATGTAAGATGCAGATGCAAACACAGTTTGAGTAACATTAAAATTAAATGCATCGGGAGAAGTAGCCTAGTGGCCTTGAACTTTCCTTAGTGATATACTATCGAATTTACTTGGTTAATCAGTAGACTATACGTCCTTGAACCGTCAACCATTTTTGTAAAACTAAACAACAATATTCACACAATAATTCTTAAACACAATTAGTTCTCACGTTTGTGTTCATTTTGGCCATGAACACCCCTTGGTTTCGTGAGTATTTTAGAGAATTTGCCTTTCATTATTCTCATAAAAGTTGCCCCCTTCTTACTCACGTAGGTGACTTTCATAAAGAGTATCCTACAATACATCACTTAGACATACTAAGATATGAGTGTTATTAAAGGCAAAACTTATCCTAATTTCACGGCAGATGTGCACTGTCTCATCTTTGGAATGGATATTATTAAATATCCCCAGTGCTTCCTAAATACAATATAGTTTGGTTTGCCCACTGAACCTTGATCTTGGGATCTCTAGTCATCTAGGTTGGATTTTCACTATATTGATTCTTATTTATTTATAGGCTTCAGACCCATTCCTCTCAATGATCTTTCAATTTGCTCTTGGTTTAAACCTTTCGTTAGTGGATCCGCTATATTATCTTTTGACTTTACATAGTCAATTGAGATAATTCCACTTGAGAGAAGTTATTTGACGGTATTATGTCTACGACGAATATGTCGTGACTTTCCGTTATACATGTGATTCTGTGCCCGTCCAATTTCTGATTGACTATCCCAATGTATACATATCGCGGACACAGGTTTCGACCAATTTGGAACATCCTCTAAGTAGTTTTGAAGCCATTCAGCTTCTTCTCCAGCTTTATCTGGTGCAATGAATTCAGATTCCATTATTGATCTAGCAATACATATTTGTTTTAAGGATTTCCAAGAGACGACTGCACCTCCAAGGGTAAATAAATACCCACTTGTTGACATATAGACTTTTATATCTGATATCCAATTTGCATCGTAATGTCCTTCTAGTACAGCCAGATATCTTGAATAGTGCAGTCCATAGTTTGGAGTATATTTAAAATAACCCAAAACTCTCAATATCGCCTTCTAGTGATCTTTTCCTGGATTACTCCTATATCGACATAGCTTACTTATTGAGTATGCTATGTCCGCTCGTGTACAGTTCATGATATACATTAAACTGTCGATAATACGAGATTACTCTAGTTGAGAAATGCTTTCACTAATATTTCTTTCTAGATATAAATTTACATCTACAGGCGTCTTGGTGAGACTAATATCATACTTCTTAAAATTTTCAAGTACTTTCTTTATGTAATGAGGATGAGATAATATAAGTCCATCCAATGTTTTAGAAATTTAATTCCTAATATAACATCGGTGACACGTAAGTCATTCATATCAAATCGACTGCTCAACATATGTTTTGTAGTTTTGACAATTTCTAGGTTATTACCCATGATTAGCATATCATCAACATAGAGGCATATAATGACATATCCATTTTTAATGCTTTTAAAGTAAACACATTTATCTCACTCATTAATTTTGAAACCATTTGATAACATTACATTATCAAATTTTTCATGCCATTGCTTAGGTACTTATTTTAATCCGTAAAGTGATTTCAGAAGCTTACACACTTTCCCTTCTTATTCGAGAGCCTTGAATCATTCATGTTGCTCCATATAAATTTCCTCATCTAGTTCACGATTTAAGAAAGAAGTTTTTACATTCATTTGATGTATTTCAAGTCCATTAATGGCAGCTATTGCTATTAACATTCGAATGGATTTAATTCTCGTTATAGGTGTGTATGTTTCTAAGTAATCCAACCCTTCCTTTTGTCTGTAACCTTTAGCTACAAGTATTGCTTTATATTTATCAATTGATCCATCGGCCTTCAATTTCTTTTTGAAGATCCATTTGTTGCCTAACGATTTTAAACCTGGTGGAAGACCCACCAGTTCCCATGTATGATTTTGTAAAGTGAATTCAATTTCTCTGTTGATTGCTTCTTTCCAATTAGAAGCATCGGGTACGAATATCTCTTCTTTGTACGATTCGAGTTTATTTACTAGCAAATATGTCAGAAAATCCAGACCGAAGGAAGTCGAGGTTTTTGCTCTTTTACTATCCTTTATTGATTTGTGATCAATAGGTTGATGAGTACCACTTGTAGTAGCTTCATTTGTCCTTTTAAATTAACCAGATTCTCAGGTTATGTTAAATGGAAATTCAATTTCAAAACATGAAGCGCCCATCGATTCAATAACCGTATTTATATAAATATCCAGAATATCAGATTTACAAACAAAGAAACGATATGCACTACTTAATAGCATAATCGATGAACAAACAATCAATGGTCTTTAGTTCTATTTTTACCTTTTTAGGTTTGGGAATCATCACCCTAGCTAAGCACCCCCACACTCGTAATTATTTATAGTAAGGTCTTCGAACTTTACATAACTCATAAGGTGTCTTGTGAGTTTTCTTGTGTGGGATTTTGTTAAGAATGTAAATAACAAATAGTATGGCTTCCCCCATAAGTTTTATCGAGCTCCTGAAATATTAACATAGAGTTCATCATCTCCTTCAATGTATGGCTTTTGCGTTCAGCAATGCCATTCGATAAAATAGAATAGGGAGTGGTGGTTTGATGGATAATTTCATGTTCGGAACAAAATTCCTTAAAAGGAGATTCATATTCACCTCCTCTATCACTCCGTATATCCTTTGTCTTTTTGCTTAATTGATTCTCGACTTCATTCTTGTATTGTTTAAATACATCAATAGACTAATCGTTACTACGTAATAACATAACAATATTTTGTGCAATTGTCAAAAAAGGTAATAAAACACTTTTTCCCACCACTAGTTTGTATAAACTTTAAATCATAAATATCCGTGTGAATCAAATCTAATGGTTCAATAATTCTTTCAATAGAATGAAAAGGTAATCTTGCTTATTTTTATTCACACAAATATCACATTTATGATTTTTATCAATATCAAATTTTAGTAAAAATTCCAAGTTAATTAATCTATGGAAGGTGCCAAAATTAACATGTCCTAATCTAGCTTGCCAAATATTAGATGACTCAGTCAAGTAAGTAGAACTACCAATTTCATTCACTTGGGATGCCTTTGGAATCAATGTCATTACATTCATTTTAAAGAGACCCTCAGATAGGTAGCCGTTTCCCACATACACATTTTTAGACAACACAAACTTCTCGAAAACAAACACTAATTTAAAGTCATTCTTCCTTAAAAGCAATCGGAAAATCATATTATTATGGATGTCAGGCACGTGCAACACATTGTTAAGAGTAACTTCCTTTCGTGATGTCATTTTCAGAATGATTATTCCTTGTCCCTCGACTTTAGATATCGAAGAGTTCCCCATAAAGAGGTTCTCCCCATTTTTCAAAGTCGTGTAAGTAGTATATATCCATTTATTTGCACAAATGTGGTGTGTGGCCCCAGTTTCCACCCATCACTCCTTGGTATTTCCTACCAGATTGCATTCAGAGACAACACCAAAAAGATTTATGTCTGTGATACCATCGAAAATTTTGTCACTCTCCATCACATTACTAGCTTGCGTATTCTACTTCTTGGGTTCTTTGGTTTACCACATTTGCTTGAGCGATGTCCTAGCTTGCCGAAATTATATCATTTGCCCTTGAAATGTTTCCTTTATTTTGATATACCTTCATCGTCACGCTTCCTTTAGTTATTTGGTCCTTCCACCACATTAACCTTGGACTCCATGATGCTCTTCCAACTCTTCTTTTGAGATCCACGGTTGTCTTCTTCAATCTGCAGTCGGACTACCAATTTTTCAACGTTCATCTCCTTGAGTTTATGCTTGAAATAATTTTTGAACAGGTTCCAAGATCGAGGCAACTTTTTAATTATCGCTGCCACATGGAAAGTGTCACTAACTGACATTCCTCAGCATGAATGTCATGAAGAGTAACTCGTAGTTCCTAAATTTTTGTGACAATCGGCTTGGAGTCAACAATTTTTAAGTCTAGAAAACGTCCCACTATAAATTTCTTCATACCCACATCTTTCGTTTTGTATTTCTTCTCCAAAGAATTCCATAATTTTTTGTGGTTTTCATGGTGCTGTACATATGGTACAACGTCTTGTCTAAGTATGTCACGATGTAGTTTCAGCACCAAAAGTCAGAATGTTTTCGTGCATCAACGAAAGTAAGTTTCTCAGTTTTATCTCCCTCTTGTAAATGGTGACAATCCTCATACACAAACCTTGTCAATTGGAAGGTTGTGAGATAGAAGTACATCTGTCATTGCCAACATTTGAAATCGGGCTCGGTAAATATTTTCGATTTCTCCCCATGTGGCATGTTCATGGGGGGCAACAATAGTCGCGTGTGTCCTATTCATGGTATGTGGGACTGTGTTCGTACTTTGTGATTCCATTTCTATTATAAAAATACAACTTTTATCAATGATAGTATTCATTTGTAATGAATTTATCAAAACAGAACACAAAATTCTGTACACTAATTTTTTCAAATTCTAATTAACACTAAATAAACTCTAACAAGAATTCTAAACAACATTCAAAATTATATAACATAGAAACAAACTAAAAATAAAAATCATTATTTTTAATAGTCTAAAATAAGTAAAAAAATCAGTGTAAAACTATTTTTAATGAAGTTAAAAAAAATCTGTACAAAACGGATTTGATAAAAAAATTCTGAGAGTTTAGAAAAATCTGTACAAAACGAATTTTCGAAAAAAAATTGGAAATGACATTTTACTTTTCGAAACAGTATACAGATTATAAACATTATAGAAAACAAAATTTTGTAACAGTAAAATAATATTTTTGTAAGAATTTATAAAACTGTAAAACTATAAATTTGCCTTAAGATTATTATTTACTGATTTTATAAATTCTAAATAAAACAAAATTATTAAATTCAGTAATTACAGAAATAAATAAAATTCAGAAACTTACTTGTAGTATACTGAGTTTGCAGAATCTGAGAATAATATTAGGCATAAAATAAATTCGATCCCTGCTTAAAATAATCTCCTTAAGGCAAATTTATTTCATACAATGTTCTTCAAGGTTATTTAATAATTGCTTCCCAAGATAGAACAAATTTTTGAATTAATCATGCAGCACAACAGTAATTAATCCCACCGAACACAATTCTTTGTTTTCTACTCAACCAAACAACATAAATAATGTGGATAAAATGTATGGAGGAATGGAGGAAATATGGTGTTGCATTTTTAGCGGGTAATTTTGTAACTTTTAAAACTGGAGTGAGAACAGGTATATAGAGCAAATGAACGTGATTGTTGGGAGAAAACTGTTTTTTAATTTAATTAATTAATTTTAGCACAGGAAATTAATTAAATTCGGCCAAAAAATTATAGAATTTTTAGCCCCAAAAGAAAGTACTAGAAGCCCAAGCCTAGGACTGGACCGAGCCGGCCAGCTGGCCGGACGGTGCGCGCGCGTGTCCAAGTCTTATGGCACATTTGAGATTTTATTAACTCTTCAAATTTCCACTATTCAACCAATGTGGGACAAGAGTAAAAAGACTCCCAATTCATTAACTTTCATTTCTATATGGGTCACTTTGAAGACATGTTTATCATTCATAACTTAATGGAATTGGATATGTGAAGATAACACGTTAATCTCCTTGCGAATGACAACGCATTCATATATGGTTCCAGAAATATCGTGGTGTGGGTCTCATCTAAATTTGAGGTCAAAGTTGCTCAAAATTATGTTGTCCAAATACCCATTTTTAACAAATATTGTTTGTCCCAACATTAATATCATAAAAAGTGACATTATTTTAATTTAAATAAATATTTTATTAATCATTGCTTTAAAGAAATATATCCGCATCAAAGTTTTTACTTTTAAGATATACATTTTGGAGTTTACTTTTGGGATAAATAGTATTGTAAACTTTATTTGGTCCCAGTTGTAATCAATAGATGATTAGGACCCATTGAATTAAAATATAATGGTTATTTTAGAGAATGCTAACTATTTATAAAATAACATATTTCATCTTAGCATAATAATTTGAAACTGATAAAAAAATGAAAAATTAGGTTTAAATGTCTCTTATTATTTAAAAGCTATGTTATTAGTATTTTTTTAATAATATTTTTTACTAATTGTTGAATGCATACTAGCATACGCAGTTGATAGAGAGTATATACTAATGTTAATGTATTTCATGTTTACATGACATTCACTTTATTCATTTTCTACCAATAGCTTTATTCATAATTTCTTTCCATAGATCATGCATATAAGTTATTTTTATTAACCTAATAATAATAACAATTAAAAAAATGCAAAATTTGACATTCACTTGTCTCTTCTGAAAGCTTAAGCACCAAATTCTCTCCCTTCTTTTTAAGGATCGGGCTCTCCTAGAGTTCATGAAATAACTCTACGTGATAGAATGGTCATCTCAACAACTTATTTTTAAATAAATGGTCAAGATTAACTCAATATATTAATAAATTTTGTCAGTTATTTCTAAATAAATGGTCAAGATTAACTCAATATATTAATAAATAAATTTTAGGCGTTGTTAATTTTGAAATAATTTATTTCACAACTTTAGATGTAGTACAATTATCACTCTTCAATTTTAAATGTGAGGCTCATATTCAAATAACTCTATCTAATATAGTTATTCCACAACTCTAGAGAACCAATCCCTTTTTTTAATTGCCAAGAAATTTAAAGTACTAAACTTATAGTGTAAAGTTTACATTGTATAAAATTTTTGAGCACCTTCCAAACCTGTTCGAGTGTAGAATAGAAATCATGAAAGGTGTCCGTGTGATTATTAGACCATTTTGAAATTGCGTGCATTTTGGCATCAAGTATGCGTAAGTAATTTATAAGGAAGTATGCAAAATTCTAAAATTAAAAAAGTAAAATACCATTAGTGTGCAAAGTTGCTGTCAAAATCTTTTGTCAATCTAGACAAAATTCATTCTCACACGACATTTTGAGTGTTTTATGTGGTGCTTTTCTCTTATTTTTGTTCACCCTGACTCCACCCTTCTCAAAATTAGTACACACGTTTCATTTTATTCTGAAAGCATAAAACAAACAAATTTAAATTATTAATTCTAATTAATGAAGGTTAACATAACTCTAAAATATGACTAGTTAAAATATTAATGGTTGAAAATTGAGGATTTATTATTAAGTCATTAATCTTTTAATATATAATACGAGGGATGTGATGGTTAACAAATCTGGACCCTTAATAAATTAAGTTTTTGTTTTAATGATTTTTTGTTTATGGTATTATTATTAGAGCATCTTCAATGCTAATGTGAATTGGGAGATCGTGAAGTGACACGTAACATTCATATAGATTGAATGCATAAGTTTTTCTTTATTGCAACCCTTTAAAGTAAATGTGAAAATGATAATGGAGTAATGAGTATGTGAAAAAGGCATACACGGGATTTTTTCACTATGTGTAATATATGTCACATAGGATCCATTTACATTCAACTCAAACTTGTTTCACCAATGCAACTATGAAGTGTCTAAATAATTCCACTTAGGATACAAGTTGAGGTATATAAATTTTCATTGGGCTTGGTTTGATGTGCATGATGAAGAAATGGGATATAAAAAGAGTTATCAGATCCCAACGGGATGTAGTAATCTCATATCCTATGTGTGATAATTTTATTTCACACCTGGTAGGATAAAAATCTTATTAGGGATAACTTATCTAACTTGAAATCATATATATTCCAACAAAAAATTTGATGATATATTTTATCTCCTTTCAATTTTATATCATTCACTATCACACGTTGGATGTGATAAGATTATCCTATCACATCCTCAATTATCTCGTGCATCAAACAACAAGAGAATAATTTTTTATATAAATAAATTGCTTTTTTATCCACATATTATTCATATATTTTATTTACACATTCAAAGAAACAAAAAATAGACATTTGCATTAAATATGTTTAACTCTCCATATAATTACACCAAGTTAAAATACCGTGATCGTCTATTTTATACCTTCTTTTATAAATTAATGTATCATAAAATCAACCGCTAAGGGAGTGGAACCCGTATACATGGAGTATACAAAAAGACTTACAAAAAGCCGAACTAAAAAAAAAACTACCAGAATCTAGCACTCCTACAATCCTTTATTAAGCTCTTCCACAAACTCTAAATATATAGGAATAGAAGCGACATATTTCTCTTTATACCAACTCAGAAGAGTGCTCAGAAATAGATAACGAATTCCAGAAGGTATTGTCTCAATACCTTCAAAGCATCTCATATTCCTCTCTTGCTATATAGTCCAAAAAATATAGTGTGGAACTAGCCGCCACAATTTGCTATATCCCTTCCACCCCTTAAGGGTGCCATGCCTCTAATAATGCCCTCACCAAATCTGGTACAACTCATGCAATCCGACTAAGGGCCAGGAAAATATCCCATAAGCCTCTCGTCATCAGACAATGCCAAGTTTTGATCTAATTGTATAACTTTTCTACTATTTTCATATAAATAAAATAAAATAAAAAAATTTAAGTAAAATAAGAGTGGATTGAATTTTTCCATGAGATCTAATGTATTTTAAAATTATGTTTGCATTTTGAATTGTGCCACATGTATACAATTCATATCTAGATTACAATCAAATCCTCCTACACCCATCTCTAACCCACTCCAACGCCGAAGTAGATCAAGCCGTTGCAGTTTTCTGACTTATGCCCTTCTTATCTGCTTTTCTTCTTTTCAGTACAACATTAAGATTTCTAAAACCCATATTATCTAAACCAATAAAAATCCTCATATTCACAATGAAACTTCACATGGAATAAAAAAAGAATCGGTAGTGTCTCTCATATAAAACTCCCCATTTTCATCTCCACCATCACAGGCGAGCTATGGAACAACCTGAGTAGAACTTGTAACAACCGACGTAATTTTTGGGGTATTTTTAAAATATAGAGGAAAAATAAAGTTTTAGATAAATTATTTTTCAAATATGTTGGATTTTATTTTTAAAGACGAGAATTTCAAACGGTTTCGAAATCAGAGTTAAAACGGATTTTATATGAATTTTTAAATATTTATCCCTTATAACATTTTTAAGCGGAACTGTCAGTTTTTCTGGGCGATCGATCGATCGACGCCAGGGGTCAATCGATGAAACTCTTATCTTTTTGACTTATTTAAAGGGGTCGTGGGTGACCATTTTAGAACAGATTTTTGGCACAACAAAATACAAAAAACATATTTTTGTTTCCTCTCTTTTATACACAAACAGTACCCTTTAATTTATGCATTCAACCCTAGTTTTGGAGGTGTTCTTAGGGTTGTTTTGGTGTTAACTCTTGGAGATATTTTGATGATTCTTGGGAGATAATTTTGATGGTGTAATCTGACTTTTCTGGGCAGAATCATGTTGGTTTCTTTTGGTAGTTTAAGGTATGAGATTTTACACAATATGCTCCTTAATCTCGCGAGTGTTATTCCCTTTGATTTCATGTAATTATTGAACTCATATTTGAATTGCTAAATTCTTTTGGAATCTGAAAATTATTGTTGGAATCTGATTTTGATTCATGTAGTATTATTATTGTGTGGGCATGTTGTCATGAGATTTTAATATGGCACTGATGTTGGGCACCCGCCAAGATTCCTGTTCCGGCTACTTGATAAAGTATGGCGCGGTATGGTGAGGCCTGGTGACTCGGATTAATGTGTTGTTGAGAAATTATATTGATAAAATGCTTTTGATATTTGCATTTGATTGGAATATTCATACTCGTGTTGTTACGCTTTATTCAGCGCTAATATATTTGTTGAGCATCTTTCCTATCGTATTGTGTACTTCCCCATATTTTTCTTTAGTTGGCAGGTTAGCGCGAATTTGGGTGCTATGGACCTATTGTGATGATTTTAGCGAGGATTATTTTGGGAAGAATATTGGAGAATATAAGATGAGAAGATTGTATTTATTTTGTTGTATAGAGCATTGGAGTTTTATTTCGAGATAGATAGTTGTATTATTTGGAGAGACTTTGTCGTATTTAATTTGGAGTATTGAGATTAGTGGATTCTTTTATTTTATTGTGAGATTTCCTTTAGATGCTCTATACCTTGTTGATTATGGAATTTGATTAGTTTTATCGTAGTAGCGTGCCGTACGATCTCCCCGAGTGGGCGGGGTGTTACAGAACCCTCCGGCAGAGGGGATGCAGAGGAAAAAAGCGGACCAATAGATGCCTCAACAAAATTATCATTTTCTGAAAACGATTAGTCTCCTTTTGTGACATCAAATTTAGGGAACGGAATTACGGTTGGTTGACCTCTTCTTTGGGGTAACTATATCTCACTATTTATTTTCATTATCTAACTCATCAATTATTTATATACTCAATTTCTTGGGATATTTAGGACCAATGGAAGTAGAACTAAACTACCCTGAAGTTATATACTTGAAATTTCTTCAAATTTTGATAATTTCTTTAAAATCCCATTTTGTTGGAAGAGGGTCATAGTTGAAAAAAAGACTGAAGCTTTAGGCTGTACAATATTTTTTTGTTTGGTTGAATGTAAAGGGATTAAATGAACTGCAATTGCACACATAATAACTAGATTAATAAGGCCCGGAGTGCTTTCACGAGCATGGAGTGTGGCTCAACTAGGATGTATTTTCGGTCCTTAATGCATGGTAGTGTTTGGAGTAAATACCCTTATTTCTTCACATCTTCTTTCAGATTGTTATAGATCACATGACCCTGAATTCGGCCCCTCGAAAATCCATCTTACATGGATGCTGTCAACTCCTATTTAGGTGAGGACCATTTCAGTTAATATTTCTTATCACATAATTTACTTATTCCCCTTTTTTTATTAGTATAAACCCACTACTAAATCCATGATTCAAAATCAAGTTTATATTGTGTTCTATACGAGAACATTTTTCTGTTCTTGATGTAATTTCATGAGTAAGCGTTATATGTTAAGTTTTTGAAACAATAAACGAAGGGGAATTATACATTTGCGTTGGCCATGAAGACACAAGTTATGGTAACTCTGGTGGGAGAAATTAGTAAGTAACTATATCCAAATACCCATAAAATTGAGTCGACATGCTACTCAAATTGAATAACATGATCTGTAATGATATTTCATGTAATTTTTTTTTTGTATATTGTGTAATTTATTAGTGTGGGTGTCTGTCTATAATATTAAACCGACACCAAATAGTTTAATATTATGGGCAGTTCATATAAAATTTGCCTACACAAAATTAATTTAAGACATGTCCTAAAATTTACTTTTAGCCCAAAATTTTGTCATTATTATTGGTAATATTGAAAATATTTGTCAAATAGTTAACTTTTTTATATGATCTATGTGGATTCTTTCATAATTATTTTTTTTAATGAGTTACATACTTTGCGAGCTCCGTTTAATTCAAATTATAACAAGTTTTATAACTTCCAATGGGACATTATTGATTAGTAATCATTATCAAAAAATCAATTATATGTTTTTATTGGCATTGACTTATATAGAATATCTTAAGGCGGTAGCAATTTTAATTGTGAGTATTTGGTAAGTAAATCGTCGATGGACACTTGATATGAAAAAATCTGATTCAAAAGAATAATAATGTTTAAATTACTCTACCACAAAAAATTATAAAACGCTCGTGTATTACGTGGGTTAAAAACCTACTGAAACCAATTTCTACGATCTTCTTGTGGATATCGGATTTATTTATGTAAACTACTGGACATAGAAACAAGCGTGAGTTTGACCTCGAATTCTTCTTTCCGCGTTTATTAAACAATACAGACTGTAGATTTCTAATGTGTCGGTCAAGATGTCTGAGTCATTTACATTTACATTTTTTGGGCGGAAAAGTCATTTACATTTACAAATGCATTGAAGCCTTCTCTAGATCCCACCTCTTCTGACTAATAAACGCAGTCAATTGCGCATTTGAATTCCCCACCTTTAATTACATGTAGACACATGGAAGTTACTTTGTCAACCCCACCACTTTTAAAAACAAAGGTGGGATTTGTCTCCAAGTGAGAACCCAGATGGAGCATAATATATTAACATCACGTGAACGTGTCAAATGAACGCACAGCAACCATACATCGTTTCAAAGCTTAAATGGAGCATAATATACTACTTGTTTCTTTTATATTATAGATATATTTTCACACCTAATTAGTTTCGATGAATAATATACTATCCACTAAGTTTCGAAAGAGAGTGATGTAGATTTAGTTTTGTAATGAACTCAGATTTTACTAATTTGGCTTAATTAAAAATTTAGGCAATGAATGTTACTATTTTTCAACTTCAATCACCAATTTTATTTTCCACGACTCTCGCTTTATCCACAAAGTCTAAGAATCGTTACATTAAGGGTCTGTTTGGTTTGCAACTATAATTCTGTTTTATGTGTTTAAATACAATTTTGATAAAAAAAAATCGTTTGGCTACCTGTTTTTAAACACAGATTTATAATTTTTCTGTGTTATAATCAAGTTTTTCAGAAAACAGGTTTAGGGTGTTTTATAACTTCTATTTTTTATTTCCAACTCAGAATTATTCATTCTTAATATTTTAATGCAGTTATACCTTAATATATAATATACATACATAATACATTAATATGTGTGTTATTCTTATAAATAAAAAAAATATATATGTACACAAAATTACGTATGGAATAATATAAAGTTAAATAATATTATCAATAGATACATGATACTTACATATAGTTTTATACATGTATTATTAAAGTATTGAATAATATAAAATATACATATAGTACATATGTAGTAAAAAAAAGGGGGTTTGGGGGAAAGGTCCTCATAATTCTCAAAGTGTATAAAAATAGGACACTCCACATAATTTTATAAATTTAGTTCCTGTATTAAAAACACCATAAAAATGGTGAAAAATGGTGCCACTTGCACGGACAAAAAAATGAACTCATAACTCTAAAGGGACCATACAAATAAATGTTATTGTACCATAGGGACTAGATTTATAAACTTGAAAAGCATTGTCCTAAAAATCCAAATATATGAATGAACATGACCTTTACATTAATTCTCTATAAAAAATATTATCAATTCATGTATGTATATAATTTATAGTGAATTATACATTTGATATACATTTGATATATATATATATATATATAATATTGCTCTTGTGCGGACCAATCCGCATTTTAAGAGTGCGGACCGAACATGTGTCACCTGGCAGTGAGCTCAGAAAAGAGAGAACGCGCCTATAATTTCTAGGATCACCGTTAGGTGACACATGTCCGCCCTGCACTCTTAAAATACGGACTGGTCCGCACAAGAGCATATATATATATATATATATATATATATATATATATATATATAAAACTTTCATATATACATGATATATGAATGTACATATATACATACATCATAAATTATATACATGTACATTTAATATCATGTATTTTTAATGAGGTATATTTAATATAATGTATTTTTAGGTATATTTAATGAGGTATGTTGGGGGAGTTTAATGAGGTATATTTAATATAATGTACTTTTAGGTATATTTAATGAGGTATGTTGGGGGAGTTTAAAAATACATGATATTAAATGTAAATGTATATAATTTATGATGTATCTATGTATGTACATTCATTTATCATGTATACACACACACACACACACACACACACACACACACATATGTATGATATAAATATACATGTTTGCCAATTTTGTCAAATTTTCAAAAGACTGTATTTAAAAATAAGTTTACCAAACGCACACGAATAATTATAAACACAAAAAATTAAATTTTAAAACTGTATTTAAAAATAGCGTTTAAATCGAGTTTTTTGAATAGAGAACCAAACGGGCCCTAAACTAAACGAAAACCTTCTGTGTGTAACCCTAAAATGACGTGACGTTCGACGAATCTAGAATTTTAGTTCGAGAGGTGAAATATACTAAATAAGAGTGAAAAATAACTAACAAACTAAATATTATTTTGATGATAAAGAGAATGCTAAAAAAATAACTTCAAACAAAACAAACAATAAACCTAACAACATGGATTGAAAAACTAAACCAAACATTAAACCTAACTACGTGGATTGAAAAACTAACTACTACGTTGATGGTTTTCGTTTACTCATTTGTTTACTAAACTAGTTGGAAACCCGCGCGATGCGCGTTCTATACGTCGAAGTAGGACGTAAAACATGTTAAACCAATATATGAACTTGATTAAAAACCTCGGATTATTTGTGATTCCAAAACATCCAAAACAAATATAACGACATAACGTCACGAAAATCATAGTAGATTAAACATTTATATAAGTATTTATTGTATCAGCACTTATTTGCAAATCATGAACCATCTTATTTGAATCCTCTATTTTATTCTCATAATATTTCGAAGTACTACATTTCAGATTTAATGTCAATTCATTTTCCTTTCATCAACGTTCCTGCAATTACGTAATGGAAAATATAAATTGATAACATATTTAAATAATGTATGAAATTTATTATTAAAAAACATTGTCAAATTTTGCCGAATTAACTGACAATTTTTCTCCATTTTAAACAGTGTTCGTTGTTGATGTCATTCGTATCAGATATGCTTTTTATGGAAAGAGAAATTGGATTGATTGTGAAATTCCTTCACTACTGCTTTCACCTTCGTTGATGTCGATAATGTCGAGACATAATGTCAATAATATAGGAAAATATATATTTATAGGTAAATATATGTAATTGAAAGATTACGTAATGTAATTGAATTAATGGTTATATAATTAAAAAAATATTGGGTAGTCTTGTTTGTATATACTTGAAAAATAATTTATTATGAAATGTAAATTCTAAGTTAAAAACATCTCATATAATTCAGCAAAGTTAATTTATTTAACCAAGAGAAGAGAAACCTTGTAAGAAATAAAAATAACCATAAAAAACTAAACAAATAGAATAATCTTCATCTTTATATGCAACGAAGTTCCATTACCAAAAAGTAAAAAATAAATTTTACCAAAATCGAAACACAAAATCTAATATACAAAAGCACCCTTTTAAATTTTAAAAAACAGGGTGAGTCTTCCACTCCCTTTTGTCCAAAGATCTAATCAAAAAAGGAAAACCCCAACATTCGGTAACAAAGGCGGTAACAAAGGGATTTATCGATGAAATTCTATACCATTAATATTTCTTCAATAGAATAATTTAAAAAATATAATAAATAATAAATTCTTCACAATATAGACGACTCATTTTTTTATTAATTTTTCTACAAAACACATAATATAAAGATTTTGAATGGAACATTTTTTTTAATTTATAAAACATTATTTTTTAATGTTTCAAAATAATTTTTTCTTTCTAAAGTCGTAGCAAGGGAGGGTAGAGATGAATGAAAAACAAATTGTGAAATATTCATAGAGAAAAAATTAAATGATGGGAGGAAAGTCTTGATTTGCAATAGGTAGCGATGGTTCATATTCGAGGTTTTTAAGGGAGAAGGACACGAAGAGGCAAGGCTATTAGGGTTCTCGGTAGAATAAATGGGATGGATGTGATAGATCCTTCCCATTGAATAATTTAATTGGCGAAAAAGAGAGAGGGTTCAAAAGCTGCGTGGGCACTCAAATAACAAAGTTCAATTAACTGTTGTGGTACGTTTTATAGTATGGAATTAGTGTTTAACCCGTACGATGCGCGGGTGGTTATGTTATGTAATATTAATATTATAGGAAGTGAACTTAAGTTCAAAATCTAAAGTAAAATAAAATTAGATTTTTTCTAAATGATTTTAGAAGAAGAAAAAGAACATCAAAATATAAACAAATAAAGAGAGTTGGTGTTGTTGATCCTTAAGCCATGATGTCTCCCTAAAAAAGTATAAGATACATGAGTGTATAGTATCGATGTCTAGAGATGAACAAATGCATGCTTTGGGGAGATATAAATAGGTGCATTGAAACACTTAATTTAATAGAGGAGAGAAAGGGGTGTGTAGGGAAGATAAAAAGGGTTAAAAAGAAATGGCCCGATGATAGGTGGTTGCATATATGGTGAGTTAAAATAAATGCAATGTAGTTTGTTTTATAGTCTACTAGATTGCAAGCCACACGTTTCGTGGACGTAAAAGGTTACTTTTTGGCGACTCATATTGTGAAAGATAATTTAGTTAAGACATGTTGAAAATATATTTAACACAGTAGAATGATATTTTGATGGTGAATAATGTGCCTGGATATCTTAATATTATTTTAAATAAATGAAAATTAATATTAAACCAATATATAAAAGATGTTATGAAAGAGACTGTTATGTTTAAACATACATAGAAAATACATAAAATAATCCTAAAACATTCAAGATGTACCCATAAAATAGATTAGAAAATCTTAATATGAAATATTAAACAAAGAAAAAGGTCGTACCCAGTGCACAAAGCCCTCGCTTCACTGCAGGGCCTGGGAAAGGTAGATATCAATTGGTCTTACCCCCATATTGATTTATAATATGAAGAGATCGCTTTCAAGTCTCGAACTCGAGACCAACTGTAGCTTGGGCAATGACACTTGCCATCGCTTCAAGGCACGACCTCTAATATGTAACATTAAACTTTTTATACAATATATGTCATGTTATAAATTTATACAAAACATACTTTAACAAACTTAATAACCATAATCTATTAGTATCTATAAATGAAAAATTATAAGTGTAAATATAGTGCATTACTTATTGGTGAAGCAAACATATAATTGAAAATTTGCATACAAAATTTGTATTTAAATAATTTCTATTTTCCATTCCATTCCTTATATAATTAGGTGAAGTCATCTTAAGACTATTAAGTTGTTAATATAATTCCAATAAAAAAAATGACATAACCCGAATCCATTACTGGTTCTTAGTAGTCTGCTTGTTATATTTTTTTTAATATACCAATCATACCCTTGGAACAATAGAAGAAAATCTCACCAACCCCTCTGATTTTGAAACCATACTTCTACCTACCTAGGCTTGAGATTCAGTTGTTTGTCCAAAGCAACCTTTTGCATCTGCACAAAAAAAAGTGTCACCATCAGCGCACACACAACCTCAATTAGACGGACACCCATACTTAATGCGATATTTATATACCAAAAATTTCACTGACTGGAGTGAGACTGTTGCTGACCTTGACCATGTGTTGAAGCAACCCCAAATATTCCTCAAACGACCTAAGCTATTTTCCCTTGCAAACACCGGATAAAGTGCTATTATCTTCCTCATAATCCCCCATTTGTGCCACTGGTAAATTCATATCGGTGTCTTTCATATGATGTTAAATTCAAAACATCAAACAAATAAAGTAAAGAGTGAAAGGGTTACTTATATATCAAATACATGTATTGATCAAATGCATGTATTGATCAAATACATGTGTCTATATTAATATACATAATATAAAATTAATAAATGACTAACACATTAATGAAATGTATACGTGTCGTCGTACGGGCGCGATAAATGTCGACGCTGTGTTGTGAGGACAACTTTATATATATATGTAGATAATAGATAATGAAATCAATACCAAGGAAACACCAACCAATAACCCCAATCTAATGCCACGGTCAATCATGGTTATAATAAATATTCAATACCACACAAAAAAACATGTGTCTCTAACCTTGTAAAGACATATAATAATATTGGTTGAAGTCTTTTAAGAGATGAAATGCCCAAAAATATAGCACGGACACTTATGAGATCAGAGGAACCGGAGCAGGAGTTAGGATGAGATTAAAGGTTTGCAAAGGTTTTAACATTGATGAAGTTAAAAATTGCTATCATTTATAGTTGACATCCACATGTCAAGGTTTTAACAATGGTTTTTCTCCAAACCCCCTAGGATTGTAACAATAATTAATGATGCCTTTCCACTTTAGCAATTGACACCAACGTCAAAACCTTGATCCAAGTGAGTTTTGGAAATAGTAGTGTAATATGAAGGAATTTTTAAAAGAGACAAGTTCTAAGAGGTTTGACAAGATGAAGCCCAATATAGGTTGTCAACCGAAGAACTTCCCACAATTTAAGGTTTATGGATATCCTACCTTAAGATGAGAGGATTAGGATTGGAACAAGACCCATCGGTGAATAAGATCGCATCTTTATGAAAAAAAGTGTACACGTTAGGTTTCACTCAAGGTAATGGGCCAACAGTAACGAGTTCAAAGAAATTAGATCTTATTATAAGACAAAACCATAGATTGGGCTTAATTCAAGGCCCAGAAAAGATGGGTTGAATCCATAAATCGCTCCGTAGGGTCTAATGACTCTCAGAATGTCTTAGAATCCCAAACAATTGCTATAACTTGGGTCTAGTCATAATCCTTATGGGATCAAGTTGTATTGAATCCTATGTCTCACACATTGGGCTTAATTCAAAGCCCATAACCAATATAAGAGCATACAACTTTACCATACACTTACAAACACTCTATTTGAAGGTCTCGAATATTTTGGCTTAATTAAAAGCCCTTCCCTATTTATTCTAAACGTCAATCACAGGCCCAAAAACACAACCTATAAGTTCACTTTCCTAAGGTGAAAAAGAGTGGGTCCAATGTAAAAAGTGTGTGTGTGCGTGTGTGTGTGTGTGTGTGTGTGAGAGAGAGAGAGAGAGAGAGAGAGAGAGAGACATTATAAAAATCCAATATACAAATCTAATATAATTATTTTAAAACTAGCATGTAACAAATCCAATATACAAATCTCATTTACAGTTCATGTCTTTCCCTATCTTAGCTCTCCAAATGAATGTGAGCCATTTAGAAGAGACAGTTTCTTCTACTTCATATGAATAAATTGTAATTTCAAAAAAAATAAAATAACATGTAACCCGCGCGATGCGCAAGCGAATACCAATGGAAATTGAAATCTAGTCATTATAGAAAATGACTTTCAACATAATTACTTACTATATAAGAAAAAAATATTGTTTGAAAATTGATAAAACCTCAAGTATTGAGGATAAAAAAAAGTAAGGAGTAGGGTGTTAATATCCAGGAATCAATAACATGTGAAGCAATTTCTATCTTGATTGTGCCTTCAATAATAGAATAACAAAATAAAAAGATTGGGTTGCATCCAAAGTGGTGCTTTGCAACTTTGTATGTGGTTTTTTGTGTGGATAGACCATTAACATCCAAATGAGTCAAATCTACATTAACTTCGTCATATAACATATACTTACAAAGGAATGAAGCCTTAGATGTGCATTGAATGATATTTATAGGTTTAAAAAAAATCATATTTTGGAAAAAGAAATAAATAATCCAAAATTCCAGAAATAATATAGTATGTAAATATGTCGCATCCTTCAATTAGTTAAATCATTTTTAGACCTTTCTAATGAGTTTGAATTTTTCAGTATGCTCCAAAGTGTCTTTATATGAAACGTTTATTACATTTGTTATTTATTTGTAACCATTCTCCAAAGAGACATCAAGGTTCACATATCACCTTTGAGCATTTAGGTAAGTAACTTGAAATCTATAAAATGTCTTAAACTCAAAATTTGTGTAAATTGCCAGATCATTAAAAATTCTTGATTTTTTTAAGAAACGACTTATATATTTTGTATTTTAATAAAAATGGCATCATCCATGATGGGCTTTTAATTTCATATCAATCAATATAAATTGATTTGTAAAGCACTTTATATTGCATTTTAAAATCAAATTTTCAGCAAAATATAAAATTAATTAGGAGGAAACAAAACTTAAAAAGAAATCTGTTTCTAATTAATTAAACAAAATAGTACACCATGAACATGTGCAACACAGTATAAACACATCCAAAATATCTTCTTATTATAGTTTAGGAAGAAGAATAAAAGTTGAGAGAGAAACTCTTGAACTGATTGATTATTATTTCGTAATCTCCTCTTCTATACATCATAAGAATACACTATATAAAAGAAACAAACTACAAAGCACTCAACTCATGACAGCTCATGACAGGCTGTACACATGACAGGCTGTACACATACTACACATGTGACAGCTAATACAACTAATACAACTAATACTCCCCCTCAAGATGGACTATGAATGTCAATGAGTCCCAGCTTGCTTAGAAGATGCTTGAAAACAGCAGGTTGCACAGCTTTGGTAAATAGGTCTGCAAGTTGATTGTGGCTAGAAACATACAAGGTCTTCAAATCTCCAGCTTGGATCTTTTCTCTCACTAAGTGACAATCAATTTCAATATGCTTAGTTCGCTCATGAAAAACAGGGTTAGCAGCAATATGAAGAGAGGCTTGGTTATCACAAAATAAAACAGCAGTTTTAGAGTGGGTTACACCAAACTCACGAAGAAGAGACATAAGCCAAGTCAATTCACAAGTGGCATTGGCCATAGATCGATACTCAGCTTCAGCAGAAGATCTAGAAACTGTTGTTTGCTTTTTAGACTTCCAAGAGACTAAAGAATTGCCAAGGAATACACAAAAACCCGAGATAGACCTTCGAGTATCTGAACATGCTGCCCAATCAGCATCAAAAAAGACTTTGACTTGAAGATCAGCAATGGGGCAACAAGCTTCTGCATAACCTTGTAAAGAAATGGCAGAAGAAGAGGGATAAAAGAGACCTTGACCAGGGCAAGACTTTAGGTATTGCAAAACTTTGTAAGCTGCCTTTAAGTGAGGTTCGCGAGGTGAGGAAACAAATTGACTAAACCTATTGACAGCAAAAGATAGATCTGGCCTAGTTATAGTAAGATATAACAATCGACCAACAAGCCTTCTATACATATAAGGATCAGTAAGTAACTCACCCTCATGTTGACTAAGCTTAAGATTTGGTTCCATGGGAATAACAGAGGGCTTACTTCCTAAAGAACCTGCCTCTTCAAGAAGTTTCAGAGCGTAACCCCTTTGGGAAATAGAAATGCCTTGAGAAGATCGGGCAATTTCAAGACCAAGGAAGAACCGAAGCATCCCCAAGTCTTTGAGCTTAAACTGAGCTTCAAGAGCTTTCTTTAATAATACAACAGCAGGATCATTATTAGAGGCAATAATGATATCATCAACATAGACGAGAAGAGCCATAAACTCCTCACCGTGATGTTTAACAAATAAGGAATGATCTGTGGCCGATTGAATAAAACCTTCGCCAAGCAAAACTTTAGTAAATTTAACATTCCATTGCCTTGAAGCTTGTTTAAGACCATACAAACTTTTATGTAATCTGCAAACTGGAGTTTTAAAATTAGAAAACTCCCCCTTAGCCTTGTATCCAGGAGGAATAGACATGTAAATTTCCTCATCTAAGTCCCCATTAAGGAAAGCATTATTCACATCAAGTTGATGAAGGGACCAACCATGAATAGAGGCAAGAGCCAAAAGCATTTTGACAGTAACTAGCTTAGCAACAGGAGCAAAAGTATCAAAATAATCAACACCCTCTTGTTGAGTATACCCTTTAGCAACAAGTCTAGCCTTGTGTCTTTCTATGGAACCATCAGTTTTGTGTTTCACTTTAAAAAGCCATCTACACCCAATAGGTCGATGACCAATAGGCAAATCAACCACACTCCAAGTTTTGTTAACTTCAAGAGCTTCTAATTCATCTTTCATAGCAGCTTCCCATTCAGCTTTTCCACAAGCTTGATTATAAGATTGAGGTTCAAAAACTGTTGTAACGGCGAAGACAGCAGCTTTGTAATCAGGACTCAACTTGTCATAACTCATAAATCGATTAAGAGGATAAGCAGTTTGAGAAGCCGATATTGTTCCACAATGAAAATCCTGAAGATATGAAGGCTTTTTAATCTGTCTCAAAGGTCGAGTAATAAGATTCTTGTCCTGTTGATGTAGTGGGGAATCAACACAGATATCATTACTATCTAAAATAGTTGTGTCCTGTCTTGTGGAAGTATCAATATTTGGGGATGAAGATAAATCATCGTCAGAAGTAGACATGATAGGAAGCACTGTATCAGGCAAAACTTGAAGAATATGCTCAGCAGAAATCTTATCCGCAAATGGGAAAATTGTCTCATGAAAAAGAACATCTCTAGACATATAAATTTGACCACTCTCAATATCAAGAAGCTTATAAGCTTTCATACCAATTGGGAAACCAAGTAATACACATGCTCTGGATCTAACAGAGAACTTACTTCTTCCATTAACCAGTGTGGATGCATAACACAAGCAGCCAAAAACTTTTATATGAGAGTATGATGGAATGGAAGTATTTAATACCTCAAAAGGAGTTCTATGTTGAAGCAAAAAAGAAGGCAATCTATTGATCAAGTGAACAGCAGTAAGAACAGCATCGGACCAGTAGATGAGAGGCATACCAGACTGAAAAATGAGTGCCCGAGCCACATTCAATATGTGTTGATGTTTTCTCTCTACCACTGAATTTTGTTGTGGTCTTTCCACACAAGAGAAGTAATGTTGCACACCTTGTTGAGCAAAGAAATCTTTGAATGTTAGTTCTCTGGCATTATCCGATCTCACTCCTTTAATTTGTAACCCAAACTGAGTTTTTACCATAGCAAAGAAAAGAGGAATGACATTATGCACATCAGATTTGGCCTTAAGCATATACACCCAAGTATGTCTTGAGCAGTCATCAACAATGGTTAGAAAAAATCGGTAACCATCCACAGAGGGTAAATGAAATGGCCCCCAAGTATCTATATGAATAAGCTCAAATATTTGAGAAGAAACATTATTATTAGAAATAAAAGGCAATCTCTTTTGCTTGGCAAAATGACAAATCTTACAATGAAAATCTTTTGGTTGTTTATTATGAAACAAAAGATGAGCACTATCTTGCTCTTTAACCACTAAAGAAGGATGGCCTAATCTAGTATGCCATATAGTTTCTTTATTACTGTGCATATGAAAACTATTAGCTGCAAAACTCTGAACATCATCCTTTAATGAAGAAAGCTGAGTTCTGAGGTAGTACAAATTGCCAATACGATCAGCTTTGCCAATCAGAGTAGCTGGTGAAGGGCCCTGAATGAGACAACAATTTGCATCAAAAACCAAAGAACAAGTGGTAGCAGTAGTCAAGGCACTAACAGATACCAAGTTGTACTGAAAAGTGGGCACGTAAAGGACTTTATGTAACACAAGATAAGAGTTGATATGAACTGTGCCAGTGTTAAGGATTTGAGCAGTTTGTCCAGTAGGAAGAGTGACTTTAGAAGCACAATTTGTGTTATCAAATGAGCTAAAAGCTTTAGCATCATGACAGACATGATGTGTAGCACCGGTATCAAGAAGCCAAACTGAACTAGAAGGAAGAGAATAATTCATACCAGTTATATTAGAAACTGATGGTTTGTCTTCAGCATTTACATTATTCGCTTGAAATTGATTAGTGATAAACGCAATCAACTGCTGGCACTGAGTATTGGTCAGCTTAAGAGAATCTGAGTTTGCATTCTCTGAGGTAGAAGTAAAAACTGGAGCAGTTTGATTAGGAGAGTGAACAAATGAGTTGACAGAAGTATCCTGCTTGACTTTATTCTTTGGTTTCCAACCCGGTGGATAGCCATGAATCTTATAGCACTTATCCATAGTGTGACCAAAATAACCACAGTGAGTGCATACAGGTTTGTCTTTCTTTCCCTTTGAACCAGCACAATTGGTGGAAGAAGGTTGAGACACAACACTGTTGGAGCTAGCAAACTGATTAAAACCATGTCCAATGGAGGAAGAAGACAAACTTCTCTGTCGTTCCTCTTGAATAACAAGAGAGAACACCTTGTTAATGGAAGGTAATGGATCCATCATCAAAATTTGAGCTCTAACTTGACTGTATGAGTCATTCAGCCCCATTAGAAATTGCAGAATGTAGTCCTGCTGCTGATAATCTGCAATTTCTTTCATAGTTCCATATTCACTAGCAGGAATTGGCCTATATTCCCTTAATTCATCCCATAAACTTTTGAGTTTAGTAAAATAGGAGCTCACATCATTAGATCCTTGTGACAGATTATGTATGGTCTGCTTTAGTTGAAAAATACGTGGTCCATTACTCTGCTTAAAACGATCATTAAGATCATTCCACATCTCATAAGCATTGTCAAGATACATCACACTTTCAGCAATATCTTTAGAAACAGCATGAAGAATCCAAGATATCACCATAGAATTACAGCGTGACCATGAACTGAACATCAAATCATCTTGACTAGGCCTAATTAAACTTCCATCAACAAACTTCAATTTATTTTTAGCATCAAGAGCCACCTTAAATGCACGATTCCAGGAATTGTAATTGCTGCCAGTTAAAGGAGCAGAAACCAGAAGCATACCTGGATGATCTCCATTACTTAGATAGTAAGGTGAGTTGTGTTCTTCTAGAAAATTCCTATCTGTGTTTTCTAGGGCACTGAATTGGTTGGAATTGGATCCAGAAGAAATTCCACCGCCATTGTTTCCACGACCTTGACCTCCTCCACGAGCCATCGCAAAACAATCAGAAATGAATTGAGCAATCAAAGCTCAAGAACAATCAGAAATGGCAGAACCTCCCTGCTCTGATACCAAATTATAGTTTAGGAAGAAGAATAAAAGTTGAGAGAGAAACTCTTGAACTGATTGATTATTATTTCGTAATCTCCTCTTCTATACATCATAAGAATACACTATATAAAAGAAACAAACTACAAAGCACTCAACTCATGACAGCTCATGACAGGCTGTACACATACTACACATGTGACAGCTAATACAACTAATACATCTAATACTTCTTTCCGAGTAGATAGAGAAGATGATATGTCACGGGTAAAGCCGTCGTTAGACAGATAGTAATAGGACCAAATGGGAAGTTTATACATGACAACAAAATAGTAGAGTACACATGGTTACCTCAGCAGCTGTGTGTTTAAGGACGAAGACCAAGGAAACAGAAGCGCCAGTTCCAACACGATGAGCGTATCGTCCCTTTCCGAGGTAACGCCCAATCCTACCGACGGGAAACTGAAGGTCGGCCTTAACGAACCTTGAAATAGGCGTCTTCTTTGGGCCTCCTCCTTCCTTCCAATGGCACCCTTCTTCACCTTACCATCTGCGCTCTTCTTTGGTTATGTCCCAGTGAGGATCATTCATTATGTTCTTCGACAAAGGAAAAGTGGGAAAAGATTTTAAATAATCAACCGTGAGGTGGAGTTGAAAACCAAAGAAGAAAATGAGAAGTTGAGATGTCTTGAATGGTTTAAATTATATTAAAATTTAGACATATGAAGCGAACCGCCAAATATGGTGAAGTCGGAATGTCAGGGAAGGAGAGTAAGAGTCTGAATTGTGGAAAGTACCATATATATTGTGGAGGGAGAAGAAATATATATAGGGACTGCGTTAGCATTAATAAAGGTGAAAAGACCGTGGAAAGTGGTCAGGGGGTTTCCATTAAATGTGTATTAGATCGTTTAAAGTGGGTGTTGGGGGTGGTTTAGTATTAAATGACATTTAAACAACATTTACACTTCTATTATTATTATATTAGAGATTTAATATAAGTAGTGTTTCCTATTTTAGTTTGACCAAAATAGGAGGTACTATTTTGCTCTTGCCTTGTGGTTGCTTTGAACCTCATTTGGCCCGGAACAAATGAGCCCCTCTACAAATCTAATATATATAATTTGTTTTGCATTATGGTTTCATTGAATCTCATTTGGATCGAAATAACTGTGCGTTGATCCATCCTCAACGAGTCATTCGAGGCTATGTGTCTTCGACATCGGCTAAGCGAAGTGGAGCAGCGGTATGGGTATGTAAGTACTCGTAAGCCCAATATTGAAAAATTATAAATTAATTATTAGTACCCAATTTCTCATAAATATAATAATAAATAAAAAAATATTCTATGAAATGTATTACCTCCAAGAATTTCCACATGCAATTTAATTGTTTGACCTCTAGATGACTCACAACATCTAATGCGTAAAAAATCCGTGCAAATATAGTAGAGCAACAGTCCAACATAACTATATTTTATAAATCATCTAAGTACTCGGCCCAATAAATTAGAATAGTGGTATTCAAATTAGAAAAGAATAACGTGCCGAGAACAAACATTATAAATATCCTATGTATTAGTAAAGTTGTAGCAGGGTACACTAGAAAAAATTTAGAGTTTAGTGGCAAAAAAATTGTCACTAAATACTCTTTTGTTGTCACTAAACATATTTAGTGACAACATATAAGTTGCCACAAAATTGTCACTATATGTCTATCACTAAATGTCAATAGTGACGACTTTATAAAATTGCCACTAAAGTTAGTGATTTTATTGATAACCAACAACTTGTCACTAAATATATATGAAATAGTGACAGCTGATTTCGCCACAACTAAACGATTCTTTTGTCGCTAAAAATAATTATTTTATCACAAAATAAGGCCAGTCCAAAATTAAATGTCGTTGCTAAAAACAAGTCATTAGTGACTGAACATAATATTGTTACTAAACGACAGGAAAATGATTTATCGTGTTATTCATGTCATGTCGGGTGGTGTTCTTAATGGGTCAGGTTCGTGTTAGAAAAAAAAACACGACCTTATGCCGTGTCAGGTGAAATGAAGTCGTGTCATGTTGGGCCAACACGATCCTATATGTCAATATAATATAAATAATTATAATTTTACAAATGCTTTCATAAATTTGAAATGATGAATTTTTGAACTTGTGAGAAAATATCCGGGGGAATACATAATAAGTTAAGAATTTATTTGAAAAATAAGAAAATTTTATAAATTCTTAACAAACAAGAAAAATACTACTACTACTACTACTACTACTACTACTACTACTACTACTAGGGACCCGTTTATTTTAGCCAGTTCACCATGGAGAGTGAATTGTTTGGTCCGAATCAACTATTCATTTAAGACTCTTGTGTTTAACATGCAGTGAAATACATAAGGATATACTCAAATTGGTTACCAACAATCTCGGAAGAGATATTCAGGGATACCACGAGTTATCCACGATTTTATTGAATTACTTGTACAACTCAATCTCTTATTTTTAAAACATCTATAAATTATAAATCCTGGCCCGGGTTAATGGGATGTAACCTTGAGCATTGAGAGACACTAATAAGAGCATAGTAACCTCTCCGTGAACGTAGACAAGTTGCCTAAGTACGTATATCGTGTGATCTTTACTTTCTCCACCTATAATTATTTTTGGTGGATCTCTATTGTGATATTTCTAGCACTCATAATTGGCACCGTCTGTGGGAAGCAGTTTCTTTTACTATGAAAGCATTCATCAATAGAAAGCCTGTAATGTCTCACCACAACAACAGCATTCCTCAGGCTGGCGATGTGCAGGATAACCCAGTCCCACCTAAGGTCAGGTCTGAGATTCGCCAACAACCAAATCCCAGGTTTTGCTAAGAAAGGCAGTCTTCTGATGAAATCCAGGGACCACCTAGGTCTACTCAGATATCCAGGTTGATCGACTATTACGATGCCAATCTTCGAGAACAAGAGGAGGCCACACGCCATTAAGTAAGAAAATTATCGCCTACAAAGGCAAATTGAAAGGATGGAAAGAGATCTCCGTATAAATATCAAGAAGTGTCGTAATAGGACTCCTAGTCTTCATGTGAGCAATACTCGTAGTCGAGGGAGGAGATCCACGCGTGACCAAGACAGATTTGAATAAGGCAGGTCAGAGCATGACATATCAAAAAGTGGCAGAATAGAGATGCGTCATAGAATCAATGAGCGTCAAGATGAAAATATCAGGATTTTGGTTCGTAAAGAGATGGACCAGCGTCTAGCTCATCGAGGAGCCATGTCTATTAGGGAGTTAGCTAGGAGAGCTCTCAATACCCAAATTAAATTCCACTTATTAAGGGCGATTGAGGAGGAGGAACCCCTAAAGAAGTCTTTCATTCCTAGGTTAAAGATTTACAACGAAAAAAATAGATCCCATAGACCACGTTCAGTAGTAGAAGAAGACAATGACCCTATGGAGCCACAACGATGCGTTGATGTGTCGAATTTCCCTTATAACCTACATAATGTAACACAAAAGTGGTTCGAGAAGCCGTTCAATAGGTCATTCAAGAGCTTCAATGTCCTAACAGAGGCCTTTACTGCTCACTTCATAACCAACATCTCTCATCCCAAGAGAATGGATTCACTGCTCACGATGAAGAAAAATCCACAAGAGAGCCTTTGTGATTATGCCAAGAGGTACTGGGAACAGTTTAATAAAGTGGAGGATTTGTCAGAGTAGGTTGCCATTACATCCTTCAAAATCGGTCTACCGACCACATCTCTGCTCTACCAGTACCTGATAAAGAAAGAAGCCAACACCATCGATGACCTTATGTCCCGTATTAAGAAATATGCCAAGGTTGAGGATGTGGTTCACTCTAATTCAAGGGACAACGATCGAGCAAAGGTAGTCAAAGAAGGAGATAAGCGTGACACTCCAAAGAAAGAGAACAATAATGGGGGCAAGAACGACTCTAGGAATGGGAGTAAGGTTGATCCTTCAAAAACATTATAGGCTGTTAACAGAGTCTTCAAATAACCAATCTATAAGATCTTAAGCAAGATCAAGGATCAACCGTTCATCAAGTGGCTCAAGAAGATGGGTAGTGACCCAACGAAAAGGAATAATGCACTAAGATATGCATTCCACAAGGAGGGTAACCACAAAATTGAGAATTACAAGGCTCGAAAGTCACACTTGGAAGAGTTGCCTAAGCTGCAAGGCATATCAATGAATACATAGAAAAGAAATATGATAAGGTCACAACTAATGGCGGCCAGAAGCCAAATAATATCCTTGATGATGATATGGGACAAGAGTTAGCGATGAACCATAGAGCATTCCACCTGAAGCAGATCTAAGGCAATGCTATTCAGATGGAGCTGAAGAAGGTCACTACCATCATGGAGGCATTCTGGGAAAAGAGCCAAGGTGACAAGCATTGACGATCAGAGGACGTCTACTACACCAAACACATCATCTTTACTGAAGAAGATTTTATCAACGTGAGGACTCCACATTACGATGCACTCATGATAACCCTAAATATTACAAATTAGGAGGTCGACAAGCTGCTGGTAAATCAAGGAAGCTCATTAGAAGTGATGTACCTAGAGTTGTTCCATAAGATGAAACTTAACTTAGCCGACCTTAAGGAGGCCACAATTTCATTAGTTGGCTTCGCAGGGAGAATTATATTTTCACTAGGATAGATAGTCTTTCTGGTTAGGGCAGGCAATATATCGAATTTGATCGAGTTCTTATTGGTGGACATTGAGTCCCCATATCATGCCATTTTAGGCAGAGGTTGGTTACACGCCATGAGGGATGTACCATCTACTTACCACCAAAAGCTGAAATATATCACCGATCGGGGCATGGTAGAGATTCATTGAGATCATTCCACCATAATAAAGTGCTTCATTGCATCCATTCTTCCTAGGAATGAAAAGAACAAACAACTAAAAGATGATCCAGAGGAAGCCCAGGATGGGGCTACACCCTCTAAATAGAAATTACGGTATGGTCGAAAAATAGTGGAGGAGACCAGGGTCCACCCCGCTGACAGGGTCATTAAAATCCCGGAGGAAGTTAAAGTTGATGAAACTTTCCAGAAAGAAAGTTTTTGATCGAAATTTCACTCACCGATCTTGAAAAGAAAAAGTTAATTGCCTTATTGAGAAGCAATTTGGATCTTTTTGCTTGGGAGCCATATGATCTGCTTGGGATTGATCCTGATGTAGCCTGCCATTGTTTGCATATTGACCCGACCTTCACTCAAAAGGCTTACCGAACAGCCCTGGAGAAGGCTAAAGCGATGGAGAAAGAAGTAGGGAAGCTTCTGGATGCAGGATCCATCAGGGAAGTTTAGTTCCCCAAATGGTTATCCAATCCAGTGGTGGTAAGAAAGAGCAATAGTAATTGAAGGGTCTGTATTGACTTCACAGACCTCAATAGGGCCTATCCCAAAGACAACTTCCCATTACCTAAGATTGATCAACTGGTTGATGCTACAGCAACACAAAAGGATGAGTTTTATGGACGCCTATTCAGAGGAGCATCAAATTTCATTGTTCGATCCCGACCAGGATAAAACATCCTTCATAACCCCAATTGGGTTATACTATTATAAAGTCATGTCATGTGGCCCAAATAATGCAAGGGAAATTTATTAGAGGCTAGTCACGAAGATGTTCAAACGACAGATAGGAGACATAATAGAAGTCTACATCGATGCATGTTAGTCAAAAGTAAGAATAAAGACGACCACCTCACAAACTTGGCTATAACCTTTATATAAAGAAGTATCAGATGAAATTTAATGGAAATAAGTGTTCATTCGATTCCAGTCAGGTAAATTTTTGAGCAATCTAGTCAGCAAAAGAATAATTGAGTCCAATCCAGATCAGATTGATGCGATCACCAAAATTTAGCCTCCACGGACGTTGCGAGATGTTCAAAATCTTATTGGTATGCTTGTAGCACTCAATCGCTTCATCTACAAGTTCATGAAACATTATCAACTATTCTTTCAACTTTTCAAGAAAGATAAAGACCTCATTTAGAATGATGGTTACTTAAGATCTTTGGAGGAGATCAAGTTCTACCTCAGCAAATCGCCCTTATTGGTGATTCCTGGTGATAAAGACTGACTATATCTCTATCTTATAGAATCAAACCTCGTTATGAGCTTGACTATGGTATATGAAAAGAAAGGAGGATATTATCATATCTATTACGCCAGTATGACACTTCTGGATACATAACAATGCTATTTACCCCTGTAAAAGCTTGTCTATGCAATGGTGTTTGCTTCAAGGAAGTGGAAGCACTACTTCGACGCTCACCTAATAACAATGATCACTTTTTATCCCCTCAAAGTTGTTCTTCGAAAAGTCGACCTTTAAGGGCGACTTTCAAAGTGGTCGATCGAGCTCGAGAGTTTTGATATCCACTTTCAACTAAGAACAGTAATTGAGGGACAAGTCCTAAAAGATTTTATCATCGTGTTTAGGGGGATCATCCTTTCAACCAACATAAAATGGAGAAGTCAGCAGATAAGGAAGCATAGTATAAGGACTAGAACCTATACATTAATGGATCCTCCAATTCTAAGGGGGGCAAGAGTAGTAATCGTCCTCGCGACTCATAAATATGCTATCATCGAACAAGGAATCAAGCTAGGATTTGATTCCTCCAATAACGAAGTTGAATATGAAGCACTGATGGATGGCTTGCGTAAGGCCCAAATATTGAGGGCAATGCGCCTTAACCTATTCAACAATTCTAAACTGGTCTCCAAGTAAGCGATTGGAGATTTAAAAGATAACAGGATGGCAGCCTACCTCATCATAGTAAGAGAAGTTATGGCAGGATTTAAGAAGGTTGATATTCAACAGTTCCCCAGGGGGAAGAACAATCATGCTGATGCCTTAGCAGTCCTAAGATTAGTGGTGGACTTCGATCTCAGAAGAATTATCTTAGATAGAGTTCCTCGCCCAGTCATACATCAATCAGATGGTGGTCATCGAAGAAGTCCTCCTCATAGAAAAGGCCCCTAGTTGAATAGATCCCATAATTACCTATCTACGGAGTGAGATATTATTTGATGACAAAGACTATCTCATCAAATAAGGGTGAAAGTAACTAATTTCTACCTCTCCATAGGAGGAAAGCTCTACAAGAGATAATTCACAGGACCTAACCACCAATGCATCCATCTAAATAATACCGAGCAAGTTCTCAGTGAACTTCATGATGGTATTTATGGGAGTCACGCAAGAGGGATCTTGTTGGCCTTTCAAGCAACTAAAAAAGGCTATTGGTGGCCTCACATGCAAAAGGACGCAAGTAAACATGTTCGCAGTTGTGAAAAGTGCTAGAAATTCTCTCCTATGGTGCACCAGCCAGCTAGCACTCCGAAATCCTTGAAAATTCCTTGGCCATTTGCGCAATGGGGATTAGATATTATGGGACCACTATCTACTGCAACTAGAGATCACAAGTACTTGCTGGTCGACACAGACTAATTCACCAAGTGGGTAGAGGCAGAATCATTAGCAAATATTCGTGATGTCGATATGATAAAGTTCATCTGAAAAAGCATTATAACACGCTTTGGGGTACGAAGAACTATCATCACTGACAATGACATGTAGTTTAAAGTAGCTTCTTTCAAGGATTCTGTGATGAGTATGGCATTAAGCACCACTTCTGTTCTGCAGCATATCCCCAAAGAAATGGTTAGGCAGAAGCTTCAAATAAAACCATGCTCGATGGCCTAAAGAAAAGGTTGTAAAGATAAAAGGGTGCCAGGGTGGACGAGTTCCTCTATGTTCTGTGGGCCTACAGTACTACTCCTAAAAAACCAACTGGAGAAACACCCTTAGCGCTTGCCTATGGAATATAAGCTATTATACCATTGTAAGCATGTCTCTCTACCATAAGAACTAACCTGGTCATAATGGCGTAAAAGATGATTCATTATGCACTGAACTTGAATTAGCAAATGAGTGAAGAGAATAGGCCATGATCAGGCTAGCTTCCTACCAACCGTAGCTAGCCAAGCAGTACAACAAAAGAGTCAATTCAAGGAAATTCCAAATAGGGGACTATATCGTGAGGAAAGTCCTCGATAGTGTCGTAAAATCATCAGATGGAAAACTGGGACCAAACTGGAAAGAACCGTTTATGTAATCAGGGATAACCTTCAAGGAGCATATCACTTGAAAATGATGGAAGGCAGGGAGATACCAAGAGAGTGGAACGCAATCAATCTCAAGAATTTCTACTTCTAGTCTTCTTTAGATTTTATCAGTACATTCAGTTTACGATTTTTTTTATTTCAAAGTTATATCGCTTGGAAGTTATTGCTCAATGAATAAAGTTCAACTTGACCCTCGTATTTTTATCTCGTGTATTGGCTTCTTTAAATTTCTTATTATGAATATCAGTATTATGCATCCTTTACAAATGATAACTGTCTTAATTATAAGAAAATATTACCTTTGGTCATAGAATGCTACTCAACTTGTCTTAGATAAAGAGCTTCCTCATGCATAACAAAACTCTTGTGGATTACAATAAGTTATTCGACTTATTTTAATCAAAGGATTTCTTTATGATGAGCAGCGTTCACAATTATTATAGTAAGTAATTAAAGTATTTCAATTGCTAAAACCCTCAGGTCTTTGTCACAAACACAATTGGCCTCATGAGTTGCCTCGATAATAGCAAAAGCCCTACAAGGGATCCTTAGGCAAAATGCCAACTTAGGTTGGTCACCAACTGTGTTGGTCGCTTAAAACCTGCTTAGGTGGGTTTCCCATCAACCAGGTACATTCTCACCATCATCTCACCTGGGCCTAAGGTAGTGTGACGACATGACTAAAAGGTAAGGCAGATGGGATGACATTGCTAAAATATATTAGATTGAGAGAATGTTTGAACCCTGGTTAGCAAACTCAATTAGCCGCCAGGGGCCCAAAATGGTTAACACTTGTTCTTAAATTATTTAGTCGGCTAACAAGCCCAAAATGATTAATCTTAAATACTAACTCATTTAATTGGCAAGAAGCCTGAAATGATCAACATTATTACATGGTCGACAAAGGTCCTAAGTGGTCAATAAATGTCAACTCTTTGCAATTAGAAGTCCAAAAACAAAGATAGTTATTAACTTATATTTAGTAGAATATGCTCAAAATATGGAAGATGCTGATAAGTTAAACTTTATGTATAAAATTGGAAAGTACGATTACAAGAAGGAAAAATATATAAGGAAAAATCAAGATCTAGACCAACTATGGATGGCGAGCAAGATAATCTGCTATGTGTGCTCTTCGACCATCATCGAGATTAGGAGCGAACACCTCCTCATTATCTTCAAGGTAATGGTTTAGGAGCTGGGCAGGAATGGTATCGATGAGAATCCATTTGTCATCTTTTGAGAAAAGATTGTGACAATAAGCAGGGGAATCAACCTAGTACTTATACCATATGTCTGATTCCTTAGGAGTCTTGACTTCCCTAAGGGAAGTCAACCACCCACACTTAAATGCAACATCCATATCCGTCTTTAGCCTCACTAGTGCATCAGTCCATCCATCATCATAACTACTCGCTCGTGTTTCTCGAGGGCCCATTCTGAATAAGTGTCTCAGCTTCGCGATGTCTCTTTAGAGTTCGGATGTAATAATGTATCCCCTTTGGACATTCTTTTTCAGATCGATGACCTCCTTACTCATAGCATCATTCTTGGCTTAAATCACTTCACCCACTTGGCTCACGTCCTTGCTCTCCAAGAGCTTGACCCTTAAACCATTCATCTCCCCTTGAAGTGAGGAACTAATCTCCTCCATCACTTGAAGATCATCCTTCAGCTTGGCAACCATCTCAGACTGGTCTTTATACTGTGCAATCCTCCCCTCGGGGACTTATAGATCTTTATGAATGCCTCGTGAGCTTGGCTGCTGATGTTTGGTCCCAAAATCATCCCCAACTTTGGCTAGGGGGATGTAGTCCTCATCGGGCTACAAACAACACAACAAATATAAATGTAATTAAACTTCAAGATAATTAAAAAAAATGCGTCTATGAAAGCAAAAGTACCTTTTAATTAATTAATAGAGGGCGGACAAAGGCCAGTACAACTAGGAGAGAAAGGAAGTTACAGGGCACAGAAAAAGAAAAAGGATAAGTTCTAAGCTAAAAGGCTCCATTCCTTCACTTGCTATGAGTTGTCTACTGCTTTCCCTTTCTCAACAGCCCTCCGTTCTTGGTTGGCAGCATTCTCGACCTCAATAGATTCATTTTCAGTATGGTCGGTAGGCTAACCAATAAGAGACTCCTCCTCTGAAAAAGGGTTAGGCCCAAGAGAGTGAAGCTTGAAGAGTTCAGAATTAGAGGGAACTCCCGCTAACCCCAGTTCATGTTCCTATCCTTTTTTTAAGAATACGTTATTGGCGTATCCAATATGGAGTTTGACATCAACGTAGGCCGCATTCCATCATTCGATATAGTTGTTCTTCTTACTCGGGAGTTCCTTCTCTAGCTTCTAAACCTTCCCAACCAGGTTCAGATTTTTTCGACAAGATTCTCCTTCTCAGCGACAACTTAGTCCTTGGCTTCCATGAAATTGACATAGGCCTTTATTGAGCTCTCCTTTTACCTCTTCCAAGTAGCATGGTCATCAACTAAGTCTTTTCCACACTTCTTTAAGGCATCTTTCAACTCCTGATTATTTTGGGGTTGGTCGACAAGACCATTCAAGAGGGTAGTGAAGTTGGCCAAGAATTGCAAAAAATAAAAAGGGAAGGATTAGTACGAAGAAGAATCATAAAAAAGGAAAAGGGAATAAATAGAAGAAACTCACCAGAGCAAGTCCCTGAGAGGACTTGATTGCAAGCTGGGCGGACCCTAGTCGCGAGGAGCGCTCGCAGTCGGCCACGAGCATTAACCCCTTCTTGGCCACAGTAGACCCCTTAGCAGCAGCAATAAAAAAGGGCATAACGGGGGCCTTTAAGGACAACCTCTTCTTGGCCTCTTCTTTTTTCTTCTCTTCTCTCTTCTCTCTCTCTCTCTCTCTCTCTCTCTCTCCCCCCTCTTCTCTTATTATTCTCCCTTATATTTATCTTTCTCTCTTTCTCCTTCCCCACTAGTCCTTGGGGAATCACCCTCAGTTCTTTTACAATATTTTATTCGACCAAACAACACATTGATCCTCTTCATCAATATTAACCACTCTTATTTTTACAGGATGTGATATCTTTTTCTTCTTCTTCTTCTTCTTCTTCTTCTTCTTCTTCTTCTTCTTCTTCTTCTTCATTCTTTTTGTCTAACATAATTGGTTTAGAGGGCCCTACTTCAAGATTCTTCAAGTTGAGGATTTTATTAATCAGCCGAGCTATGAAGCTGCTGGTGGTGTTTTTGTACTATAACAGATAGGCTACAGAGTGAGGGTGCTCGCCGTCTAAAAGTATCTCTTGAACTCTTCAAGCTTTAAGGAGATCAGGAACATTCACCTCGTTCAAGTCATGTTCTTGATTTTTATCGCGAACTGAAAAACAAAGGAAGAAAATATAAGTCAGAGGACATGAAACAGAAGTAGCGAGCAAGTAAATAAGAGAAAAAGAAATAGTAAGCAAACAGAATAAAAGAAAAAGTGACCTATGTGATCCTCCCCAAAATTAGAGATCCAAGGGCCTCGGTACCTCTAGCCGTGAGGGTGGGGAGGATGTCACCAGTTCCTGGAAATAAAACCATGACCTCAATAATCCTAATAAGAGGTAAGTTCATGACCAAAACCCTGTATGCCCTTTCCGTATTCAAATACAGGGTCCCATCATTAGTATGCGACCAGGCGTAGCAGTAGCTGAGCTCAACAAGTCCTAAATTTGTCCCATACATCATATTTATTTTATATACCCCATTTACAATCTTCCAAAGGTTTGGGGCCCACTGAGAAGGGATGAAATCAAAATATTTGAAGAATATTAAAAAAAATAAGTTTGGGGGAAATGTCAAGCTCCCTTGTGTGATCAAGAGGGTATGAATCCAGTGCCCCCCTTCGATATCACAAACATCTCTAGGTATGGGGGCACAGTTGATTTCCACCCAATCAGGAATATTGTATGCTTTCCTAAATTCTACTATTAACTTGTTAGCTAGCATCGCCATGGATGATGAAAAATAAAAAATATCTAGTAACAAAGATGAATAATCGAAGAAGTGAAAGAAAATAGGAGGTAAGAGGGAACTTACCGAAATCAATGGAAGCTCTGAATAAGAAAAACTGAAGAAGTAGACACTGGAAGTTTCATGGACAAAGAAATGTTTGAGTGATAGCGGTCGGAGGTGATGTATCCCTACTTGAACTTTGTAAGGAGATGATTTTATAGATATCTGAGTTAGAATCTATGAATTTTTCTATGTGTCCTAGATCTCAATTAGTATGTCTGATATCACTATATTCGGCACGTTAACACGATCATCCATGGCCACCTTGATCTGAATCATCACATTCATCATCTTCATACAAGCATCATGCAACATGCAACGTGCTCTTTAACCATTCCCACTGCTCCACTCACGATTATAGTAAAATAATTTATTTGGAGTGTTTATTATTTATATAAATATTTGGGAAACTTTTATAAAATATTTTTAAGGGTCTGGAATGTTTTACTTCGAAAGAAGAAATTTTACAGGTGTAGAGGCGAAGGAAAAAAGGCGATGACGTTGTTCGAGAGAGATACGCGTGTCGTTTGAGTGATATTGGCTTCTCATGCAAAGTTGTTCGAGCGACCCGCCACCTCAATTTCCTGTATAAATTGCAGTGCTCATTCCACACAATTTTCAAGTCTTGGGGACTCACATTTCTGCAGATCTACTGCATAATACTAGACTTCGTTTTTCATGTTTTTTCAACCTTTTTTATTCTCAAATCATTCCCAAAATATATGTGAGTGTTATAAACACCAGATACAATTGTTCTACTCATCTGGAGTATTCTTGTGGAGAAGAAGGCTCTTCTCCATAACTGAATTGGAGCTTTTGCGGGATGTCTTGCTGACAACACCGACGACATTGAACCGAAGCCTGTGTGTGTTCGTGTCACTATATTTCTCTGTAATTATAAGTTGTTACGAATTATAGTGAAATAAAAATGGGTTTTTCCCTTTTGGGGGATTTTTCCTCATATTGTGATTGACTCTGCATGCTTGGTTTGATTTAATTATTCTGTCACAATTTATTTGCAAGAGTTAGAATGTTTGGGATTAAAAGTTAGAATTTAATTTAACAAGTTAATCATTGATTGCTGGCCCACTCTCAAACTTTGAGCTAATGACGAAGGATAGGGACCAAGGTGTATTTTGGCGCTTTAAATACTTGCTCGGACCAACATACCCCTGCTTCTTTAACAAAACCATAAATTTTCCATGGTGTTTGACCTCGGACGAGCATGCCTTCTTAGATTCACAGTAATTGCAAAATTTCCACTCCAGTTTGAAAGGAAGTCTTTAGGCCATGGGCGCCTTGAACTTAATTAAAATTTGTTAGCCTAGATATTCAGCCCAAAATTTTTAGGGAACATGGTGAGGACCCATTTATTTTAGCCCAAGAGAGTAATCGACCACCCTAGCATGGGAGTGGACTGCCCGGCCAAAATCAACTATTAATTAAAGATTCGTGTGTTTAACATGCGCTGAAATACATAAGGATATACTCAAATTGGTTACCAACAATCTCAGAGGAGATATTCAGCGACACCACGAGTTATCCACGATCTCATTGAGTTACTTGTACGACTCAATCTCTTATTTTAAAAAATCTATGAATTGTAAAACCTGCTCCGGGGCAATGGGTGTAACCTCGAGCATTGAGAGACACTAATAAGAATGTAGTAACCTCTCTGTGGACATAGGCAAGTTTCTGAACCACGTATATCGTTGTTGTTGTGTGTGATCTTTACTTTGTGCACTTATAATTGTTTTCGTGGATCTCTATTGTGATATGTCTTGCACTCACACTAATAATAATAAACCTTTAGTGATAATATAAAATAAATAGTCACTTTTCTACCCCATTTAGTGGAAAACTATTTGTGTCGTTAAATTAACAACTATATCCAATAGTGACGACTTATGAGATTGTCACTAAATATAGTAATTAGTGTCAAAAATAAGTTTTCCACTAAAGTGTTTGTGACAAAAGTTGAGAAGCATTACATAGTGTTGACAATAAATTATTGTCCCTAAAGACCTAACTATTAGTGACGAAATTTCATGACATGTTGTCAGTGATATATGTGATAACGTGAACTTAGTGTCGTTAGTGACATAATTAATATTGTCACTATAGTAACTTATAGTGACAACATTATGTATTTGCCACTATATGTACTGAATTTTGCGACGATTATCATTTTTATCACTAATTAATTTATTTAATGACAACTTTTATGTCGCCACTGAAATTTTTTGCTACTAAATTCCAAATTTGTTTATAGTGGTAATTGTTCCTTTTAATCCATCATTCTTGTAAATAATTTTTCACAGAAATGGCGGTCATATTTCTCCCGTTAATGTTATAATTATAAATGCCGAGAAAATATGTTCCAATCAATGTGTCAATGGTCTTAGTAGATTCGGTTGAAAATGGAGGCAAGGCGTCTTGTAGACCTATTGTAATTCCTGTAATATATAAATAATTTCATTTATTCAAATTGTAATTCCAAATGAAATGTAATGAACAAAAAAAAAATACGTACCTGTAAAATGAAAGAAATCTAATGGAGTTATACCATCCCCAACATACGAAAAATAAAATGTATAGGTCACGGAGTACCATCGGGATGCTAGGCACTCCACTAATTCGTTGACTAAATTAGGTAACCTTTGGGCAAAGATGCCAGAAAAAGCCAAATATATCAATATACTATTTCACTTTTTCGACATCTTGAATTTGAGAATAAATCTCCCACGTGCCATGAATACTATAGTGCATGTTGATAAAATCAATATTTGGCGACACTGTGGTGGTTACAATTTTGCTACTGACATGTACCTCGTACTTGAATAAACGTCATCGATCGAGATACACTGTTTCTCTTTGGGGGTGTCGGAGGGTGCTGATTGTCAGGGAAGAGTTTGACTTTTTTATTCGCAAACCTTCTTTTGAATTTTACAATAATCTCCATGTTTTAAAATATAAGAATATTATATATTGGCACAAATTATATAAAAAAATCAAAAGATGAATTTGTGAGTGAAGAAGCTTAATTTTGAGTGAGGAATGAAGGAATTATGTGGATTGAAATGTAAACCTAGGGGGAGTATATACACGAGCTGGTAGAATTACAACAGATATAAACTAACGATTGGATTGCAACGGTAAAAAGATTGGGTCATTTACTATTTAGGGGACGTTTGTGTATAGTATTTTGTTCTTGGGGTACCTTTGTTTCTGTATAAGTTACATGGGTGTTATTTTGACGATTTATATCAACTGCCGTCTAACTTTGTCATTTTCTATTGTCATTTACCATTATACCCTTATATCTAAATACTCTTGTACCCTTATTTAAAACCTAAACCTCATTTCAATTAAAACCATTATACCCCATTTCAAAATATGTTGTATAAGAATGTTTAAAAAAAATGTTAAAAACTGTTTACAAATTACAAGGTTTGAATATTTTGAAAAAAAATGTATAATAATGTTTGAATATTTAGGAAAAAAATAGTTAAAAATTATTTTCAACAAATAAAAAATGTTTTCCACCCCAAAAAAATTATTTCCAGAAAATAAAAACATTTTTCGGCAAAAGAGTAAAATAAAATGATTTTAGTTAAAAAAATATATTTCCCAAAAACAATATTTTCCACCAATTAAAATTATTTTCAACACATAAAAAATTGTTTTCCACACAAAAAATGATTTTCAATCGGTTAAAAAACTTATTTCCACCCAAAAAATTATATATTTCCCAAAATAAAAATATTTTCCACCAATTAAAATGCTATGCGTCACAATACATTCTCAACATTTTTTTGAAATCATGTTTAAAAAATGTTAAAAAACTATTTATAATGTTTAAAAATAATTTTTAGTTTAAAAAACTGTTTATAAAACGATTTACAAAAAAACGGATTTCCAAAAACCTTCAGAAAAAATGATTTATAAAACAAATTTTTTTTCTACCCAAAAAATGATTTCTAATTACAAAATAAATAATTTTCAGCAAAAAAATGAAAATAATATACACAAACCTCCGGTCATAATTTCCAACAAAACAAATAATTTCCAAACAAACAAATAATTTACCCAAATTAGGCAACAACCAACCAACAAATAATTTCCAACTAAACAAATAATATACCCAAATTAGGCAACAACCAATTAAGTTATTTGTTGAAAATTGTTTGTTTGGTTGGAAATAATGACCGGAGGTTTGGGAATATTATTTTCATTTTTTGTGGTGGAAATGATTTATTTTGTAATTAGAAATTATTTTTTGGGTTGAAAAAATTTATGTTTTGTTCAAAATCACGGTCTAATATTTTAAAATCATTTTTGAAATATATTTTCTTTTGTTGAAAATATTTTTTTCAAATCATTTTGAAATAATTTTTTTCTGAAAGTTTTTGGAAATCATTTTTTTAAAATAATTTTATAAACAGTTTTTTAACTAAAAATCATTTTTAAACATTGTAAATAATTTTTTAACATTTTTTAAGAATGATTTCAAAAAAACTATTGGGAATGTATGGTGACGCGTAGCATTTTAATTGGTGATTTTTTTTTTTGGGAAATATATATTTTTTGGGGTGGAAATCAATTTTTTAATTGATTGGAAATTATTTTTTGGGTGGAAAACAATTTTTTTGTGTTGAAAATCATTTTAATTGGTGGAAAATATTTTTTTTTGGAAAATATATATTTTTTAACTAAAATCATTTTTATATTTTACTCTTTTGCTGGAAAATGTTTTTATTTTCTGGAAATAATTTTTTTTGGTAGGAAAACAATTTTTATTTGGTGAAAATAATTTTTAACTTTTTTTTCTAAATATTCAAACATTATTATACATGTTTTTCAAAATATTCAAACATTATTATACATGTTTTTCAAAATATTCAAACCTCATAATTTATAAACAGTTTTTAACATTTTTTTAAACATTATTAAAAACATATTTTATAAATGAATATACTTTATAACATATTTTTGGTAAAAAATTATTTTATTTGGTTGAATATACTTTTTTAGACATTGTTATAAAACTCATTTTTAAACATTATTATAATACATATTTTGAAATGGGGTATAATGGTTTTAATTGAAATGGGGTTTAGGTTTTAAATAAGGGTATAATGGTATAAGAGTATTTAGATATAAGGGTATAATGGTAAATGACAAAGTTATACGGAAGTTGACAGAAATCGTCAAAATAACACCCATGTAACTAATACAAAAACAAACGTACCCCAAGAACAAATTATTATAACAAACGTATTCAAATAGTAAATAAACCAAAAAAATCCGTTTGGCTTACAAAAGTGGGACATTTACACGTTTGCACTCCAGTCGCAAAAATGTCCCACATTTCTCTTTAAAACTACCAAATCACGCTATGACTCGACGTATATTTTTGCACTCAAAATCCACAAATTTAGGGTATTCCATTATGGATGGCCTAAGACTCATTTAAAATGGAGAATGTTGCTCTAATTGTATAGCTTGTCTTCTTTTTTCATACAAATAAAATTAAAATAAAAAAATTAAGTAAAACAAGAGTGGAATCAATTTTTTCATGAGATCAATTTAATTTGTATGATCTTCTACTCAAAATAGTGTTTGGACAGCGAAAATTACGAACTGCGAATAAAAATTAATCGAAATGCGTTTAAACTGATCCGGACACTTCATGATACGCTACAAAAAAAAAAAAATTATGTAACTATAGAATATAGAAGCAAGCGTCGCTTTGGCCGAGTGGTTGAGGCATGTGCCTGCTAAGTACGTGGGGTTTCCTCGGGAGAGCTACGATAACTTTTTGCTTTGTCTTTGCGTTTATTAAACAACACTGACTTCGGATTTCTAGTGTGTCAGGCCAAGATGCCTGAGTCATTTACATTTATAAATTACATTCAAGCCTTCTCTAGATCCCACCTGTTTTGACTAATGAACGAACTCAATTTCTGCTTTGATTTCTCCACCCTTAATTACATGTACACACATGGAAGTCACTTTGTCCCCCGCCACATTAGAAAAGAAAGGTCTTATTTGCCTCCAAGTGAGAATCGATGGAGCATAATAAATTGAGATCACATGAATGTGTCAAATTAACACATAACAACCATCAACATCGTTTCAAAGTTTAAATTGAGAAGAGGACATCTAACAAACTTTTTAATATACTACTTGTTTCTTTTATATTATAAATATTTTGACACCTAGTTATTTTGGATGAATATCATACTATCCAATAAGTTTCGAAAGAGAGTGATGTTGACTTAGTTTTGTAATGAACTTAAATTTTACTTACTAATTTAGTTTAATTAAAAAATTTTGCAATGAATTATACTATTTTTCAACAATTCAATCACCCAATTTATTTTCCACGTAAGAATCATTGAACTCTCGCTTTATGGACAAAGTCTAAGAATTGTTACATTAAACTAAATAAAAAACTTATGTGTGTAACCAGGGACGTAGCGAGGAATATGAGACAGTGGGGACTATTTTCCGGGGGTTCGGGGGCGAGAGCCCACGAAAAAAAATTTTAAAGGTTATTTTTGACTATTTGTATTAAATTTAAATAAAAAACAAATAAATCTTCAAATAAATAAATCTTCAAATAAAAAATAAAGTTACGCATCCAGTACAAATGGGGAATGGGGAAAGGGGTTTTAAGGTTACCTCTTGTCTAGAAACAAACACATAAATAATTAAGAAAGTTACCTCTAGTCTAGACTTTAGAAGCAGGGGAGGGAGGGGACCACCACACAAAGGGAACAAGCAGGAGCAGCCCTAGCACAAGCAGGGAGGCAGAGGACCACCACCCACGGCCTTGGGAAGGGAAAGGGCCGCACCATGGAAAGGGAACGGGATTTTCGTTTTTGTTTTTGGAACGAGTGGATTTGGTTGCTAACTTGCTGCTGTTTTCTTGTCTTTGTTTTTAGGTATTATTGAGTTATAAGTATGATATATTTATAAAAAAAACCCTACAAATTTTCATAACTTAAATTCTTATATCAAATACTTTTATATAACTTTTTTTTTTTGAAAATCTCGTGGGGGCTTGTGCCCCCACTTGTCCCTTAACAGCTCCGTCCCTGTGTGTAACCTTAAAATGACATGACGTTCAACGGTTCTAGAATTTTAGTTCGATAGGCGAAATCTACTAAATAAGAGTGACAAATAACTAACAAGCTAAATATTATTTGGTGGTTGCCATTTACTCATTTGCATAAAAAGAATGTTAAAAAATAACGGCAAACAAACAAACAATAAAACTAACAACGAGGATTGAAAAATTAACTACTACTTTGATGGTTGTCGTTTACTCATTTGTATACTAAATAATGAAATCAATACCAAGGAAACACCAACAATTAAACCCAATCCAATGCCACAGTCAATCATGGTTATATTAAATATTGAAGCCCATAAAAACATGTGTCTCTAACCTTGTGAAGACAAATAATAATTTTAGTTGAAGTCTTTTAAGAGATGAAATGCCTAAAAATATAGCACGGACACTAATGAGATCAGAGGAGACAGAGGGGGAGTTGGGTGAGATCAAAGGTTTGCCAAGGTTTTAGAAAGAAATTTGATGTCTCTAAGACATCAAAACTTTGATGCCTTAGATTCACAAATGTCAGCTAGTGCTGCTAGAGCGGACCCACGTCAAAGGTCCACGCCAGTAGCCCTAGTTAATCGTGAATCTAAGACATCAAAGTTTTGATGTCTTGGAGACATCAAATTTTTTTCCAAAATTTTGACATTGTTGTTCATTAATGAAGTTGAAATTGATCTCATTTATAGTTGAAGCCCACATGTCAAGGTTTTAACAATGGTTTTTCTCCAAACCCACCTGGATTTCAACAACAATTAACGTTGGCTTTACACTTTAGCAATGGAGAACCAACGTCAAGACCCTGATCCAAGTTAGTTTGGATAATAGTAGTGGAATATGAAGGGATTTGTGGAAGTGACAAATTCTAAGAGATTTGACAAAATGAGGGATATATTTAGTGTGTGTGTGTGTGTGTGTGTGTGTGTGTGTGAGAGAGAGAGAGACCTTCTACAAATCAATAATATTGTTAGGCTTTCTATCTAGGTTTAATTTAATAGTACAATGTTTAAGGACTGAAAAAAAATAGTTCGAGTACAATGTCTGTGGACTCAGTAAAAAAAATTCTTTACGTAGAGTTTTTTTTAAATAAATGTCATCTGGAGATGTCAGAGGATTATGTACACGTATAGAGACTTGGGTAACTTTATAAATATCAGAGGACTATGTCCACGGATATGGACTTGGATAATTTTATAGATGTCGATGGACTATGTCTACGAACTTGGACTATGTTCACGGGTATGGACTTTCTTATCCGCCTATTAATAATAAGCTAACCCAAACAATACCCCAAATATACCCAAAGTCGTGAAAAGGAAAAAAGAAGAAGGGGTTTTTACCAATTAGTCCCGTTTACTAAGTATGTAGTTCAATAGGTCCTAACATCGTTTTTTTCTCTCCATCAGGTCCCATGAAATAAGATTTTTGTTCCAATAGATCCTATTTGTAAATATACAGTGAATATTCACTGTATGTACAAATAGGACCTATTGAGGAAAAAATGTTGTGATGGGACCTATTAGGAAATATCCCCTTCAAACATGACTTAATAGGAAGATCCCCAAAAAAGAATTGAGAACCCTAATTATTTTCCCTCTTTCTATACTCCACCCATCTCTATCCTATGAAAACCGCCTCTCTCTTCTTCATGGTTAAGCACCATCATTGCAGACTCTCTCTCTAAACACCATCACCACCAATTGGGCCAGAATCTATCACCATCAACCCCATTTATACACAGTTGTTTTTAATGATTTTAAAATCGCGTGTATATCTTCTCTAAGCATCAACATAGGAACTCGATTGGCTTAGTTCTAGATGCAGTTTTGAATAGGGACAATACAACAACAAAACATTTTTTGACTCTTTTCTTAATTTATGTGGCCGGATCTCAAATCTCCTCTATGGTCATGAATGGGCTTTTGCGTTTTGACCATTGTTAGTCATAATTGGGTATTTACAGGCCACAAGGATGTTCAAGAGTTAATGAAGTAAAAATTTATGTTTTGTAAAAATAATTTGGTGTTTTTCAAAATGTGTTATTCTAAAAAAATTTGATGTTTTGAAAACATTTTGTATTATGCAAATTTTTTGGTATTTGTAAAAATTTTGGGGTTTTGCAAAATTTTAGCGTTTCGCAAACATTTAATATTCTACAAAAACTTTGGTGTTTGTAAAAATTTGGTTGTTGGGTTGGACTAATGACATATATCTTTGCTTTTAGGAGGGCCTTAGGTTTATACATTGTGTCTATGGACTGTGATGGTTTTGAAAAGGGGGACTTGAAAATTTTGCACCAACTTATATTTCCAGTTGGAATTGTCCAACCCACTGATGCACCCCATTATTTAGACTTTGCGGTCCAAAGCTCTCACTCTTAGAAATAAGTAAAACCTCTCATATGATGCGATCCTTAAAGTTCTGGGGCCGAATAAGATGGTGTAACAGACTCCAATAGATGGTGAGGTTTTCTTGTATGCTTATTCTTTAGAAGTAGGACTTTGGTTTCCTTTTTCGCAATCTGTGAGGGAGTTTTTGCATTGTGTGGTTTGGCACCGGGGCATTTATTGCCTAATACTTGGAGATTTATTATGGCATGTTCACTTCAAGCAAGTGACTGGTAGATATGCATCTTCCCAAGAGCTACTATACATATACTGTCTTGAGCATACCCCTTCTGAGAAAAGTGTGGTTGGTATCAACTTAGTGTAAGGTTGGTTGCCACACAATTATGCTTAGGAGATATGGATTTCGAAACTCTTAGAAGAGATAATTCTTCTTTGTTTATGTTGGAACTCTTCTTTGAGAGAGATAATTTCAGGTTCCCACCCTATGGAATATCCCTGAAGTTTCATGATGTAATATATTCCCTTTATAACACGTTTCCTTTTGATTATTCACTTTCATTTTTGCTTAGTTTTGTTCAAATTTTACTTGTCTTTAAGATCGTCCAATCCTTGATTTTCACTCCCATGATAGAGTGACTTCCTTACAGGACATAGGGCCAAGGAGTGGCGACCTTCTTTTCATAAGTGAGGTTTTATATGAGTGTGGGCTCAGGACCATGCTGGTGATCGTGGAATTTCCACCCCCTTTAACTCAGTATGATGGGTCTTCTCGACCATGTAACCACATCTACTAATTATTTGCATTATTTGAATATGTTTACTTAACTTTACATCGCTTCCATCTTCCTTTATTTTATACAGACTCGTTGCCTAGTAAGAAGAAAGTTATCAAAGATTTTGCTGCGAATTCTACCTTGGATAGGGGATCCAGACCATCTATTTCGAATCAACCAAGGAATAAAAGCACTTGCCTTACGTATGCCCTTGGAGGCTGGATATGGACCTATTTATTCATTTATGACTTTAGCCGTGTGAGAAATCACCGCCAATGCCGACTTCTAGTTGTGAAACTCTCATTTTCTCATGGTGAAATAGTGTTTGAGCAAGAAAGGACAAATTTAAACAAAGGATGCCGTGATTTTAATTATGGACGAAGGGGAACTACTCCTATAGTTGATATTTTTATGTCCACAGATGAACGACAAGTGTATAGGGCTATTAAGGGTAAGCTTGGAGCAGACATGATTGCATCTCGCCGTGAAAAGGAATGGAGTTGGTAAATTCGTGTATGCCTGTATCATACTTATCAAATGTTATGGTGTCTATATTCCTTTTCTCTTATAATGATCATATAAATGCATATATTATTTATTGCAGCAGCTCTATATGCAAGCGGCCTTAGCAGACCTAAATGTTGATGGCCAGTGATCCCAAATCATGGGGGAGTGCGAGATACGAGAGATAGAGAAGTCCAAATAGTCTCTTATAGAAATGCTTCAAAGAAGTTGATCAATGCACATCAAGATGAGATAGAGAGTGAGAGGAAAAAAAGAGGTGAGGAGGATACTCTTTGGGGAACAATTGATACTTTAAAAAATGACGTTGAAGACTCTAAGCATCGTGAAGCCGAATTAAAATTAGAATTGATTCAGGCTAGGAAACTTTTGAGAGTGGGGGAGGAAGATCAAGATAGCATGAGGAAATATTTTAAGCTTGAGACCTTGTCCCCTTAAGTAGGGAAGAGTTTTGTGCACTAGTTCATGGAGTCTGACAGCTTCCAATACCTTTTACGAGAGGATTTTATTAATGGATATGAATGTCTCGCATTCAGGTTGATAATCCTTCTCTGTCTTGTGATGCTTATATTTCTCAAAGGGATACGTACTTTGATGTTGATCAATACTTTGATAAAGTTGAAGAAGGCCCAAGTGATGGAGTATGTGATTTTGTTTATCACAAATGTTTTGCGTCCAAGTGACGGGTTGTAATATTTCATTTATCTCAAATATTTTGTGCCAAAGATAATCTTATATAACATGCTAAGTAGAATGCTACTTTGATTGTGTTTTTTACATAAGAATATTATTACTCGAGGTCTTATTTTAGGCTTATGTGTTCCCTACCCCCACTCTTACTCATGTTAAAAATATGTTATTGGAAAATTTACTTGGCTAATAGGAACCTTGAGGATTTAGCCTAATTAATGGGTCATTTGATACAATGGGGACTTAGCCTAGTTTCTTAGTCATTTTAGACTATAAGAATGCATGTGGAAGTGATTTATGAAATTACTTGTGTATTAGGCCAAACACAAAAATTCACTTTTTACTAAATTTTATCTTGATTAAATTAAAAGTGAACATGCAATATTAATTGAAACCAAATAACAAGAATAATAAATAGAGGAAAAATTTCATTTGGGAAAAATATTTAATTCAACGCTAAGTTAGAATGATAGACACAAGACGACTTACAGATTACATAGAGATCCACTAAGTATAACGCGAAGATGTCTTCAAATTTTCAATAGAAAATGATGCAGTTCAGCACTTGCCTCGGTATCCACCAATCAGCCTCAGGATTCCTTTTCTTCATTAGTAATAGAGCCTCGACTCCATAAATCAGCAGTAAAAAAATCTCTACACGAGTTTTAAAACTTTGATGGTGTTCTTTTTAATTTGGAAACGTGATCTCCAAGGATCCAAGGGGTTTGGATGAAAAAAGTATAGAGTTTGATGACAAAAATAACTTTATAAAAGCTTAGAAAAAAGTTTTATCCTTCATCTATATTTATAGGGAATGTTGTTGCAAAGAGATGTGTATTAAAGATTAAAAAATAAAAAAACATGTGTGCTCGTTCGAACGAAGGAACCTCATTCTAACGACCCTACATAACTCATTCGAATGACATATCAACCCCTAGATATTTATGACTTTATCAAACCACCTCATAGCTCTTTTCGGGTAAAGTTGTGACGAACGTTCTTCAGTCTTTCAAATGACACCATTGTTTCTTTTGTTCAAGGACTTTACAACAATCATGAAGGTGTAGTGGGGGTGTAATGGGATAAGAAAAATAAAAATAAAATTATAAATTATAAATTTTTCTCTTAAAATTCTCCCCCTTTGGCTATTCCACTACAAAACTCAAACCGAAGCCAAATTGATTATTAAGACTGATACAACTAATGCCCTCCCAAATCAAGAAACGAAAATGGATAAATGTATAAGCCTTCAACTAAAAAGTCTTCTATTGTGTGTTCCATGAAATCATTATTAAGGCGGAATGACCTGCACACATGAGACAAAAGAAATATCGTGACATGTAGGAGTATAAATAACAAATAAACTCCCCATAAATTTGTCCTTCCCCTTTTATTCGTAATAAACAAAGGGCTGGAAACTAATCTTGTAATGTTAGGATCACGTAAATCCAATTTAAATAACACCACAAAGATAATCAATTAGCACATGCGATCAAATTTCAAAGAAGAAAATCAATTTTTTAAAAATTTCATTTTGTTGAGTATAAAAAAGAAAAATTACATATAGTTAAAAATACATCACACCGTGGAATAACACTAAAATATCCGAATCATGAAAGTAAAATGTAATTGTGTGAATATTTTTCACGGGAAATTCAATATAGGCATGCGTAACAAAGTTGCATGAAGTCAATGAGATACTTCTAAAGAAAGAACTCAATTTCAACCTTAGGTGTAAGAATGCTGAACAAAATGAAATTGACTCGACTTATGCAATATGCCATGAATTTAAATGCTTCTCAAAACAAAAACATAAAACTATTTAATGTTTTTTAAGAGAGTCTGTTGTGCAAACCCATTGACCTTCTACTTTATAACACACTCAAAATCTCACATATTTAAGAATTCACTCTCAAATTTTTATAGATTTCATAATACTCATGTATAACAAAGGATCAATGAATAAAAATGGCCTTGGCACTTCGGTTTTTATGTGTCGTTAATCTTTTAGGCTCTTTTTTTAAATGGTGATTTTTAACACAAAGAAAAGAATGCTCTTTTGTAGCTCATTTCCACTGCTTAACAAAAATCAAATATTTCGGGAATAGAAATCCAGTTAATGGTTCTTATAAGCACAACTTATCTCTAGTATGTTTGGTTAATTATTAAACACTTTTGATAAGAGAACATTGCAATCGACACATAATGAGCAAGTACAATGTTCACTACGTCCGTGCATATGTGCAATAAAGGTGATAAAAAGTGTAGCTTAAAGAAAGTGACCATCAATGAACAATAAAATCCTAGCCACGCATTAGTAAGCACACTAAAGAAACAAATCCATGTCAGAAAACACCATGAAAAAGTCATATGAATGGATGTAATGAAGGGGTGATTCGAACATCTTGAATTCACACCCATATATGGTGAAAAATAAAAATTCAAAAATCTTTTTGTCTTTTTCAAAAATTTTATCCAAAACAAAACCTTTTTGCAAATTTTCAATCTTTTTCTTAAAAATCGAAAATCTTTTTGCATTTGTCAAGATTTTTTAAAATAACATTATAAATAAATACATATAAATACAATCTAGCAATAGAGATAAAATGATATGAACATGATAATCACCCTATTTAAGATAAAATACCCAAACTCAATCAACAGAACAAATACCCAAAGACTTCCTAAGATTCTCGAATCTAAATGCGGGTAATAACTCATTTTTTCTCTGTAAAGATTGGCCAGACACGATACGCTGGAGATGGGGCTTGTTTTCCAATTGATACCATACTTAGCATCAAACTATATAACACATATATATTGATAAGCCGAAATATAATTTAAATTAACATCCAAAATGATGAATAAAATCCAACATGCACCAAGTGTAAACGAATTCAATATAATTGTAAATATCTCAAACCAACATGAAATAAATAGACTGCGGGCTTATGCCCATACAAGAGTCCAAAAATAAATAGACTGAAGTGGAGTAGCACCTAAACTAGAATCATATATGCAAAAGGAGACAACAAGGTTAATCCGTCAACAGTCTTGCTATCCCTGTTCTAGGAGCACCTGGGGGAGGAAACATTTATAAATTTGGGTCAGCACCCTAGAGTTTCAAGAATTAACTTATTTAATTTAATGTACAATAATATAGTCAATTCAAAGTAAGTATCCCCTATCGTTACTCACATACGATAAGTATCTCACCCACCCCTTATCTAAGAGTGATATTTTTCGTCTCCGATCAAGTCCCGAAATAATAAATAATAACTGTGCCGATTTGATATTAGATGCTTTAAATATAATCAGAATATTCAAACGTAATCATCTACATCTAAGTTATTAATTCCCAAAGTGTCCTAATAATGTAACTCGTAAAGGTGACATAAACGTCAATTATGAACACAACATAATATGGGGTCTGTAATTTACAGTCTACATTCTTAGACAACTTAATCAATCTCATTTAATTCATATATATATATATATATATATATATATATATGTCCTTTCATATCGGAAACACTGAAAGGCATCTACCAGTGGTGTCTCGTCCGTGCTCAATCGGTAAGTCCGAAGGAATCCTCAATCTAATTAGACATCACAAAACATAAATAAATGGGGTGATCCCTACGCAGTACAACAGTTCACGGCCCTTACCCAGCGGTGACAAAGGATCCAAGCATCTACACTTACCTCTCATAAGTGGCGCTGCTACATAGTGCTTATAATAATGATCCACACAACGTCTAACCCACCTCTGTCGACGTGTGGTACGGTCCCGAATGTGAGTAAACCCAACAGAGTGGACCGTCTATGAACATAGGTATGTCCACACAATAAATATAAGCACATATTATCCTCATATAGTATGTCTAGGTAATTAATCTATAATTACCTAAGATATCCCAAATGATTACTCATAAATATTCACCCATTAATAATCGACTATGTAGTTCATTATTTAATCCTTTATCTTTATAAGATTATTTAACATCTAGTTAAATATAGTTTTCCAATTAATATTTGTGCAACAATTGCATTTTTAATAAACTCATCGTTGACCCAAACAACGTCCCACCAACTCGCATGGTTTCCTAAAAATACCCTGGATCCATCCCCGGTTCCATCTCATCCAGCCCCAGGGGCCGAATCGATTCGCCCCTATGGTCGAATCGATTCAGATCTGGCAGTAGCCTAGATCTGTTACGTTTCTTCAATAAGGGAATTCACAATTTCATCTAAAAGTTCATTCCAACGAAAAACTTGATTTCAATAACATAAGAATAGGTCCCTAAGATTTAGTCCTTCATCTTAGGGAGGTTAATTAGATAAATTAACATGTATTACATACTGCGAATTCCCAGAATTTATGTCATTGATCATAAATCTTAATCCAGAATTTCTACCATAACTCCATCTAGATTCAAATCATATTTTAACATAATACATGGGTCATAGTTCTCTGAATTTCCAAACCTTAAACATGAGTTCAAATCCTCTTCATATGAATCAAGCTTCTCAGTTTATTCAGAAATCCTAAGGCATGAGTTCTATCATCCAATTCAAGATTATAATCATCCTAAATTTCTGGGTTAAACCACCTAAGTTCCAATTAGTCTCCTCTAAATGCATAAGATTAAATCCTACCATTCAATGACCAATTTCATACTAAAACCCAGAAATTATATGGATTTTACTATGATGAATCAAGAAATGCATTGGACATTAAATTAAGAAAGAAAATTCTTTCCTAGATATGATGATTGATGACTTCCTCTTGAATCTCTTATCTCCTCTCCTATTTGGACTTTGTTACTTTATCTCTTGAGGTGGGGCTGCTACGTTTAGGTTTTTATTTGAGTGTGGGGATTATTAATCTTGACCTTAAATATATATTAACCCTAATTCCCAAGTTAAGCCTAATTCCCCTTTTTAGACCCTCAAATGGACCCGAACCCATAGTCAACCTGCTCAAAAACCTCCCAACTTATATACTTATACACCAGGACCCTTTCCAAAGGTCTAAAACACCTAAACGAGACCATAAAACCTCCCGAAATGCGTCTCAAATATTTTTATTACACAAGTATATTTACAATTGAGTCACACATCATATATTAACTATCCACTACACATGCAGATGTTTTCTATTGCTATTATTCAACATATAAAATCAATCTTACATGATTATGAAATACTAAAAACATACTTATTCACAACTAATTGATTTAAATTCATCGATTTAATTTAATTTCCATGAATTTTATTTTATCTCAAAATAGTTTTGTTTCATTCTCGAAAAATATGAAGTATTACATTCTTCCCCCTAGTAACGGGATTCCTTCCTTGAAATCTACAACAATATGTACCTAGCAATAAGTGTTTCGAATATTTCATCCGCATGTCGTCCTTCAACTCTTAAGTCGACTCGTCCTCCCAATGGTGTCCCCACTGCACTCGAACCAACAGAACAACCTTAAATCGAAGTTGGGGCTCCCTACAATCCAGAATTACTATGGGTCTCTCCTCATAGGTAGCGTGTGGATGGAGCTCTATCTCATAAATATAAATATTCTGGTATGCTATCTCATCACTAAGGAACCTACACAATGCATATATATAGAAGACGTCGTTCATCCGCTGCAAGTGGTCCGATAATCCCAATCGATAGGCAAACACCACCAAAGGCAAATACTGCTCCCAGGGCTCCTCTTAAAATCTAGTATACACATTCGTAGCATGTCCTCCAACATCAAGTTCACCCTCTCCATTTTCCCATCGATTTGAGGATGATATGAGGTGCTCAATCTCAACTCTGCCCCTAAGTCCTACTGAAATCTCCTCCAAAAATTGGAGACAAACGTCCTGCCTGAGTCCGACACAATGTTGAGCAGTACCCCATGCTATTTTACAATATCTGGGAGGAAAAATCTAGCGTACATCTTTGAACTGTAATATGTCCGGATCGAAAAGAAGTGAGCCACCTTCATCAACCTGTCGACAATCATCCAGATGAAATTGTGCCGCCTCTTTGATGTAGGTAGTCTAGTGATGAAGTCCATGGAAATTCTCCCATTTCCACATCGAGATCTCCAAAGGTTGTAACACACATGTAAAACACTGATGGTCCACCTTCACCAACTGACATGTGGCACACTTGGACAATAAAATTTGTATGAGCCTCTTTATCCTGACCCACCAATACTAACATCGCATGTCTTGGTAAATCTTATCCCCTCCGAGATGTATCGTAAAGCGTGAATCGTGAGCCTCATACAAAACGGCTCCCCTCAATTCCTCATTATTAGTGATAATTAGCTTACCCTGGAATCTCAATCCACCATCTAACCGAATAGAATAGTGCTCTAAACCACTTTTGGAAAATTTGATCTCCTTCCCATGCCTTTATGATCCGAATAATGATCTCGGGTGTGATGGTGATAACTTTCATTAATGCACGGGTCAAGTCGTCATCATCATAAATTGATTTCCATTTTGTCTTCCACATTGTCACCAACTCCAAAATTAGTTGCGGCTCAAAGAGTCCGCTAAGATATTTGCCTTCCCCAGGTGGTACTGAATGTCGAACTGGTAATCCTTCACAAACTTTAGCCAACCCCTTCTACCTCATGTTCAACTCCCATTGCGTGAATAAATACTATAGGCTCTAATGGTATGTGAATAGATGAAGCCCCAAGAGATAATGCCTACACACTCACAGTGCAAAAACCACGGTTGCTAACTCCAAGTTGTGGGTGGCGTAATGCCCTTCGTGAGTCTTTAACTTTCGTGAAGCATAAGCTATCAGCCTCTCCCCCTACATCAATACCCCTCCAAGTCCCCTTAATGATGCATCTGTGAAAACCTTATAGTCTATCCCTGCCCGAGGTAGTGCCAGAACTGGTGCTTTAGTCAATCGAGTCTTCAGCTCATCAAACACCTGTTAGCAAGCATCATTCCATACAAAGAACACGTTGTTCCTCGTCAAATTCATTAGGGGACCGACTATCTTTGAGAACCTCAGAATGAATCAACGGTAGTACTCAACTAATACCAAAAATCTGTGTACCTGGGTGGGTGAAGTGGGTTATCCCCACTCCATCACTGTAAAAACCTTCCCCCGGTCCACTGATATCCCCCTCTCGGAAATAATATGGCCCAAGAACTACACCTTCCGTAACTAAAAGCCCTATTTCTTGAACTTAACATACAACTGGTGGTCTTGTAGTGTTTGTAAGATTACTTGTAAATGTTGTGCATGCTCTTTCGCAGTTCGAGAATAAATCCGAATGTCATCTATAAACACTATGAAGAAGTGATCCAAATAATCCCTGAATACTCGATTCCTGAAATCCATAAACACTGCCGGTGCATTGGTTATCCTAAAAGGCATACCCAAAAATGTATATGACCCGTATCTCATAAGAAATGTCATCTTTGAGATATCCTGCTCCTGGACTATCAACTAATGATAACCCGATCTCAAATCGATCTTAGAGAAATACGCAACACCCTCAGCTGGCCAAATAAGTCATTAATACAGGGCAACAAATATATATTTCATATGGTGACTTTGTTCAAATCCATGTAGTAAATACATAGTGGCAAGGATCCGTCCTTATTCTTGACGAGCAAAATCGGAGCACCCCACAACGAAATACTCCTCCTAATGAACCCCTATCCTAATAACTGCTCAATCTGATCTTGAAACTCCCTTATCTCTAGAAGAGCCATCCGATACGATGTACATGTAATGGGTCTCGTGCCCAAAATCAAATCAATCACAATGTCTATCTCCCGACTAGGTGGCAACCCTCGGATCTCGCCAAATTCATCAAAAAATGCTCTAACTACCGGGATGGAATCCAGCGACACTACGACCTCAAAAGAAGTCTCCTCCTCAATATAGTATAACTTTATGCTTGACCCACCTCCGAGGTGTGGCATCGTAACCAGGTATATCTCATGTTCGAAAATGAAAAAGACGATGGACCTACCGTAATGTTCATCATAAGCTCTGTATGTAGCCAGTTAATCCATCCCTAGGATGACATCGTACTCGTGCGTATCTAGTACCAGTAAGACTTCCAAAAAATTTAGTTGTCCTATCTCGACCCCTATTCTTGACATACCGAACATATAGGTGCCCCTCTAACCATAGGTGAGTCTATGTACAGTACAATATCAGAAGAAAAATCTATTATCGCAAACTCAAGTGCAAAATTAGTGTTAACGAATGAATGAGATGCCCCCGTGTCAAACAAATTATGACCTACGTGTCCAGCGATAGCGAATATACCCTCAGATGCATGAACTAGTGCCGGTCCCTCTGCCGGCGCAATATGGTAAACCCATTGGTATTGTAGCAGTGGCGACAGTGGCCATCCCCTCCCGGATCCCGATCCTCACGGCAGGTGGGCTGCGCGAGAGTGAGGATCCTTGGGTCCCGCGCATCCCTCTCAAGAGCGCTTCGGACGACGTCATTTGAGGTGAGGTGAAAAATGTAGAGAGATTAGAGTCGCCAGTCTATTTTACTCAAAAAAGACAAAAGAAAAAGGGAAGCCATCCCGAAGGACAGCATCCAAAGACATATTGGTGCATACGAAACCAAAATGATTCAAAAAGGGGTCCGGAGGCTAAGTTACGAAATGGGAAGGTGTTAGGCACCCATTCCGCCCTTTCGATCTCTCATGAGTTTTTGCTATTTTCCTTTATTTTTCCCGTGATATGTGTGCATGTATATATATAGTGGAGATAGGAATCATCAACCTGTACCATGGAAGAGGTAAAGCGGGTCATCCGTAGGAAGGTATAAAAAGTATTAGAAAAAAGGATTTAGGCGACCATCACTATGTTAATCATTATGAGGGAACGATAACATATACGGAATAATACGCCTTTAAGAACAAATATATGTATATATATAGTATAAGAGAATGGAGTTTAGAGAAAGTAGAAAATGAGAGAAAAAGTAAAAAAATAGGACTCGAGTCTTGGGTTTGGGTTTTTATTTATATGAAATTAAGATATGTGCAATAATACTAAATAAAAAGTATACTAGGATGCGTGAGATGAGATAATGACAGTACTAAGTAATAAAACAAGTATTTGCAAATTTAAGAGAATTTAAGGAGAGAGCTGAGAAAATTGGACCTTCTTGAAGATCTTAATCTTGATCTTGAATGTTGGATAGAAGCCCTTAGACTTGGATGATGATGGAGGGTAGTGAATTCACTAAGTTTGGTGAAAAGGATGATGAAAAGTGAGGGTTGGAAAGGGATTTGGGTATGGAAATCACGCTGACTTCGAGAGAGGTTTTATGGATTCGCTGAGAGTGATCTCTATCAGATCTGGGCTCCCTTTGCAATGAGGTCAAGGCCTCCTTTTTATAGTCCTAGGGCATTGCCGATCGGCATAGCCCTGCTCCTGTCGTTTGGCAGATGCGTCTAGGCACACTGCCGATAGGCAGGGTCTGGGACATGTCATTTGGCAATGTCTTTCAGGCCTTTTTGGAAAATTGGCCGCAGAACGCAAATCGTTGATCATAATCGAGTACGGGGTGGACTGTTAGAAAAGTAATTCAGAAACCTTTGAAAGTACTTATTGCTCCCGGGTTCGGGAGTTGACTTTGGGTCAAATATGGCTCGGAAGCATTCATCAGTCCATTGGAAGGGGAATTGTCGGACGCAAACGAATCGTTCATCCGCATGGTAAGTCCGAATCACGCACGGGGCAGACCGTTGGAAAGGTTAGGAGATGTACTTCGACATTTCGAAGAGTTTGATCAGGTTCGAAGAGTTGACCTTGGTGAACTGGGCCCTGGAAGCATTCAGTGACCTTTTAGAGTCAAACGGATTGTTCCTCCCTACCGTAATTCAGAATCGCGCACGGGACGGACCATTGGAAAGGGCTTTGAGTGACCTTTGAAGATTCATTTAGTCTCAGTGGAGCTGAAGAGTTTAACTTTTGGTCAAATAGAGCCTGGTAGTGCCCGATGGCTTCTAGGTCAGTACTCAGGGTATGACCTGGATCTGTAGTGATGAGGGGAGTATTTAGGGACCTAAGGAGAGTTTAGGGGGAACAGAATGGGGTGTCTATAGAGCCCCTCGATGGGTGAGTTTGGAATAAATGACAACCATCGAATGGACACCACAAGATACTTTTGAGGGAGGATGACCAGTTCGGAGGGTCGAGGCCAATTCTGAGGACCTAAGGAAATGAGGATGACCAATTTAGAGGGTCGAGGCCGATTTTGAGGACCAAAGGAATGGTTTGGAGGAAAGGTTTAGGCCAATTCCTGAGGAGGTGCTGAGGATGATCGATTCAGAGGGTCGAAGATTATTTTGAGGGCTTAAAGATGAGGGTGATCGATTCTGCAAGTCAAAGCTAATTTTGAGGGCTTGAACATAAGGGTGATCGATTCTGCGGGTCGAAGCCAATTTTGAGGGCTTGAAGATGAGGGTGACCGATTTTGTGGGTCGAAGCCACTTCTACGGGCTTAAGAAGAGATGATCGATTCTGCGAGTCAAAGCCAATTCTGAGGGCTTAAGTTGAGATGACCAATTCTGCAGGCGAAGCCAATTCTACGGGCTTGAATATGAGGGTGACTAATTCTGCGGGTCGAAGCCAATTCTGAGGGCTTAAGTTGAGATAACAATTTCTGCGGGTCAAAGCCAATTCTGAGAGCTTGAAGATGAGGGTGACCAATTCTGCAGGCTTAAAGATGAGGGTGACCAATTCTGCGGGTCAAAGCCAATTTTGTGGGCTTAAGTAGAGATGACCGGTTCTGCAGGTCGAAGTAATTTCTGAGGGCTTAAGTTGAGATGACCAATTCTGCAGTTCGAAGACAATTCTGCGGGCTTGAAGATGAGGGTGACCAATTCTGTGAGTCGAAGCCAATTCTGAGGGCTTAAGTTGAGATGACCAATTGTGCAAGTCAAAGCCAATTCTGATGGCTTAAGTAGAGATGACCAATTCTGCGGGTCAAAGTCAATTATGAGGTCTTAAGTTGAGATAACCAACTCTGCGGGTCAAAGCCAATTCTGAGGGCTTAAGTTGAGATGACCAATTCTGCGGGTCAAAGCCAATTCTGAGGGCTTAAGTTGAGATGACCAATTCTGCGATTTGAAACCAATTCTGCAGGCTTAAGTGATGATCCAAGATTGAGGTCAATTCTGACCTAAGAGTGGACGAAGATTGGATTTTGGGTTTTACTGGGGAATGAGCTGGGGAAAAAGCAGAGTGTCTTTTAGAGACTTTGAAAATGAGTTTCTGGAGTTCCCCTGGGGGAACTACCTCGTGATGTTGTGTTGAGCCGGGAAACTGATTGTCGGGGAAGCATTTGTGATCTTAGGGATTTCGTGGAGGAAACACAAGTTTGATGCCGTAAACTTCATTGGGGAAGTGATTAGGTGGTCCGGGGATTGGATGTATTTTAAGACCTTTGGGGGATAGGAGGTGATCCTTAGAGATCCTCCGGGGACGTTGTCGGGAGGATTTTCACTTGTTTTTTGAGAGTTCCTCTGGGGAAATGGGGGTTTCACTTGAGGGAGTGTGAAATTCTCCTGGTAAAAATGTTCTAAATCCTTTTCGGGATTTTTAAGAATTTTTTGAGAATTTTTCAGGGCTTTCTGGTATTTTCTGTTAATTTTTGTACGAAATTTTAAGGGGGTGCCGACCAGCATAGTGCAGAGGGTGCCATTCGATAGTGGCACGAACTTTTGGACTGCCTCGGGAAGGTAAGGGGTCAGTGCCGATTGGTAGGTGGGGTCCTCCCACAGCGGCGGCGGTCCGTCGGCGTCTGCGGTGGCGACGACTTCAGAGGTTCCCTTTATTCGATTGCATACCCCCTCATAAAACATTCGACGAGCTGATGGAGGGATGGTGCCTATGTTGCACCATCCTCACGCGATGGATCCGGAGGAGTTGGTTTTGACAGAGGAGGTTCTTCTTCCTACGGTATACCTTTCTGTTCTTCTTTGTCTTTCTTTTCTGTTTTGATCCTTTTTCGCTTTGATACTGATTTTGGCTTTTACTTGTAGCAAGTTCGGGTGTCGACCACTTGGCGGAGGGACATCAGAGACTGGATATCTTCGGCGACTGCCCATATTCGGGATACGGTCCCGATTCCTTCTTGTTTCGTGCCGTCAATTTCGTCCGAGGAGGATTCTGGCTCGGGTAGTGGTGGTGATTCATCTCGCCATAGGGGAAAGAGAGCGCGTCACAGGGGTGGAAGCTCTTAGAGGGGGTGAAGGGTGGGTGAGAGAGAAAATATGTGGGTTCGGGCTAAGTCCCATTTTTTTTCTTTCTATTTCTTGCAAAATTGATGTAACACGGAGAATAAATATATATGGAATGTAATGGGATTTTTTATTATCCTCTGTTAATGATGAATGCATGCGCATACGCTTTTTACTTTGCTGCTGAGACCGTAAAAAGAAATAATTTTGGGATTTTTAAGGAATGTTAAAAATGGGAAATTTTATAAGGATGGAAAAGGATTTTTTGAAATTCTGTTGAGAATATCCATTTATTTTTATTGGGCTTTTGATTTTGATAAAAGAGGAAAAAGGAAAATTTCCAAAAATGTGGGGTTGCCGATCGTCAAGCACCTTATCCTGCCTATCGGCAGTCAAGTCTAGTCCCATCAATTCAAAGCTTTTGATTTGTGCCCTCTTCATCTTTTTGTACCTTGTGGGGTAGGATTCCCTTCGATTTCTGCAGGGATTGTGTCTCTTGTGAGGGTTCTCAAGTATAAAAAGGGGAAGGGTGGAGTGTTTCCATCACACCTTCACTTGTCTACTATTTCTTAGTCTTGCAAGATGGCTCTCCCTGGTAGCATTGAGTTTGCTAATTACCTCAAAGCCTTGGAAGCAATGTGCTCTTATAATGTCGACTATGATGCTTTCAACATGCGTCAAGTCTCTTTGTGGTGCAACCGGTCCATTGAGTGGAACATACTGATGGCGGCGGTACAATTTTGGTACCTCGAAGACCATGTATTCCATTTTGGGTTGGTTGAAGTTTGTCCTACCTACGAGGACTTTTATGCCATGCTGGGGATAAATCCCAGTGTTACTGCGGCTTTACTCAAATTTTTCCATTCTCCCAGGGATTTGCTAGCTGGGCTTCTCTGCATTTCGCCTTCGGTGACTAGATCACTGATTACCGGAGGAATGATTTCCCTCCCTGCGGTGTTGTAGTCCGTGCATTTGTGGGAAGTAGGCGATGCTAGTTATGCTGGAGCTGTTGCTTTGGGCTTAGTATCAAAATTATTACTGGTGGCTGGGGAACTGCGGGTAGATCCTCAACTTACAGCCATTACTTCATGGATGTCATACCATCACAATCCTGCAGCGGTAATACTGGCAGAGACCCTGAATGGTTGGGATGCCTGGCGAGAAGGTCATTCTGACTTCCTGCGGGGTAGCCCCGTGATGCCGTTCATGTGGTTGTCTGAAAGACTCCACCTGGTGACTCATCCAGGATATCCTTTGTCGGCTGTACCCAATTTCTTTTCGCGTTACTTCTTCTACGTTGTCCTGGATATTGCGAGTTGGGAGAATTAGTTTGTGGAGCATGGGGTTCAAAATCTTTAAGGTCAATGCCTTGGTGGGGACAATTGCTGCCTGTTCTGGAGCTAGGAGAATACCCATATGTGAGTCTGGTTGGTCTCAGACAGAGCTCTTTCTATTTCCCTTGGTGGCTTCTGCACCAATTTGGCTGGGCACAGGTCATGCCACCTCGAACACTAAATTTCTTTCTGGTAAAGAATTTGACCGAGTGTCTGCACATGCGACTTGGCTCTATGTGGGAGAATCGACGTCTGTCGACCCGTCCTTCTCAATTTGTTGGGTGTATGAAGTGGTTGTGGAGGAAAGTAATTAGCAAGATATTGGCAGTGGAGACTGGACAAAAGGTGGTTTGTTTGTTTTGACACCATGGAGGTAGGTGTTGTGGTTTATTCGAAGCTGGTTCTAGCTTATCGGTCCATGGAGTGTTTGCGACACTCTGTTCAGGCGGGGGAAACTTAGGGACCCCAGGATGTAGATGATGATGACGGAGCAGGCTCCTCTGGTAGCTGTGGATAGGACTCTTTGAGAGTTTATTGTGGGGAGTAAATGTGGGGATTTTATTTGACTTTTTAGGAGGGTAGGGGAAAGGGAGTTATCCGTTCCTTTTCTTATGTAATCTGTACCGTAATTTCTTGTTAGTGAAATAAACAAGTTTCTGATCATCCAGTTGTGCCTTCAATGAGTTTTGTGTTTGTTTGAATTATCCATAGCGATCGCTAAGGCATACATAAACCTTTAATTTAAGTATATAATGTAATTGACTGTCATTCTCGAAGATAAAAAAAGAATAGTATTTTGTGAAAAAGAAAGGGCCGTGCTTATATAAGGTGTATGAGCTTCCTACGTACCTCTAGGGTTTTTGAAAAGTTTTAATTTATTTGAAAATGATTTTTGCAGAGGATCAGGCCCACGTAGTTCTGGGTAGGGTAAATGAAGAGATTGTTTTTCTTTAGAATAGAAGAGAGATGAGAAGAGTCGTAGCACGTCGAGATTTCGAACTAGGGGTAGAATTTCTTGAGATGGTCCAGGTTGACTGGTCGAGCCATCTCTTACCCATCTAAGTCGGTGATCATAGCAGCACCACCGGACATGATCTTCTTGATAATGTAGGAGACGATTCAATTGGGCTTGAATTTCCCTCTAGGGTCCCAAATGGGTTCTATGATTTCTTTGAGGGCTAGATCCCCTTCTCGGACACTGCGGTCCTTGACTCTATTGTTGAATGATCGTGATATTCGATGATGGTACCCTTGTATGTGGTATAGCGCTTTTAATCTCCTTTCGTCTAGGAGGGTCAGCTTGTTAAGACAACTTTGGCACCAGTCTTCTTCACTGACCTTGCTTTCGAGCATGACGCGCAACAAGGGTATTTCCAGCTCCACTGGTATGACTGCTTCCATGCCGTAGACTAGAGATTAAGGGGTAGCCCCAGTAGAGGTTCGAATGGAGGTTCGGCTGCCCCAGAGGGTGTACAGGATTCGATCGGCCCAATCCCGACAGCTTTCGGTCATCTTGCTGATAATGGCTTTGAGGTTCTTGTTGGCAGCTTCAACTGCACTATTGGTCTGATGTCGGTAAGGAGAAGATTTGTGTCTATGAATACCATACTCGTTGATCACTTCTGTGACTTCTGCCTCAAAAGGTAACCCGTTATCTGATACTAGCTCGTGCGGGACCCTATATCGGTAGATGATATTTTTCTTGACGAATTTAGCCACTTTCTTAGCGTTCAGCACTGCGTATGACTCAGCTTCGACTCATTTGGTGAAGTAATCAATGGAAAATATGATGAACTCATGTCCGTTGGAAGCCTTCTGTGTAACCTTCCCTATAATGTCGATGCCCCAGGTGGAGAATGGCCAAGGAGAGGTCATATTGTATACTTCGCACGGAGCCAGATGCTGAAGGTTGGAAAATTATTGGCATTTGAGGCATCTACGGACATAGGCGGTGCAATCTTGGGTCATGGTGGTCCAGTAGTAGCCTTATCGGATGATCTTCTTGGCAAGCATGTGACCGTTTATGTGGGGTACGCATTCCCCACTGTGGATTTTCTGCATTATCTTTTCAATGTCAGCCCCTACGATGCAGTGCAAATGAGTTCCATCGAAGTTTCTTTTGAGCAGTGCTTTGTGACAGATGATGTACTGGGCGACCAATCTTTGGAGAGTTGTTCGATCTTTCTTGTTAGAACCCTTGGGATACCTGCCATGCTTGAGGAGGCGCTAGATTTCATAGTACCAACAATTGGTTATCTCGAGATCTTCTGTAGTGACGAGCTCGATGTGGTGGCAGTGGGTTGGTTTGTCTTGCTTTTGAACTAGGAAGGGGGTCATTGTGATTCCTTCAGGCATATCGACCATGGAGGCCAGGTTAGTAAGGGAGTCGGATAGGTTATTCTTTGCTCGAGGTAGGTAATGGAAGGTGATATCGTGGAATTGGGAGGCTAGTTCTTCTAAGTGGGCATGGAAGGGTTGGAGTTTCTCGTTCTTGGCTTTCCATTTTATGTGCACTTGACCGATGATGAGGGCGGAATCCCCGTAGACGTCTAGGCATTGAATATCTTTCTTGAGAGTAACTTTGAGGCCTACCATGCATGCCTCATATTCATCCATGTTATTAGTGCAAGGGAAATCCAATTTGATGGCGATAGGAGTGTGGGAGTCATCTGGGGTGATCTGAAGTATCCCGATGTCGTATCCCTTTTTATGGGAAGAACCATCAAAGAACATTTTCCATCGACATGTGTCTTGAGCGGTGCAAAGGATGTTTTCATATTGGAATTCAGAGACCTGAACATCGGCTTCTTCTACGAGGTAGTCAGAGATGGTTATTCCTTTCATAGCTTTTTACGTGACGTACACAATACCGAACTCAACTAGGAGCATCAACCATCGGGCCATTCGACTAGACAAGGTGGGTTTCTCAAGCAGGTATTTGATGGGGTCCATTCGGGATACAGGTTTGATGGGGAAGGCGAGCATGTAGTGCCTCAACTTTTGGGTGACCTAGACAAGTGCGATACACGCCTTTTCCCAAGCAGTGTAGTTGACCTCGTACCCGACCAATTTGTGACTGGCATAATAAATGGCTCTTTCTTTACGGGAATCTTCAAGGTATTGGGCTAGCAAAGCCCCAAGTTTAGTGTCGATTATGGTTAGGTATAGGAGCAAGGGGAGACTAGGCTGTGGTTGCATTAGTACTGGGGGTTGGGTCAGATATTGTTTGATTCGGTCAAAAGCTTCTTGGCAGGCCTCGTTCCAAATCTTGGTTGAATCCTTTTGGAGGAGTTTGAAGATAGGTTCGCAGATGGAGGTTAACTGGATGATGAATCGACTGATGTATTACAATTTCCTAAGGAAACCTCAGACTTCTTTCTCTGTTCGAGGAGGTGGCATCTCAAGTATGGCTTTTAGCTTGGCAGGATCTGCTTCTATCCCCTTCTCACTGACCATGAATCCTAAGATTTTTCCCTTTGTAACGCCGAAGACGCATTTCTGTGGATTGAGTCTCATCTGATACTGCCGTAGTCGTTCAAAAAACTTTCGGAGAGCGGGAACATAACCCTCTCTAGTTTTGGATTTAATAATCATATCATCCACATAGACCTCAACTTCTTTGTGAATCAGATCATGCATGATGGTCATTGTATCCCTCTGGTAGGTAGCCCCAGCATTCTTGAGACCAAATGGCAAGACAGTGTAGCAAAAGGTTCCCCATGGGGTGATGAATGCGATTTTTTCTTGTTGGTCTGGGTGAATTTTGATTTGGTTGTATCCGTCAAACCCGTCGACGAATGACTTGAGAGCATGACTGGTTGTGTTGTCTACGATCACATCGATATTGGGTAGCGGATAAGCATCCTTTGGAGAGGCTTTGTTCAAATCTCGATAGTCTACACACATCCGAACTTTTCCTCCTAATTTCGGCACGGGCACTATATTGGCTTGCCACATGGGATATTCGATCACACGAATGAAACCTACGTTTAATTGTTTGACCACCTCTTCTTTGACCTTGAGCGACCATTCGGTGCGGAGTTTTCTCAACTTTTGCTTGATTGGCTTGTAATCTGGGAGAGTGGGGATCTCGTGCTGAGCTATTTTAGGATTAATGCTGGGTATATCATCATAGGACCATGCGAAGATATCCAAGAATTCCTTTAGCAACCCTTCAAGTTGTGCACGCTCATGCTCGTCGAGGGTAGTCCCTATCCTAATCTCACGCAGTTGGCTACTAGAACCGAGGTTTATAACAACAGTCGCTTCTTCATTAACTTGAACGCGGTTATGTTGTTTATTATTAACCTTATTTAGATTAGTTAAGAATTGTTCATTTGCAAAATCATCATCATCAAAAGTTTGATTAGAATCCAAACAGTTAATGTAAGGCACAATAAGATACTCAAAATATTCATTTATTTTATTGATAGGAAAAACAACATTGAGAACCTCGTCAAAAGGGGACTCAACTACATTTGAACATGGATAGACAACAGAAGAAGAAATGGGGTGAACATTAGGACTAGGGGAGATTTCAGCAGGTAGAACTGGAACAGCATGCCAGTTAAGGAGAGGTGTATCATCAGCTTTAATCAGTTGGGACGGATCCGGTGATGTAGTGCCTGAGTGAACCATGTAGAGTGTTAGCCCCAGTGTCTGTAAGTTGAAGGAATCTTTGGAGTCACTTTCCTCAGTCTCTTTGGTATCTTTAATGAGCGGTTGTACATGGTGTTGGGATTTCTCGGTCCATAGGTAGCTGTCTTGGAAAAAGATCTCCATTCTAGGATTCATCTTCTAGCCTGTATGGTCATACCATAGTTCAATAAAGCTGCAAAAGGGGAAGTCCTCGCCCTCTTTGATGAATCGTCCATTCAAGGAGTCACCTGGGATAGTCTGGATGCAGTCTAGTCTTCTCTTTGTTCGAGGTTGGCAGATCATTCTGAGCTCTTGTTCTGATGGTTGATACCCTAAACCACAAGGAGTGAAAGCCTTCTTTAGTTCAATCAGCGCAAGTATCCCTTTCTGTCTTTATCCTAGCCCCAGTCCGGTTATGACGTGCATATTTCTGAACATTTGAATCATATTGATGTTGCCATGAGGTTCGTATTTTGGACAAACCCTTTCTTTGAAGTCATTCCCTACCGGGAGTAGAAGTGGTTCAAATCGGAATCCTGATAGGAGCATATCATTTTACCTGTGCTGTATCTCAAGGATTGGGCTACTGGTACTTGTACCATTGGCATTATCATCGCCGCCCAAGATGGTAATGGCCCGTCCGTCGGCGAAGAATTTTAATTTTTAATGGAGTGAGGAAGACACACCCTTGATACCGTGGAGCCAAGGTCGTCCGAGCAATAGATTGAAACAAGCTGGGATGTCAATAACTTGGAATTCAACGACATGGTTTGTAGGGCCAGCCCCTATTACAAGCTTTATGAATCTCATCACCTCCCGACGGGTATTATCATAGGCATGCACAATAGTGGAGGTTGGAGCGAGGTCACTTTCTTTCAGTCCTAAACATTTGAAGGTTCTCAGTGGGAAGATATTCAAGGCGGATCCATTGTTGATAAGAGAGAGTGGTACAATCTTCCCCATAACTTCGATGGAGATATTGAGTTCATGATTGTGGTTTGGCCCAATCTTGGTGATTTCTTCTTCAAAAAAGGATAGCATTCGGGTAGAGGTCAAGGATCCTACCAAATTTATCGCTTCCTTTGGTGTGGTAGATGGAGGAACTGTGGGTCCAGTGAGCAACTTGATCGAAGAGTTTATGTGCAGCTGAGAAGACATAAAAATCCCCCATAGAGTGATGTTATCTTAAGTTTTCTTTAGTTGAAGAGGATCTTGCTCTCCTCGAGGGTCATTTCTGGCATATGAAGGTTTTCCATGCCCTTCCCCTCATTATTGTCTAGTAGTGAGCTTGGGATCTGGTAATGCTACTCTGATCTGGTTATGCGATTTACTGAAGAAGGAAAAAATATGAATCCCGTTTCTTTGTCGATCTTGGGTTATTCTGACACCTTGTTTATTTCTCCGAGGAGTTCTTTAAATGATATAATTCCACACATGTCGGCTATCGGGACAGTTTTCTCTGAAGCTTGCTCTTCATTCAAATCTTCAAATTCTTCCACCCATTAGGTGGCAACAATTTTGTCCTTCCATGTAAATTCAATGCATTCCACAACTTCAACGGATTCTTCATACAGGTCATCCCATTCTGTGGGGACGTGTAAGGGTGAAGGGACCAGGCGCCCCTGTAGCTTCAAAGCATTGAATAACTCGGTGATACTGCAAATGTTATTGGTCTGCCTGAAGAATTCTGCTATAATCTAGACCACATCATCCAGGATGACTTCATCGGTTGGTACTACCCAACCATCTGACTCTCAGGCCCATTTTTGTGCTTTAAAGAACAACATACTAAATCTCTGGCAATCAATGATCATCTGTGAGGGCAATTTCAGGCCGAACTCTAAGAGTTAGTTTAAGACTTCCGGTAATTCCATACTTCCATTTTCAGAACGGGTACGGACAACGATGCATGCTCTGGTAAGGAGTGACAGTGCCTGATCAATGGGGCTAGCAGGATATAGGAGGAAATATGTGCAATTTTGGAGAGGTTTAGGAGAGTATATGGGTGTGATTTGAGTTAAGGGATCGAATTCTGGGTTCTCTTCTAAGAAGATGGCATTGGTATGATTTGGAAGTGGGTTGTGAGAAGTGTTTGCCTTAGGATTGGCTGGTGGGGCGATGGTACCCCGGTCAATTAGACCTTGGATTACATTTCGGAGGTGAAAGCATTGGACGGTGGTATGGCTAGCTGTTTGGTGAAAAACGCAATGGGCATCTGCCTTGAAGTTTCTTGGGAGTGGATTTGGAAATGGGCAGGGATCCAAGGGTTTGATGAGGTTTCGGCTTAGCAGGGCTTGATAGAATTTGGAGAGGGGAGCATAGAGCTCAGTGTATTCCTTTCGGACTGGGACAGGGAGGCTCGCTGGTGCCTATGATGCGGTTTATTGAGAGATGTTATTGATGGTTGAGATTGAACCACTGACAGGTTTGTCATATTTTTTGGAGGTGAACTGTCCGGACACCTTCTTTGGTTCAACTTCTGTCTTGGCAAGACCTTACTCGATTTTTACCCCTGCCTCTCTAAGGGCTCAAAAATGGGGATAATATTGTCCTCCCATCGTTTTTCGGACATGGGGTAAGAAGTTATTCTTTACTATGCTGACCTGTTCTTCCTCGAAAGGCCGATTGGTCATATTTGCTGCTTTTTCCCTCCATCGGGCGATGAAGTTACTGACTGATTCTCCAGGGTTCTGCTTGAGCAGCTCTAAATCATGATGGATGACCTTAAGCTTTTCATTGTATTTGTACTGTGACATGAATTCTCGGGCTACATCCTCCCAGCTATGAATTTTGGATTCTTCGAGAGATAAAAACCATCGGAGGGTGTTATCCTTCAGCGTTTGCTAAAACAATTGGGCCATCACTTCTTCAGAAGCCCCTAGTAGAGTCATGGAATGGTTATAACTTCGGAAATGAACAATCAGGGGTCCACTTTCTCCACATTTCTCGATATTTGGCATCTTGAACTTCTCGGGTAACCTCTCTTTAGGATAAGGAGACATGTGGGTGTAATCCATGTAATTTTCTGAGACTCTGACTTGGTCAAACTTCTTGGTGAGCATCTTGAGGTCCTCTTTGACTTTATTCAGCTCTTCTTCCTTCAGATTAATGACCATAGGCAAGTTAGCCCCATACTGGGCAAGATTCGGCATCGGAAGCTGGGTAGGCGGTGGCCCATTAGCAGGAGGGGCACGTGGAGCGTTCTGATACTCTTCGGGAACCTAGATAGGCTCGAGCGGATCCATGGCACGAGAGAATAGGATCTCGGGCTCTTGAGGAACGGGAACCTGGTTTCGTTGCATCTCTTGAACCTCGATTTGGAGGTTGTCAATCTTGGACACAAGCTGAGCTAGAACTATCGTTAGATCTGGCTGCACAACGGGTACTTAATCGGTATTCGCCATGGAAAGCGGATGGATTCCAGACTCGAAAAGAGTAATAGGGAAACATATGGAAATTCGAGGTGATTTGACTGAAGACCGAAGCCAATAAGGAGCTAGACCAAGGGCTTGCGATTGACCTGAGAAGTCGTAAAATGGAATTTATTTTTTAGAAAAGGGGAAGAAGTTTTTTTTTTTTTTTTTGTATTTTTGATAAAGAGAGGAGAAATGTTTTTGGATTTTTTTTTTGGAGACGGAACTCAACATGATTATTATAATTATTATGTTCTCACTTGTATTAAATTCTCCTAAATGCAAAATGAAATGCCGGACCGGACCCGAGATTGAAAAAATTGAGTCTGCAAAATATGCAAAGCTATGGATGGACTTGTAACCAGGCTCACGGATAGGGTCCCGTTTTAAAAATGCGCAAGAATTCGGGCGGCAGGCCGACCCGAAATTTTGGCAGAGTTTCGGGTTGAAACTTGAAATCTAACATGTGTGTCCTAGGGTTGACACCTATATGCGGGTATGCAGTTGGTTGGGTGAATAAAAAAGGGTTCCCCCTTTGGAATGACCTCCATGATATACATCTTGCTCTTGCGGGCAATCGGTTTGTGTGGACAAGCCATTTGATATACCTGAGTGTACGTGAATTGCCTCACCATATACCTCGTGGGGACGGTACGTGTGAGAGCGAATTCAATATACTCGGCGTACGTGAACGAGTTCCCTACGATATACCTCCCGTCATGACTTCGGTCAAGCGGTACGATACGGGAGGACCGTTCGATATATGTCGAAGGAACTGGGCCAATGGAAGGTGAAAGTCATATCGCTTATGTAATGACCCCACTTTTATATATAGTTTGTTTTTACACTCTTATGTTACTTATTATCTTATAAATGTTGTATTATTAGATATGTTGTATTATTGGCTATCAATATAACAAACCCTATTTTTAATTACGAAGAATCAACTGTAAATTGGATCAAATCGAAGTCTTATGACATATCTTAAGGCAAATAATAAGTTTTGGGGTAGAAAATATAATTTTATGAAACTTTAAGGACTAAAATAAAAATATAAAATGGGCCATTTTGTAAAAAAAAATTTTCAAGGACTTATAATAAATATTCAAAATATATAGTGTGAAATTACCAAAATACCCTTCATGTGTGAAATGACCCTTATACCCTTATCACCTTTCCACCACGTGCTGGTCACTTCCACCTTCCACATGTCATCTGTAGAGAGAGAGCTAAAACACTTGTCATCATTTGGTGATATTAACACTGCAAGACCACTCCGGATTGCGACACCTCGGTGTTGAATCACCAATCCAAAAATCTTAGTCATTTGACACGTGTCAACACCGTAATACATTTGGAAACCTATAAATAGGGCCTTAGGGTTCATTTGAAACTCACACAAATTCCTTGAGAGTTATAGTAAGAAAGAGTGATAGAAAGCTTGGGAAATATCTTAAGAAGGAGTTTTATAATTTCGAAGAAAGAATTCATTTCGTAGGTATGATTTTATTTAAATGTTATAATGTATTTTTATATTTTTAATTTTGTGTTTTATAGCTTTACTTAGTAGTTATGCTGGTAAAATACACTAAGGACTTCGCTAATCAAAACTTAAAGTTTAGAAGAAATCCAAGTTGATTTTATTTTCATGTAAACTTGTTTGAAATTGTATATACGCTTTTAAAAATGAATTTTTTTAAAAGTAATTGCTCGTTATTATGGAATCCCATTTAAGTAATTCCAAAGTCAGGCCCGGTGAAATTCTGTCTAGACGATATGGTATTTAAGTGGTGCCCCTGTGACCCTCCATCTCTACTGGGAATGAATCCGGAAATGTTCTGTCTAGAGGAGATGGTATTTAAGCGGTGCCCCTGTGACCCTCCATCTCTACTGGGAACCGACTGATTAGGAAGAACTATGAATTGAATCCTTTAATTACGATCAATAAGTTTTAAAAGTTAAGAAAATGGTTTTTTAGTAATCCTTTGAAACAAGTTACTATTAAAATACAATATGTAGACTGGACCTTGTTTAGAACATATACTTAAACCTTTACCGTATTTGTTAGATTAACGTGCGATCGAAGACTCATTATCTATAATTTCGACCTCTATTTTAGGTGAGTACTCTATGCAATTTCTTGTGCATTTTGATTATATTATATTATGCAAACTATGTATATTTTGTGGAATGCTTTTATTCTCAAAATGCATCTGATACCGATGATTCCGTCGTTTGTTATATGTTTATATCTCTCCATATAAACATCTGATTTGAATTATGAAATTATTGATTCGGACTATGGAAACTCTCTTACTGTATTGGCCTTGACTACCGGGTGGAAATATTTGGGTGGTACCTTCCCAGCTGGTTTATCGCTGGTGTGCCCTAAACAAGGCGTTGTTCCAGAAATCATGATTATCTGTCTGTGATGTTACCGGGTGGAAACACTTGGTAACGCTATCTGTCTGGGTATTGGAGTGTACATGGCCACTAAAACTGAATAATTGACACATGCTCAATTGTTTTATCTGCTCTGTTCTGAACTGTTTATTCTGAATATATATATTGTCATTTACTTTATATATATTACTTGAAATTCCTATCGCTATGTATATACCTTCTGTTCTAAATTGAATAGGTATCTATTTTCTGAAAACCTTGGAATATTTAGAGATTGAATCTCATTCGGCTTTTAGCTGATGTTTTATAATTAACCATTTTTCAGGATATAATTAGGAAAGCGGATGGAACATAAGGGGGCTATGTTGAAGATTTAGCTTTTAGAGATCTTTTTGTTACATTAAGTAGAATTTTGTTTTATTAGATAAAGGATGTTTGGCTCTTTAATTAAACACCTTTAAAATTTCTGTAAAGTTGTAACTCTTGGATATTTTAATATAAATGAAGTTTCCTTTAGAAAGCTCTGATGATGTAATTCCTTCACCTTCAGTATTTTACGATTCATAACCATGTGATTATACTTCCGCTACATATATTTTAAAAGAAAAATTTTAATGCCAGAATATTGGATGCCTTGGTGGCATGTCAAGACACTCGTTCCCTACGATTTTTGGGTCGGGGTCGTGACAGAGGTGGTATCAGAGCATCGGTTATGAACCCGTAGACTACTGAGCATAGGTTTCGAATGTTATAGATTCTATGTTTCCATCCTTAGGAGATAGTATTAAAAATCTAATTTATGTGATAACCCTCCCTCTGTGTTATATTATTTATAATTGGTCTTTTAGTTTTCAATATTGATATAGTATAGTAGATCTTACGTTTGACCATGACTGTAGAAAATGACCAAGAGAAGATCATCAATGGGAACTAGTGATTTGAGTACAGAAGGACTGGAAGGGGCATACAAGGCAATTGAAAGTCTGGCAAAGATTGTGGAGGAGCAGGTGAACAATGGAGTACCAAAGAATCTTGAACTAAGTAGATGTACTATTGAACAGTTCAAGAAGTTAAATCCTCCATCTTTTAAAGGTACTTCTAAACCCACCGAAGAAAAAAGTTGGGTGATGCAGATGGAAAAGATACTCGATGTTCTTAAGTGTACCGATGAACAAAGGGTGTCATTTGCAACATTTATGTTAAAAGGGGAGGCCGAACATTGGTGGAGAATGACTAAGAGAATACACGGGGAACGGAATACTTACATAGGTTGGAATGATTTCTTAGTAATCTTTTATGAGAAATATTTTCCAGAAACGGTGAAAGACGAAATGGCAGCTGACTTCATGAGTCTGGTACAAGGGAATATGACGGTTAGTCAATATGAGGAAAAGTTTACTGAGTTATCCCGTTTTGCACGTCATGTTGTAGGAACTGATGTTTTAAGAGCGAAGAAGTTTGAGCGTGGGTTAAGGTTGAATATTCGTAGTCGAATTTTCATCCTGAAATTAACATCATATATTGATGTCGTGACTAGGGCTACAATAGCTGAGATGGATGGTGAGGAGTACAATCGAATTAGAGATGGCAAGAGGAAGTTTGGGGAACAAAAAGGAAAGAACCCGAATAATAGAAATTTCTTTAGGAACACATCCAATGTTGGGGGATCTAGTGATAACAAACAGTATAATAACCAGACATGTCAACAATGTGGAAAGATTCATGGAGGAAGACCTTGTTATAAGGATTCAGGAGATTGTTTTAGATGTGGACAGAAAGGACATCAGATAAAAGACTACCCAAACCCAGCAAGGGTTCCGATAAAACCTTCAAGTGCAAAGAAGGATCAAGACAGACAGGGTAGAGTTTTCGGACTTTCTAATACCCAAGCTTCTAATGCGGTAGTGTCAGGTACACTTTCTATATGTGCACAACCTTTTAAAGCTTTGATAGATCCTGGTTCTACCCATTCATTCATATCTATATATGTACTAAATCGCTTTCATAAATTTCCTGAACCCTTGAATCATAACTTACATGTTTCTACTCCTTCGGGTGAGTTATTGATGGGTAAATTAGTATACAAGGCTTGCCCCATAGATATTGATAGTCATAAACTATTTGTTGATTTGATAGTTTTAGACATTAAAGATTTTGAAGTCATTTTGGGGATGGATTGGTTAGCATCACATCATGCTAAGGTAGACTGTTTTGAGAAGAGTGTTACTTTCCAAATTCCTCACCAGCCAAAATTTAGTTTTGAAGGAACTGGCATCATATATCCGATGTGTATTATTTCTGCAATGCAAGCCTATAGTTTTCTTAAGAAGGGATGTCAAGGATTTCTTGCAACTGTTACCAGTTTGCAGACAATAGGGCCTAGCTTAGAAGATATTCCTATCGCTAAGAAATTTACGGATGTTTTTCCAGATGATTTACCAGGCCTACCTCCTAATAGAGAAATAGAATTTACCATTGACCTTATTCATGGAACTATACCAATCTCAAAACCACCATATCGTATGGCACCTTTAGAATTAAGGGAGTTAAAAGTGCAATTAGAAGACCTTTTAAACAAGGGTTTTATCAGACCAAGTATATCGCCTTGGGGTGCTCCAGTGTTATTTGTGAAAAAGAAGGATGGGACAATGAGACTATGTATAGATTATCGTGAACTGAATAAGGTAACCATTAAGAATAAATACCCCTTACCTCGTATAGATGACTTATTTGATCAATTAGAAGGTGCACAAGTATTCTCTAAGATTGACCTTAGGTCAGGTTATCATCAATTGAAGATTAAGGATGATGATATTTCAAAATCAGCTTTTCGTACTAGATATGGTCACTATGAATTTCTTGTAATGCCATTTGGACTAACTAATGCACCAGCTGCTTTTATGGATATGATGAATAGAGTCTTTAGGAAATATTTGGATCAATGTGTTGTTGTTTTTATCGATGACATTCTCATTTATTCTAAGAGTATTGAAGAACACGAGAAGCATTTAGAGATAATATTACAAATCCTTAGGAAAGAGAAATTATATGCAAAACTAAAGAAGTGTGAGTTTTGGATGCCTAGCGTTTCTTTACTAGGACATGTCATATCCAAAGAGGGAGTGTCAGTTGACCCTCAAAAGATTAAGGCTATACTAGATTGGCCCAGACCACCTATTGTGAGTGAGATTCGTAGTTTCCTTGGATTAGCAGGTTATTACCGAAGATTTATTGAAGGATTTTCTAGCATTGCCAAACCTCTATCTAGGTTAACACAAAAGAAAGTACAATATGAATGGTCTGAGGAAGCCGAGAAAAGTTTTCAAGAACTTAAGAATCGATTAGTAACTGCCCCAATTTTGACTATTTCTTCCGGGACAGGGGGATTTGTGATTTATAGTGATGCTTCAAAAAAATGGTTTGGGATGTATGCTAATGCAAAATGGAAAAGTAGTAGCTTACGCCTCACGACAGTTGAAAACCCATGAGCAGAATTATCCAACCCATGACCTAGAATTAGCAGCTGTAATTTTTGCTCTTAAGATTTGGAGGCACTATTTGTATGGTGAGACTTGTGACATTTATACCGATCATAAGAGTTTGAAGTATATATTTACTCAGAAAAAGTTGAATATGAGACAAAGGAGGTGGTTAGAATTGATGAAGGATTATGATGTAAATATTCACTATCACCCGGGGAAAGCTAATGTAGTAGCCGATGCTTTAAGTAGGAAGTCTACACCAAATTTAGCATATCTTATTACAAGCCAGGAAGCACTGTTAAGGGATTTGAGAAGTATGGAAATAGATGTACGTATCTATAGAAAAGGAGGAATAATTGCAAACTTACAAGTACAACCCATGTTGATGGAGAGGATCAAAATTGCACAAGTAAATGACCCACAACTGAAGAAAATTAGATAAGAAGTCATCGAGGGTAAGAGAACTGAATTTGCGATACGAGATGATATATTGAGGTTTGAAAATAGAGTGTGTGTGCCATGTGATACCCAATTAAAGAGGCAAATTTTGGAGGAAAGTCATTACTCAAGATTCACATTTCATCCCGGATGTACAAAAATGTATAGGGATCTTCGAGAAGTATTTTGGTGGAATAACATGAAGAGGGAGATAGCAAAATTTATATCTCAGTGTTTGGTTTGTCAACAAGTAAAGGCAGAACATCAAAAACCATCAGGATTACGGCAACCCCTACCTATTCCTGAGTGGAAATGGGAACATATTACTATAAATTTTGTGACAGGCTTACCGAGGAGTTCAAATGGTAATGACTCTATTTGGGTAATTATTGATAGGTTAACTAAATCTGCTCATTTTCTTGCCATTAAGATTACCCATTCTTTAGAGAAGTTAGCAAAGTTGTATGTGCGGGAAATTATTAGGCTTCATGGAACCCCAATTTCAATTGTTTCTGACCGTGACCCTAGATTTGTGTCTCGCTTCTGGAAAAGCCTACAAGAAGCCATGGGAACAAAATTGAATTTTAGCACTGCTTTTCATCCTCAAACGGATGGACAATCAGAGAGAACTATTCAAACCTTGGAGGATATGCTTAGGGCATGTGCACTTGGTTTAAAAGGGAATTGGGATGATCATTTACCGTTAGTGGAATTCGCATATAATAATAGCTATCAAGCAAGTATTCAAATGGCTCCGTATGAGGCACTCTATGGTAGAAGGTGTCGTTCCCCTACATGTTGGGTAGAAGTTGGGGAAAGAAAATTGTTGGGACCAGAATTGATTCAGATCACAACAAAGAAGGTGAAATTAATACAAGACCGACTTCGAACCGCTCAAAGCCGTCAAAAGAGTTATGTTGACAATCGACACCGACAGTTAGAATTCCAAAGAGGAGATTATGTGTTCTTGCGAGTATCGCCTAAAAAGGGAGTAATACGATTTGGGAAGAAAGGGAAATTGAGCCCAAGATACATAGGACCTTTTGAAATCCTTGAAAGGATAGGAGCTGTTGCGTATATAATAGCCTTACCACCGGAACTCTCTAGTGTACATAATGTGTTTCATGTATCAATGATAAAGAAATATGTCCCAGATCCAAAACACATCTTAAGTCACGAGCCTCTTCAAGTTAGAGAAGATTTGTCGTACATTGAGCATCCAGTGGAAATTTTGGATCATAAAGATCAAATATTACGAACCAAGGTTATTCCACTAGTTAAAGTATTATGGCGGAATCATTCTGTTGAAGAAGCAACGTGGGAGAGGGAAGATGAGATAAAGGAGCGATATCCATACCTTTTTGAAAATTAATGTAAGTAAAGTTTGGGGACCAAACTTTTTATAAGGAGGGTAGGATGTAATGACCCCACTTTTATATATAGTTTGTTTTTACACTCTTGTGTTACTTATTATCTTATAAATGTTGTATTATTAGATATGTGGTATTATTGGCTATCAATATAACAAACCTTATTTTTAATTACGAAGAAACAACTGTAAATTGGATCAAATCGAAGTCTTATGACATATCTTAAGGCAAATAATAAGTTTTGGGGTAGAAAATATAATTTTATGAAACTTTAAGGACTAAAATAAAAATTTAAAATGGGCCATTTTGTAAATAAAATTTTTTAAGGACCTATAATAAATATTCAAAATATATAGTGTGAAATTACCAAAATACCCTTCATGTGTGAAATGACCCTTATACCCTTATCACCTTTCCACCACGTGCTGGTCACTTCCACCTTCCACATGTCATCTGTAGAGAGAGAGCTAAAACACTTGTCATCATTTGGTGATATTAACACTGCAAGACCACTCCGGATTGCGACACCTCGGTGTTGAATCACCAATCCAAAAAGCTTAGTCATTTGACACGTGTCAACACCGTAATACATTTGGAAACCTATAAATAGGGCCTTAGGGTTCATTTGAAACTCACACCAATTACTTGAAAGTTATAGTAAGAAAGAGTGATAAAAAGCTTGGGAAATATCTTAAGAAGGAGTTCTATAATTTCGAAGAAAGAATTCATTTCGTAGGTATGATTTTATTTAAATGTTATAATGTATTTTTATATTTTTAATTTTGTGTTTTATAGCTTTACTTAGTAGTTATGCTGGTAAAATACACTAAGGACTTCACTAATCAAAACTTAAAGTTTAGAAGAAATCCAAGTTGATTTTATTTTCATGTAAACTTGTTTGAAATTGTATATACGCTTTTAAAAATGAATTTTTTTAAAAGTAATTGCTCATTATTATGGAATCCCATTTAAGTAATTCCAAAGTCAGGCCCGGTGAAATTCTGTCTAGACGAGATGGTATTTAAGTGGTGCCTCTGTGACCCTCCATCTCTACTGGGAATGAATCCGGAAATGTTCTGTCTAGAGGAGATGGTATTTAAGCGGTGCCCCTGTGACCCTCCATCTCTACTGGGAACCGACTGATTAGGAAGAACTATGAATTGAATCCTTTAATTACGATCAATAAGTTTTAAAAGTTAAGAAAATGGTTTTTTAGTAATCCTTTGAAACAAGTTACTATTAAAATACAATATGTAGACTGGACCTTGTTTAGAACATATACTTAAACCTTTATCGTATTTGTTAGATTAACGTGCGATCGAAGACTCATTATCTATAATTTCGACCTCTATTTTAGGTGAGTACTCTATGCAATTTCTTGCGCATTTTGATTATATTATATTATGCAAACTATGTATATTTTGTGAAATGCTTTTATTCTCAAAATGCATCTGATACCGATGATTCCATCGTTTGTTATATGTTTATATCTCTCCATATAAACATCTGATTTGAATTCTGAAATTATTGATTCGGACTATGGAAACTCTCTTACTATATTGGCCTTGACTACCGGGTGGAAATATTTGGGTGGTACCTTCCCAGCTGGTTTATCGCTGGTGTGCCCTAAACAAGGCGTTGTTCCAGAAATCATGATTATCTGTCTGTGATGTTACCGGGTGGAAACACTTGGTAACGCTATCTGTCTGGGTATTGGAGTGTACATGGCCACTAAAACTGAATAATTGACACATGCTCAATTGTTTTATCTGCTCTGTTCTGAACTGTTTATTCTGAATATATATATTGTCATTTACTTTATATATATTACTTGAAATTCCTATCTCTATGTATATACCTTCTGTTCTAAATTGAATAGGTATCTATTTTCTGAAAACCTTGGAATATTTAGAGATTGAATCTCATTCGGCTTTTAGTTGATGTTTTATAATTAACCATTTTTCAGGAAATAATTAGGAAAGCGGATGGAACATAAGGGGGCTATGTTGAAGATTTAGCTTTTAGAGCTCTTTTTGTTACATTAAGTAGAATTTTGTTTTATTAGATAAAGGATGTTTGGCTCTTTAATTAAACACCTTTAAAATTTCTGTAAAGTTGTAACTCTTGGATATTTTAATATAAATGAAGTTTCCTTTAGAAAGCTCTGATGATGTAATTCCTTCACCTTCAGTATTTTACGATTCATAACCATGTGATTATACTTCCGCTACATATATTTTAAAAGAAAAATTTTAATGCCAGAATATTGGATGCCTTGGTGGCATGTCAAGACACTCGTTCCCTACGATTTTTGGGTCGGGGTCGTGACAGCTTAGGCAAACAGTGCCCTACAGGACTAGCGCCCATCACGAAGTGACCCTGCAGTTACTGGGTAAAATTTGGTCAACAACAATGATCTTTTGGTGATGTCATGTGAATCATGAATGATCCTCTTATTAGTATCTTATGATGAGAGTATCTTTCTTGATTATGCCAAATAGGGAGCAAAGTGCAAGGACCAATGGTACACCAAGTATGGATGATGCGTGCAACATGTGGATATTTGCGACCCTAGGTGCACGTGGTGAGAAGTGTACATGGAGAAATTTTCTACAAGTGTGTGAATAGAAGCATAAGCATGGGGTACAAATGAGTAGTAAAAGGGGACATGTAAAATGGGGGAGAATATAAGAAAACATAACACCCATGTAAATAGAGTCTAGCCCTCAAAAGAAAGTCCCCAGCACAGTTGCCATTGTGTCCATCCCCTCCCGGATCCCGATCCTCGCGGCGAGCGGGCCGCGCGAGAGTGAGGATCCTCGGGTCTCGCGCGTCCCTCTCAGGAGCGCTTCGGCCGACATCATTTGAGGTGAGGTAAAAAATGTAGAGAGATTAGAGTCGCGAGTCTATTTTACTCAAAACAGACAAAATAAAAAGGGAATCCATCCCAAAGGACAACATCTAAAGATATACTCGTGCATACAAAACCAAAATGATTCAGAAAGGGGTCCGGAGGCTAAGTTACTAAATGGGAATGTGTTAGGCACACATTCCGCCCTTTCGGTCTCTCATGGGTTTTGTTATTTTCCTTTATTTTCCCCGTGATATGTGTGCATGTGTATATATAGTGGAGACATGAATCATCAACTTGTACCATGGAAGAGGTAAAGCGATTCCTCCGTAGGAAGGTATAAAAAGTATTAGAAAATAGGATTTAGGCGACCATCACTATGTTAATCGTTATGAGGGAACGATAACGTATACGAAATAATACGCCATTAAGAACAAATATATGTATATATATAGTATAAGAGAATGGAGTTTAGAGAAAGTATAAAATGGGAGAAAAAGTAAAAAAAAAAATAGGACTCGAGTCTTGGGCTTTACCCCGAGATGCCTACGTAGCCTATAGAGGCATCAAAGTCCACGTAGTTCGCATACAAAATGAGGGGTGGGGTTTATCCCATAAATCCAATCGGGGATTCTCTTATTTGTGTGTGTGTGTAGAAAAAGTGTTTTAGTTGTGAGAGAAGTGTAAGAAAAGTGTGAGAATTCCCATTTGAAATTTATGAGCAAACCCTTTTTTTTCTTTTTTTTTTGGGTTTTTATTTATATGAAATTAATAGATGTGCAATAATACTAAATAAAAAGTATATTAGGATGTGTGAGATGAGATCATGAAAGTACTAAGTAATAAAACAAGTTATTGCAAATTTATGAGAATTTAAGGAGAGAGTTGAGAAAATTGGACCTTCTTGAAGATCTTGAGCTTGATCTTGAATGTTGGAGGGCAGACCTTGGACTTGGATGATGATGGAGGGTAGTGAATTCACCAAGTTTGGTGAAAAGGATGATGAAAAGTGAGGGTTGGAAAGGGATTTGGGTATGGAAATCCCGCTAACTTCGAGAGAGGTTTTCTGGATTCGCTGAGAGTGATCTCTATCAGATCTGGGCTCCCTTTGTAATGAGGTCAAGGCCTCCTTTTTATAGGCCCAGGGCATTGCCGATCGGCATAGCCATGTTCCTTCCATTCGAAAGGTGCGTTTAGGCACACTGCCGATAGGCAGGGTCTGGACCTGCCGTTTGGTAGTGTCTTTCAGGCCTTTTTGGAAAATCAGCCACAGAACGCAAATTGTTGATCAAAATCGTGCACGGGGTGGACCATTGGAAAAGTAATTCAGAGACCTTCGAAAGTACTTTGGACTGATCTCAGGTTCGGGAGTTGACTTTGGGTCAAATATGGCTCGGAATTATTCATCAGTCCATTAGACGGGGAATAGTCGGACGCAAACAGATCGTTCGTCCGCATGGTAAGTCTGAATCGCGCACGGGGCAGACTTTTGGAAAGGTTAGTAGATGTAATTCGACATTCCAAAGATTTTAATCAGGTTCGGGGAGTTGACCTTGATCAATCGGTCCCTGGAAGCATACGGTGACCTTTTGGAGTCAAACGAATCGTTCGTCCGTACCGTAAGTCAGAATCGTGCACGGGATGGACCGTTGGAAAGGGTTTTGAGTGCCCTTTTAAGATTCATTTAGTCTCGGTCGAGCTGAAGATTTGACTTTTGGTCAAATGGAGCTTGGGAGTGCCTGATGGCTTCTAGGTCAGTACTCAGGGTATGACCTGGATCTGCAGTGATGAGGGGAGGTGCTAGGGACCTAAGGAGAGTTTAGAGGGTAACAGAATGGGGTGTCTACAGTGGCTATCCCTGAGGTGGAGCGGTGGGTACAAAAACTCTTGAAGCTGGCAATGGTTGGCATTGTCCCTGTGTTGACTGATGTCCTCTTTGACCTCCATTATCCTAAGGTGCCTTATTACCTTGAGGGCACTGCCTCGACATATGGACCCTCCCCCTGCAAGTGTAATAGTTCCCGTTAAATGGGGGCCTTTCTGTCTGTCGTCCCTACAGGCCTCAATCATGTTGACCATAGCCCTGATGGACCCTGTGTTGTTGGCCTTTCTAGCCATGTACCTTTTGTCCATGGCTCTACCTATTTCGATCATTAGAACCCCCAAATCTCTTATGTTGATCTAAGGATGAAGCAACTTTGAACTGTTAGGTCCCAGGTCGCTACCCCCACTCATCTTACCCTGATGGTTTGATGTATTGGCTCCCTGTCGCTTCTCACTCTTATTCCTCAGAAGTCCTTATGATCCTGACAGTGGATAAGGGAGGCGTTCACCATTTGATTATACGTGGTTAATATCAGGTTCCCCAAAAGTGCCTTCCTAATATGACAAGTCGATATCACTATAAATCTGTCCATCTTCCTATGCTCTGTATTCACATCCTTCTTTGTAAACTATAAATGAGCGGTTAACTCCTCCTCATACTCCACCACTATACGACTCTCCTACCTACGCTCTATAAACTAACTCCTCATCTCCGACTATATCACCTGAGCGAAATAAAATCTCCCCTAAAACTCATCTATAGTTAAATTGTCTCTCTCTGAAACTGAAGTGACCGACTCTCACCACTGGAATGCATCCCCCACAAGTTGAAATGAAGCCAACATCTGCTTTTGTAATTGAGTACACTCCACCATCTGTAAATGCCTCGGAATATCCTTTTTCCATCTGCTCACCAATAAAATATTTAGAATACCCAAAACTCTAGAGGTTGGGCTTTTACATAGTTGTGTCCTATACTAACCTCGGTTTTAAGCTGGTACTTCCAACTGCTATGGTGGTGGTGGTGGCAGTTACTGAGCCCTTGGTGGTGGAACGTTTTGGAGCATGACTACCATCGCAATGGAAATCGCCTGGGTCACGATGGTAGTGATCTCTGCTGCAATGATCAACTGTGGGGCCTGAGGCTACTTCCGTGGCTCCGACTGAGCCTCTTCATCAATAGTGTGTGCGACTACGCGCCTAGGTCTACCCCTCCATCCGTTTACCATCTGAAAGCAAACGAGGTTCGAAATTGTACAAATCGTAGGAATATAATGAATCCTTATCGTAGGCGCTACATATAAAAAACACAATGCAAAATGTAATGAGAACCTGAATGCTCTAATACCAACTATAACAATCCCCATTTTCTCATGTAAAGGTTGGTCGGACAAGATACGCCGTAGATGGGTCTTATTTTCCAATTGATACCATTCTCAGCATCAACCCATATAACACATATATATTGATAAGCCAAAATTTAATTTAAATTAACATCCAAAACGATGAATAAAATCAAGCATGCACTAAGTGTAAATGAAATCCAATGTAATCGTAGATATCTCAAACCATTATGAAATAAATAGACTCCGGGTTTATGCCCTTACAATAATCCAAACATAAATTGACAGGAGTGGAGTAGAACCTAAACTAGAAATTGGGAGAATCTGATAAGTAAAAGGAGATTGTAAGGTTGATCCTCAACAGTACTGCTATCCCTGTCTAGGAGAACCTCGGGGGATTAAATATTTATAAGTTTGGGTCAGTGAAGTAACCCCATAATCGCTCATACACGATAAGTATTTCACCCCTCATCTAAGAGTGATATTTCTTGTATCCGATGAAGTCTCGAAATAATAGATGATAATTGCGCCAATTTAATATCAGATGCTTTAAATATAATCAACATACTGAAATGTAATCATCTATATCCATGTTATCAATTCCCAAAGTATCCCGATAATATAACTCATAAAGGTGACATAAACATCTATTATGGACACAATATAATATGGGGACTATAATTTATTGTCTACGTTATTAGACAACTTAATCAATCTCACTTAATTCATAATATATGTGTCCTTTCATATATGAGACACTCAAAGGAATCTACCAGTGGTGTCTCGTCCGTACTCTATCGGTAAATTCGAAGGAATCCTCTATCCAATCAGACATCACAAAACACACATAAGTGGGGTGGTCCCTCCGCAGTACACCAGTTCACGGCTCATACCCAACGGTGACAAAGGATCCCATTATCTACACCTACCTCTCATAAGTGGCGCTTCTACGTAGTACCTATAATAATGACCTACACAATGTCTAGTCCACCTGTACTGAAGTGTGTTACGGTCCTGAACGAGCCTAACTCCAACCGATAGGACCGCCTACAAACATAGGTATGTCCATATAATAAATATAAGGACATATTATCCTCAAATAATATGTATATGTAATTAGTCTATAATTACATAAGATATCCCAAACGATTACTCATAAATAGCCACCCATCAATAATCGACCATCGAGTTAATTACTAATTCATTCCTCTTCATAAGATTATTTAACCATCTAGTTATATATAGTTTCCCAATTACTATTTGTGCCACAATTTCATTTTTAATAAACTCATCGTTGACCCAAACAACATCCCACCAACTCGTATGGTTTCCTAAAAATACCCCGGATCCATCCCCGAAACCAACTCATCATTCCCCAAGGGCCTGTGGCCGAATCGATTCGAATCTGGGAAGTAGCCCAGATTTGTTACGTTTCTTTAATAATGGAATTCACAATTTCATCCGAAATTCTTTCCAATAGTTAATTAGATTTAAATAACATAAGAACATGGCCTTATGACTTAGTCTTTCATCTTAGGGTGGCTAATTACATAAATTAACATCAATTAAATACTCACACTTTCCAAAATTTACATCATTGATCATAACTCTTAATCTAGAAGTTCTACCAGAATTCCATCTAGATTCAAATCATACTTTAACATAGCATATGGGTCATAATTGTATAAATTTCCAGACCTTAAACATGAGTTCAAATCCTATACATATGAATCAAGCTTCTCAATTTATTCAGAAATCCTAAGGCATGAGTTATATAATCCAATTCAGTATTATAATCATGCTAAATTTCTGGGTTAAACCAACTACTTTCTAATTAGTCTTCTCTACATGCATAAGATTAAATCATACCATCCAATCACCGATTTCATACTAAAACCCAAAAATTATATAGGGTTTACTACGATGAATCAAGAAATACATTGGACATCAAATTAAGGAAGAAAATTCTTGCCTGGATATGATGATTGATGATTTCATTTTGAATATCTTGTCTCCTCTCCTATTTGGCCTTTGTTCCTTTTTGTCTTGAGGTGGGGCTGATATGTTTAGGTTTTTGTTGGAGTGTGTGGATAATTAATCTTGCCCTTGAATATGTATTAACCCCAATTCCCGAGTTAAGCCTAATTTCCCATTTTTGGACCCCCAAATGGGCCTGAACCCATAGTCAAACTAGCCCCAAAACCTCCCAACTTATATACCTATACCCTAGGACCCTTTCTAAAGGTCTAAAACACATAAATGAGACCATAAATCCTCCTGGAATGCATCCCAATTATTTTTATTCCAAAAGTATATTTACAATTGAGTCACGCATCATATATTAATTATCCACCACACATGCAATTATTTTATATTAAAATTATTCAACGTATAAAATCAATCTCACGTGATTATGAAATACTAACAACATACTTGTTTAGAACTAATTAATTTAAATTCACCGATTTATTTTAATTCCCACGATTTTTTTTTTCTTAAAATAGTTTTCTTTCATTCTAGAAAAATATGGGGTATTACAATGCGTCTAAAGGTTTCATGAAAATATCGACTGCTTGGTGTTTCGTGCTCATAAAGCTTAAGGACACGACCTTCACCTCAACGACATCACGAATGAAATTCTCACGTATCATAATGTGATTTGTGTGGGAATGTTGGACCGGATTATGGGATATATGATTGCACTCATATTATCATAAGAAATAGTCATTGTGCCTTGGTAAATCCCATAATCTTCCAACATTTACGTCATCTATAAGAGTTGAGTGCAATAACTCCCAGTGGCTATATACTCGACCTTCTCCATGGACAAATAAATGGAGTTTTTCTTCTTGCTCAACCAAGAGACAAGAGGAATCTTAAAGTAAAAATACCTACCCGATGTGCTCCTACGACCATCAACATCCCGGGCCTAATCGACATCCGAATAAGCGAATAAATAGTCATCGATATCAAAAGAGTATCAAATAATGTAGGAAAGAGTGTCACTTACATATTTGATGATAAGTTTAAGTGATATCAAGTGAGACTCTTTCAGGAACGCTTGGTATCATGTAAAAACTCTAATGTTAATGGCAATGTCGGGACGATTAGAGGTCAAGTAGAGAAGACCAACTATCATGCTCTTATAAAGAGTTTGTTATATGTCCCTGCCTAAAGTGTCTTTGATAATCTTAGTCGGTGTATGCATAGGCGTGCATGAGTTCTTAGAGGATTTAAACCAAAATTCTTCATTAGGTCCTTAGAATATTTAGATTGAAATATGAATATCCCATCCTCAAGTTAACGCACTTGGAGACCTAAGAATAACGTAAGCTCACCAACCATGCTTATTTGGAATTCACTCTTCATGTCTTCCTCAAATATGTGAGCATTTTGGAAGAACGTGGATCTAAATACTACGTCATCTAGATAGACTTGGGCAATAAATGTAGCTCCACTCTCTATCTCCCCGCAAACAACGTCTTATACACTCCCCCTTTCTTGAAGCCATGAGCTAAGAGATAAAAAGCGAGCCTCTCGTACTAGGCACGGGGTGATTTCTTTAAACTATATAGGGTGTTCTTGAGATAAAAGACGTGTCCTGAATGCTTTGGATCTTCAAACCCCTTTGGTTGTTCCACATAAAATTTCTCCTATAGAATCCCATTAAGGAAGGCACTCTTGACATCCATTTGACATAACTTGAACTGTAGATGACACGTTATAGCTAGTAATAAGTGTACGGACTCAAGCCTTATAACAGGATCGTATGTATTATCAAAGTCTACACTCTTAATCTATGGGTAGCCTTGAACGACCAACTTAACCTTATTGCATACTATGGTACCATTTTTATCCATCTTATTCTTGTAAATTAACTTGGTACTAGTCACATTAGGCTTGCTAGGTCGAGGGAATAACTCTTATTCATGGGTCTTACTAAACTGAAGTAAATCATCTTGCATAGCGGATATCCAATGCTCGTTATTGAGTGCTTCTTTCACATTTAGAGGCTCTACTAAGGAGGTGTAGCCAAAGTAGCTAATCATATTCTCAAGTTGAGCGCGAGTCTTGACATCTATTGTGGGATCACCAAGTATAGAAGAAGGGTCATGACTCTATCGAACCCAAGATGGTGGATCTTCTCAATTAAGAGTGGGGTCCACCGAGGTAGTATGAGGAACAATGAGATCATCACCAGGGGGTGAACCATTCTCACACTTAAGGTTAGTATCAGTAGACATAGATGGCTCGTTGTCTCTAGTCATTACATTTATTAACTATGTAAGCTTAGAGAGTGCAAATTAAATACCCTATAATACCTACTCGATAACGAACATCCTAAAACTTTTGTAGGACACAACACTTGGTTGTTAGGTACTCAATTGAATCAAATGTATCTTGAAAAGTCAATGACCATCACCATAATGTATCTCTTACCACCAATGCCCTATGTACGAGTAGGACCCATGACTAAGTAAGTTAGATCCGTATGTATCAACTCCAACACACGAGGGGTGGTAATAGTATTTAACTTTTGATGGGGATTTTAAATTTTTTTTCTTATTGGTAAGGATCACAAACTAAGGAAGTTAGATTCCCAAACGATCGTTATCCAAGCACTAGGTCTTTCTTCACTAATCTCTCAAGATCTCTAAAATTTATATGACCTAGTCGTTGATGACAAAAGTGCATAGAGTAGACCGTAGAATTGTTGCACACAAAGGAGAACTTTGAAATGATCCCATAACAATTATTATTGATCCTCATTCCTTGTAGTAATAGTTCACCGGATTGATCATAAATGTTACACTCATACCGGTCAATATTTAACAAAGTTTGCAATACAAAGTTGGCTTATACTAATCAATTTCTCTTATAACCCTTTGAACTACAACACATTATCTAGTTTAAGAAATTCGGGTATCTCAGTATAACCACATCCTAAAATACAAGACCTACTCGCTTCTCCAGAGGTGACTTTCCCTTCCTTGTGATCCATAAGGTCGATAAAATTTGACTTACCATCGGTCATGCAGCTTATGCATCCATTATCAAAATATCATGAGAAGTATCTTGAACCATGAAAGAAACTTGTACAACAAGGGCTTTGTCGTCTTTCTTAGGTATTTAAGTAAAGGTACCTTTTTTTATAGCGGTGTGGGGGAGTGTGTGTACGTGTAGTTCTTCCTTACTAGTAGAAAAATTCCCTAAGGCGAACTCTCCTTTTGCAATATGTGCAAACATAGACTCTTTTGGGTCTACCTTGGCTCGTTCATTTAGGTTGAACTTTCTTTTGTGGTTTAGGTCGAGGTTCATAAGGATCTACCATAAATTTAGGAACCGATTCCAGTTTGGCATGGGAAGTTGATGAACCGTCATAACCTATTCCTTGCCTCTCCCTAAGACCTAAAGTGGTATCGAGGAATATCTCTCCTACCTTCTTCGATGTCTCCTCTATATTAACTTTCACCTCTCGGACACATTTGAGATCTGTCACGAGTTGGGAAATAAGCTCTTCTGTAGAATGCGTGATATGATTATTTATTTAATTCATAAATTTTCAAATTTAAACTTATTTAATTAGAGTAAATCATCAATCCAAATTAATTAAACCCTAATTATGCACCTATGTGATATAAATCAAATATGCAACTCAAACAATCACAAATCAAGTAACAAACAAGATTCAAGAAAAAAAACATTTCGGGTAAAACCTTTATTTCACTATCTAACGTAAATCGCAACTTACAATTACATAGAAAAATATACAATGAATCTCCCACAAAAAATTCACATAGACCACAACCTAGCACAAACAAAGATCCCTTAGAGAACCTCAATGACCGCAGTCGTTAGCAAGCAGCTCCCGCAAGAACTATCAATCTAGCAGTAGAGATGGCACCCCACCAAGGCAAACTTCTAAGAAGTGTTTGGGTTCCACAAATGATTTACAAAAGGATTGGGATGTTTTGGTGAATCCAAAACTAGATTTTTAACCCTAAAAGATGAAGACAAAAATTCTGCAGATTTGCAGTTTTCGTGTTTCAAAAGTCTTAATGAAAAAGGTCTCTAAAATAGGTATTTATAGCTCAACAAAAAAAATTGAGGTGACTCATGTCGTCTGAACGACAATGTCATGTCATTTGAACGACATTAGATGTTGTTACTAACTACCTATACAAAATAAATCAGTACGTGGTCGTTTGAAGAACCAAAGAGACAACTCTTCGCGCGACTTATCAAATGACACGTGATGTCGTTCGAAGGTGTCGTTTGAATGACTTGTCAATGTTGTTTGAACGATATTGCCTTGTCGTTTGAACGATCGAAGCGAAAAAATAATATTCTAAAAACCTCGCCTATAGGTCTTCAAAAATTATTTTGACTTAGAAAAAATGTCTCATTTTGATTTAAAACGATTTCGAAAAACATCCCAATACTAAAGTAAAGCATTTACGAAACTTAAACACATTATGTACGAAATTATACCTCATGTCGCGCATATGTTAAAGATGCTTGAAATTTGAATCTGTCTTCATGAACGTATGAACGTGAACTACTTCAATGGTTGTAGCGGTATACGACATACTCTTATGTAAAATTAGGATTACGAAAAATATGTCGTTACAAATCTCCCCATTTGTCTATCCCGATACAAAATAAAAAAAATCCAAATTACCAGTCGAAATGTTCTATACAAATCTAATACCCCCCCACGTACCCAAAAGTGAAAAGGTACTATAAATGCAAGTCTTCAATAAAATCTTCAACATCTTCAAGTCTCTTTAAATCTACTTTCCTTGATCTTCTTTTGTGTGCTTTCCAAATGATCATCAATGTCCTATAAAAAATAAACAAAGCAAATACCTTCTTGACGTATCGATTTTGAAATGAGATAGGATATTAAGTATTAAATCAATTCTAGTAAAATCTCAAATCTCCCCCATAATTCAAACTCTCACTCCTCCATAATTCATAATTCATTCTCCCCCTTTTTATTTGTCTGAGATAGAAAAGGAAAATGATAAACAAAAAAAAATAAGGAGTGTCACGACAAGCAAATACATGACAATTACGCTCATGCAAGCATATACTCAAAAGAATCCACAATCTCTTTTAGATTTTTCAAATTTTTAAGCAAAAATTTTACAAAAAACATACACACCATGAATTTATAGTAAGATAACCAAATCGTGGACACTAAATGAATGAGTGTGAACTAATTCGATAAGAAAATCATCTCTAAGATACATAAAAAATGTGCATGATGAATATGGATACTCCTAACGAATGAACTCAAAATCGTCCTTAGGTGTAAAACTGTTGAATTCAAACGACAAATACTCAATCTAATCAACAAATCAAAGTCTAAAATGATTTCCACACCAATAACATCTAAAACTATGTAATGCATTTTCAAGACTTTGTCAGGACATGCAAAGCCGTTAATTTATTTCTAACCAAACTCCCTCGTATATAATAATGATCATATTTTTCTATTCAATTCTTTTCTTTTGAATGATCATATCAAACTAAACTAGTGTGGACTTGGCTACTTTTTATAGTGCCACCCTTTTTTTTGTCTCTTTTCAAACGGTGGATTTCACGTAAAGGTTATTTGCTCCTTTCGTATCCCTTTCCCTTGTTCACTCATCATATTTTCATATTAAACAAATATATCATGGATAATGGTTCTTACATGCACTACTTTTATAGTCAAGTTTTATCGCATATGGTTCTTTTTCAAAAACATGATTGAGATAAAAATACTTCGATCAACATGTGATAGACAAGTCTTATAATCAAATAAATCCGTGCGAGTGTGCATTAAAGGAAATCATGAGTCAAATATGTAGAAAGTAATCTAAAGGCAACCCAGGCCAAAGTAGATCGGGGGGGATTTTGAAAAAATAGTCAAGGAGACCTCATTTTTGCTTTTGCTAGCTATGAAGGAATTTCAACAAACTCTCATGTGGAGATAAAAAGTTTATGGTTGGGTAAAAAAATGTGCTTTGTTCATGGAATTTCAGATATGGAGATTAACTCAAATTCTTCCTATGTGGTGAACTTGATAAAAAAAAATTGGAAACCTCCTTGGAAACTTATTCAGTGTGTTAAATACATCAAAGCATTTCTCTCCAATCTCAATTATTCACTCAATCATTGTTTCAGGGAATCTATTATGGTGGCAAATATTCTTGCAAATATTCCTGTTAACTCCAATGCTCTCCTCACTTTCACAGATCTTTTGGATCTTCCTCCCACGGCCAGAGGGGCTATAAGGCTGGACAAGATAGGGTGCTTCTATTTGAGATTTCGAATCGATCAGATTTTTAGTTTCTTTCCTTTTGCTTGTAAGTTGGCACCTGGGAGGGGCTTTTTCTCCCAAATTAATAATGTGATTGGGAATCATTTCCCTACTCCATAAAAATTAAAAAAAATCTAAAATCTCATCTTAATGACTCCTAACATTATAAAGCACGTGGATGAAATTATGTATCGTCTCAAAACACTATCAAATAGTCCCATGGATGTGGAATGATGTTGTGACTTGTTCATCCTAAATGTCCATCCATAAACGGTGTAAAACTGAAAACAAAAATCTTTTTGTATTTTTCCAAAAAAATTATCATAATGAAATCATTTTTGGCTTTTAATTTTTTTCTCAAAAAAATAAAATCTTTTTGTATTTTTTCAAAAAATTTCAAAAGCAAAAATCTTTTTGGGGTTTTCAAAAAATATATCAAAATAAAAAAAAATAAAACAAGTGGTACACACTAGAAAAGGGATAAAATATCATCATGAAAAACATCTTACGCAATCAAATAAGTCTAAATCTCAACCGTTAGGTACAAAGGTGTTTTTCAGGGGTGGTGACATCCTATGAAAAACATCCATAAAGTCATGTGAAGTCTTGACTATAAATTTAACTTGCTCTCGAATATGTGCAAACTCTCTCATGTGATGTGCAGGATTATGCAAAGTATCATGTGTGGGAGTTCATGTAGGAACACGTGTTGTAGCAAAACCTGGTAAAAATTTATGAGACACACTTCACAACTTAAAACAGAAGGTGTCCTCTCTTCTTTCAATGGGTGAAAACATACACGGGCCTAGGAACTCTTATCTAAAAACATCTAAGATGCACTATCCTCTCGAGCACCAGATGCTTAGGTGGGTTATATTGAGAGCAATTGAGATCTATCACAAACTCGGGAACCGGATCGGGTGAAACATGGGAAGTAGAAGCACCGTCATAACCTATTCCTAATCTCTCAAAATACCTAAAACGGGACCGAGAAGCATCTTTCCAACCTTCTTAGATGTATCCTCTTTAGTAACCTTGACATCCTGAGCACGTTCGAGATCTATGTCGAGTTGGGACACACGGGATTCAAGTTCACTCTTTTCCCGGCCTAAAACTTACAACTGCTCACTTAAATAAACCTTAACCTTCTCGAATTGACTCGCGGACACCTCATATTCCCTTAAAACTTCTCTCCCCCCCTCTCTCTAAATCTAACACCATAAGACCTAACTGCTTGTTCAATATCTTCATCTTTAAGGCCTCGGCATAGAAATGTCTAAACTCTTTTTAGAGATCGCTTTCACCCTCACTTTCAATATCACTCTCACACTCACTAGAAACACTCAAATCATCACCAGGGCTCTCAAATACAAATGTTTCTTCATAGTTGTGGGACAAACTATATGTGCTCACGTGACTAGACATAATGGAAACACACATACCATGTGATGATTCATCCCCAGAATCATTTACCTCATTGTCACTATCGCTAAGAGTGGCTGGCATAACAATTTCCTTGCCCTTATCTTTAGCATAGTGGGACATTCAACTGCTTAATGCCCTTTGCCATCGCACTCAAAACAAGTCGCATCCTCTTGTTTCTCAACGCTCTCTTTGTCCTCTTATTTTTCTCAAACATCCTTGTTGATGTAAAAAATTAGATCGCTCTAATTATTCAATCACAGATAAATAAAATGAGACAAAGATTTTTAAAGTGGTTCAGCCTTATAAGAATGGCTTACGTCCACTGTTATGTTATTGCTGAGTGTTTTTGGGAATTCTCGATTACAAGATCTATCAAGAAATTCCGGTCCCCTTGAATGAGGGTGATACAAGGTATTTATAGCCCTTAGGCTGTACATGAAAGGGTTGATACATTAAATGATATACATATGAAATGGTAATACATTTAATGCAGCGTGTACGTCAAGATGATAAACATTCAATGAATAATTGAACTGTTGATTATCTGGCAATTAATGCTACGGCCGAGATGCAGCTCGGACCGCCTTAGTTGCTCTTTGCTTAGGAGTTCCTCGGAGCGCTAGAGTACCTCGGAGTGTTGAAGTTCCTCGGTGTATCCTCGTTGCTCGGAGAGAACGTGAGTTGGTCGGAGAAATGAACTTCCTCGTTGCTATTGCGCCAAGTAGATTGACACGTGTCTTCATATTATTCGTCCATATCAGTATATTAATTTTGGTATCAACAGAAGCCCCCAATGTTTCATATTTCAAACTTTGAGGAGTATGGAACATTCTTTCTCGGTATAAGGCGATATTAAATGACTTTCCTGGGTTTTAGGAGCCTTTTCTTCATATTTGAATTTCTTTCAAATTCACAGAATCCGCCTTTTTTGAATTTTTATGAGTGCTTCGATCTTCGTGCATTTTTGTCCTTTTAGCCGCCGGTGGCGTATTAGCTTCTTTTGTGTAATCATTTCCTTCGCAGCTTCCCAAGGTAAAGTATTTAAACTTCTTAGGTAACCATACCGTCTTCTACCTTTTCCAATTTTCTGCATTCAAGCGTTCTGTTCTCTCTCTCTCTTGTGCGTTCGTCTTTTCCTTCGCTAGTTGTCAGCTCTTCCTTTTTCCTGTAAGATTCTCTTCTTTTCTTCTGTATTTCTTTTATTCACTATGGTTTATATTGTGGAGTCTGTTGAGAAATTTTGTTCCGATTTTTCCATTCCTTCTTGGGTAACTCTGGAGGTTCTTTCTGAGCCTTTATATTATTTTCGATTGGCTGAGGGACATTGGTTCCCCAGTCTATTCATTGCTGAATGTGGATTTTCCTTTCCGCCAAACCCCTTATGCTTAGAGTTCTGTCAGTACTTTGACGTTGTTCCAGCAAAAATAGCCCCCAATTCATGGAGAATAATTAATGGGGTGTATAAATTAAATATAACTCATGGAACTCGTATAGGGATTCCTGAGATTATGTATTGCTATAGATGGGCTATTTTAGATAATGTTTATTACTTAAAAACAAGGTTTTTAAATAGGGCTCTTGTAGTTAACCTCCCTGATGCAAATAGAGATTATTTTGAACATGGGGTGGTGATTAAAAAATGGCAATACGCCCCCTTGGTTGGAGATGCAGTATACCAGGGTCCTAAATGCCCCCCATATGGCAATGGGATAGGTTTATTCTCATTTTCCTTTACTTATGAAATTATGCTTTTATCATATTTGACAAAATGTATGACTGATATTTCATTATGTATTTATTTGCAGTTGATAGTAAAAGAAAAACTCCAAAAGAATCAGAGGTTAATATTAAGCATCTGAAACTTATCTGGGGTTTGCATAAGAACGTTGCAGACGAGCACATCAGGTTTGCATCATATTTGCTGTAGTATAGGAGCTATACGACTTCTTATACTGCTCGTCCTGTGATTAGATCTGTTGAGCCAGCCTCAACTCCAGAGGATTCTTCTTCAGATTCTCACATCCCTTTAAGTCAAAGAATGGGCAGGAAAAGAGCTCCCCCTGCTCTATTTGATGACATTACTTCTGCTGCTGAAGCCAAGAAAAGAAAAATTGATGTCCCAGAGGGGACTAAGAAGGTGGATGTTGCACCTTCCAAAGCTACCGAGAAGCCCCTAGTGGCTGCTACCGAGAAGCCCCCAGTGGCTCCGAGCAAGAAGGTTGCTCCTGTGGAGATGACTGCTATCTCTGCGACCAAGAGCTCTTCCTTGGTTGAAATTGCTGAAGTTCCTTTGAGGAGATTGAGGAAATCATCCTCAGTCAATTTGGCTGAAACTGCCAATCTGACTGAAACCATACCAGCTGGTGGTGTTGGTGTTCCAACCATCATTCCTCCGAGCTCTTCCATGAGCTCGGTAAAAACTTGGATCATACCCGAGGTCCAAGGAATTGATGAAAAGATTTCTAGGGATATGCTGACATCCTTAGCTACCCGTCACCTTGCTTCAGTAAATTTCTCACACTCTGAATTTCCTTTCTTTCTTTGAATACTTGTATTTTTTTACTGACCTGTCACTTTTTCCTTTGTTTAGCTAGTGAATTATTTTAACAACATCGTGAAGAAAGATGAAGAAATTAAAGCTTCCAGCTCCTCGTCGGGGGTAGAGGATGCTCTGCTGGGCTTGACCCAATCCTTGAAGGATTCTCGTCAGCAGTATAGTGAGGACAAAGCTGTCTGGGAGAAACAGTTGTCTATAGTTGAAGCTGAGAAGGTGAAGTTGGCTAAGATCTCCAAGAGTTTGGAGAATAAGGTGAAAAGTTTAGAGATTGAGCATAAAAAATATGACGACAAGCTCAAGAACTTTGGAGAGCTTGAAGATAAGCTGAAAAAGGCAGAGGAAGAGTTGTCCGTCCTGCGAGATGTAAAGCGCCAAAAAGAAGAATTGGATGTGAAGTTAAAGACTGCCGAAGATCTTCTATCCGAGAAGCTCTCCTCGGAGAAACTGAAAAGAAAGCTCGCAGTTAAAAAATCCTTCAGCGCTGGCTGGGATAAAGGATGGGACAAAGGGATTGCTGCGATGACATCCCAAGTACAATACGGGAAGTTGAAATACTTCCGAGATGGCTGGGTAGCTGCCCTGCAGGAATTGAAGATCAAAGACGACTCTGGGCTATTCCAGCTACACCTCCCTGGTCCTCCCCCACCAATTGTAGAAGAAGAAGAAGATGAGCCTATCTCTGATGAATCTTCCATGGCCATAGGTGATCAAGTCCCTGCCTCTCTACCTTCTGCCAACGAGGACATTTCTTCCATGCTTCCTCCTCCTGAGAAAATTTCAACTCCTGCTGATCAAGATGCTGTTACCACCGAGCAACCAAGCTCCTCGTCCCAGCTTCCTGAGAAAGTCTTGGGAGACAAGGAAAAGGTGTGAAGTTGTTCGGTATCATTTCTATCTTTCATTATTTGTAATCAAACAATGTAATCTTTTTGTGATCTAATAAAATACATCTTTGTTCATCTCTGTTGTTGATGATTTGTTTTTGTTGACTGTTGTCTTCTTTTCATCATTAGTTTGTGGCTAGAATGGAACTGATATCTGCAAATGATACAAAGCTGATGCAGCAATGCCATGAATATTATAAAGCTGGTCATACAAATTTGAGTGTATTAGAAATTGCTGACATCCTTGGCCATGATGCCTCAGAACAAGCAATTGAGGCTTATCGGTACTTGAAGGATTTACTTGACCGAGTTGTGGCCAACAACGTGGCCTACTATGACTTGATTGAGGAGCTTCATTATTCCTTGGAAGATCTTCAGAGTCAGCACAATAAATCAACTACTTTGTTGCACAAGGAATATGAGAATAGGTATCAACAGCTTTCCTCTGAGAAAGGTCACAAAAAGATCATCGCTGGGTACGATGTTAGGGAGAGAACCCTAAAAGGTGAAGTTGAGGCTTGCAGGCAGATTGTCGAGTTGCTGGAACAAGAGAACAATAATTTGTAGAAAAAGTTGGCACAGTATGAGTCTGCAGCTTCATCTTCCACTGCTTTAGTACCGGTTACCGATGAAGGTTTCTCGTTCTTAGAGGTTGAGAATGCCAAATTAAGGCATGAACTAGATACGTTAAGAAAATTTGGCGTTTTTACTACTGCTCGGGGACGAGGAAGAGGGTCTCGTGGGCGAGGAAGAGCTGTTCAAAATGTTGTCGAGGAGCAAAATTCTCCACCTGCTCGGAGTCGATCAAGAGTTCTCAGCCGTAATGTTGAAGAATCTCGTACTCTGTCAACATTGGAAACTCAAGCATACCAATTGAACACCAAAGATCGGGCTTTATCTGAAATGTCCAAGAAAAACCTATCTTTGGAAGATCAACTTACTGCGACGAAGTCTGCTTTGAATGATAAAGATGTTTTTGCCAGGAACCTTCACGAGCAACTAGAGAGAATAACTTTCCAATTTCACAAACAACCTCGTGAGTTTTGGATGGCAGGCTACAATGAAGCCCTTTGTCACTTGGATGCTCGTCTTGAAAGTGCCAATAACGAAGGTTATAAACAAGGATGGTTGAACGCCCTGGGTGTGTTAAAGCTAGAGCAGGGCCATTTCTTATGGGATTATCATGCTCCTGGGCTATTAGACTTGCCTGTACCGCCTTATAAACTAGACATGGAATGGATCCCAGCTCGTGCCATTCCTCGGAGCTTAATTTCAAAATATCTCGGTGACTATAGTCTTCATTCTCAAATTGAATTATCTCGTCCCGAGCATCTCTTGGATACTCCTTCTGTGATGAACGTCAGAATGCTCAGAGATATTAACTTCATTATTTCTCCTCTTTGCCTTGAGAATCCTCCTGCTGGCGAGGAGCCTGTTTCAAAAGCTAAAGGAAAGAAACCAATAGAATAGGTTTTTCAGTGTAACAGTTAGCACATATGTAACTTGTAATTTATTTTGAATTTTAATGAAAGATTTTCATTTTCTGTTTGCAAATCTGTAATTGCTATTCTTTTGTACTTGTCTAACACTTTTACATCTGTGTATATGTATCTGTTAAAAAGATAACAATATTGTGTTGTTCATCAACCAACTTAGTAATAAAAATTACAAGTATCAATGTTGCTCAATCACTTAATAATAAAGTAATGAGTATAAAATGTTTCCAACCAACCAAGGTTGTTAAATTGTGTTTGTCGACCAACTACAGTTGATGGTTTTTTATCTCCAATCAGCCATACTTGGTAAATTTTTTCATAAAATGTGTCCGACCAACCAAGGTTGATAATTTATCCTCGTCGACCAATTACAGTTTTGATCACCGACCAACTATACTTGGTTCAGTTTGGAATTCTTTGTATTTTCTGGAATGATTTTACTTTCCGACCAACATAATTGGCATATTTTGTTTCTTAACCAGCCAAAATTGGCATTTTTAAGACTGTTGTTCTTGCCCTCTTACCAACCGGAGTAGGTCATGGGTTTGAACTATCGGGTTCTTTCAAACTATCTTGTCCACAAGCTCTTTTACCAACCGAAGTTGATCACGCAAGTGTACGCCTCCTAACCAAATGAGTATAATTTGTTCTCGCTATTTTACCAACCGAAGTTGATCACGCTCGAACTATCAGGTTCTTTCGAACTATCTTGTCCACAAGCTCTTTTACCAACCGAAGTTGATCACGCAAGTGTACGCCTCCTAACCAAAGGAGTATATCAGGTTCTTTCGAACTATCTTGTCCACAAGCTCTTTTACCAACCGAAGTTGATCACGCAAGTGTACGCCTCCTAACCAAAGGAGTATATCAGGTTCTTTCGAAATATCTTGTCCACAAACTCTTTTACCAACCGAAGTTGATCACGCAAGTGTACGCCTCCTAACCAAAGGAGTATATCATTATCATTTATTCTCGCCCTTTTACCAACCGGAGTTGGTCGTGGGTCTGAACTATCGTCTTCTTTTTGCTGTCGAGTAGCGTAGTGTACAACACTAGTATTCCCCGAAAAACTTTCAAACAAAGGAGAGAAAAATGGTGAAAACATCATCGTTTTATTCATATTGATGGAACTGTTGTACATTTTACATCATTGATAATACTTGCGAAGGTGTTCAGCATTCCAAGCATTCTTGAATTCCTCTCCTTCTAGAGTTCCTATTCGGTAAGTTCCTGGTCGGACAACTTCTGTAACTCGGTAAGGTCCATGCCAGTTGGCTTCAAGCTTATTGTGCTTCTGAATGACCTTCTTTAGAACATAATCCCCTTCTTTTAAGTCGCATTTCTTCACCCTTTTGTTGTAGAACAGAGTTGTGCGTTGTTGGTAAGCAGCATTCCTAATGGCTGCCTCTTCTCTAACCTCCTCGAGCATGTCCAAATCTAATCTTCTCATCAAGTCACTGACTGGGGAATTGAAATTTAGCACTCTGTGTGTTGGGAGACCCAACTCAGCAGGTATTACAGCCTCACTTCCAAATGCCAGCATGTATGGTGATTCTCCAGTCGCTGCTCGGGGAGTTGTTCGGTAAGCCCACAATATTGATTGTAGATCATTAATCCAATTAGCTTTAGCTTCACTTAGCCTCTTCTTCAAACCATTTAGTAGTGTTCTGTTTGTCACCTCAGTCTGCCCATTGCTTTGAGGATGACCTGGTGCTGAATGAACCTTCAAAATGTTCGACTGATGACAATAGGCAGCAAATTCCTCGTTATCAAATTGTGTTCCATGGTCTGTGATGAAGGCATGGGGGAGACCATATCGACAGATTATATTCTTCCAAACGAACTGGTATACCTTCTCGTATGTCATATCGATAAGTGGCTCAGCTTCTAACCACTTAGTAAAATAGTCCACTGCAACGACGAGGTACTTGAATCTTCCTCGGGTGGTCGGCATTGGTCCAACCAAATCAATTCCCCACATGACAAATGGCCAAGGGGAAGTTATTGGTGTCAACAATGCTTGTGGAGTTCGTCGGATGGAGGAAAAACGTTGGCACTTGTCACATTTCTTAGCATAGGCTATACAATCAGCCCTCATCGTCGGCCAGTAGTATCCTTGAGTCATTACTCTTTGCAAAAGTGTTCGACCTGCTACATGAGCTCCACAAGACCCTTCATGGATCTCTTCAATCAATTCTTTCACTTCGGAGGGGTGTACACATCTCTGCAAACCGGCCATAATTCCTCGTCTATACAAAACACCATTAGTTAGTACATATCGAGCAGCTTTATACTTTAATTTCTTGGCAGCGAGCTTATCTTCCGGTAATTCGCCTTCTTCCACATATGCCCTGATGGGATCCATCCAAGATGGTCCTAAATCGAGGGTAATAATATTCATCGTCAAGTTTTCATCTATGCTCCGATTTTCCAGTACTTCAATTGGTATCGTTCTTCGCAGCTCGGTACGAGTAGCTGATGCTAGTCGGGCCAGTGCGTCTGCTTGTGCATTCTCTATTCTTGGTATTCTGATTAATTGAATCGCATCAAATTCTGCCAATAACTCCATTACCTTGGCATGATACTTGACCATTAATTCTCCTTTAACTGCATACGTTCCCATCATCTGATTCACAATCAATTGAGAATCACTGAATACCATCACTTGTTGCGCTTCCATAATCTTTGCTAAATTAAGACCTGCTATCATGGCCTCATACTCAGCCTCATTATTAGAGGCTTTGAATTGGAATCGCAAAGCATATTCCATGTCAATCTCGTCTGGGGTGTTCAAAATAATTCCTACCCCACAACCTGCTGTGCAAGATGAGCCATCTACACATAATCTCCATATGGGCAACCCGTCTTCAAATTTCTTATCTGATAGAGTTCCTCGGTGAAATATTTGTTGCTTCTTTTCATCCTCCCCTGACACTTTTCGCTCCTCGTCGATCATCTCTTCTCGCTCTTTTACCAACCGGAGCTGGTCTGAGTTTGAAGTTGATGATCCTTCTACATCCACAAGCCCTTTTACCAATCGGAGTTGGTCTGGACTTATGTCTGTTGATCCTGTAACATCCACAGGTTGGTCAGCGAGTAATTTTTGTTCCTCGGGGGTATCAGGATATGTAAACTCTGCTATAAAATCTGCTACAGCCTGCCCTTTCAATGATGATCTGGGCTCATACACAATATCATATTCACCGAGCTCTATTGCCCAGTACATCAGTCTCCCTGACTTTTCTGGCTTATGAAGGGCTTGTCTCAATGGCATGTCGGTATACACAATGATGGTATGGGCCTGGAAATATGGCCTCATTCTTCTACTTGCTTCAATTAATGCCAATGCCAATTTCTCCAGCTTTAAGTACCTGATTTCCGCACCTCGGAAAGCCTTACTTGTGTAATAGATTGGTTTCTGGACTCCATTCTCCAATCTAATCAATGCTGAACTGACTGCATTCTCTGATACTTCCAGATACTAGTACAACTTCTCTCCTGTTATTGGCCTGGACAACAATGGAGGTACTCCCAAATACTTTTTCAAGTCTTGAAAGGCCTTCTCACATTCATCAGTCCACTCAAAAGTTTTTCGAAGTGTTTTGAAGAATGGGAGACATTTATCAGTTGCTCGGGACATAAATCTGTTGAGCGCTGCAACTCGTCCTGTAAGACTCTGCACTTCTTTCTTTGTTGTTGGAGATCGCAACCCTAAAAGAGCTTTGATCTTATCTGGATTTGCTTCAATGCCTCGCTGGTTGACAATGTACCCGAGAAACATTCCTTCTCGTACTCCAAATGTGCACTTCGTCGGGTTGAGCTTCATCTGGTATTTATCCAGTTGATCAAATGTCTGAGTTAAGTCAGCTAGATGATCTGCAGCTTTTATTGCTTTTTGTCAGCATATCATCGACATAGACTTCCATGTTGCAACTGATTTGTTCGGTGAAAACCTTGTTCATCAGCCGCTGGTATGTCGCTCCTGCATTTTTCAAACCAAAAGTCATAACATTATAGCAATAAGTTCCCCTAGGGGTAATAAAAGAAGTACTTTCCCTGTCTTCAGGTTTCATTTTGATCTGGTTGTAGCCAGAGTAAGCATCCATGAAGCTGAGCAGCTCATGTCCCGAGGTAGCATCCACTAGTTGATCAATTCTGGGCAATAGAAAATTATCCTTTGGGCACGCCTTGTTAAGATCAGTGAAATGAACACACATTCTCCATTTATTGTTTTTCTTTTTTACCATCACCACGTTTGCCAACCAGTCTGGATATTTCACGTCTTCAATGAATTGGGCTTTCTGGAGCTTCTCGACCTCCTCTTGTATAGCCTGATTCTTCTCGGGGCTAAATACCCTTCTTCTCTGCTTTACAGGCTTGATCTCCTTATTCACATTGAGCTCATGACATAAGAAGTTTGGATCTATTCCTGGCATGTCTTCATGACTCCAAGCAAAAGTTTTCTTCCTGTTTCTCAAAAAAGTTATCAACTCCTATTTTATTTAAGCATCCAACGTTGAACCTATCTGGGTTACTCGTTCAGGGTGCTCATCGTCCAGAATAACATTCTCTGTAGATTCCACCACCTGTCCTTTTACAAGTTGGAATTCATCTCGTGGATCCAGTGTTTCAATTTCTGTACCTTCATCCACCTGGTAGGTAGTAGTCTTTTTTCTTGAATCTTCAAGCTCCTCTTGCTCGGCAGATGAATAATAACATTCTCGAGCTACTTTCTGATCACCTTTCACAACTCCTACTCCAAAATTTGTTAGGAATTTTAAGCATTGATGTACTGTAGATGGAACTGCTTCGAACTTCTTCAAACCAACTCTTCCCATGATGATGTTGTAGGCTGACTGCACATTCTTATCCATCACAAAGAAGCATATTCTCTCTGTTCGACAAGCAGGCCAAGTTCCAATGTTTATGTCCAACTTGATCGTCCCAAGTGGAAAAACTTTCTCGCCAGCAAAACCCAGGAGGGGTCTGCGATACGGTTCCAATTGAGATAATTTCAGATTCAAACTGTCAAAGCATGAATAGTACATGATGTCTGCCGAACTTCCATTGTCTACCAACACCCTTGAAATCACTACTTCCTTCATCCTCATTTTAATCACCAGAGGATCGTCGTGAGGATAAAGAACACCTGTTAGGTCATTTTTTGAAAAGTCGATGACCAGCTTCTCTTTGTTTACCTTCCTCGGACGATCGTCCTCGGCTAGATTTATTCGCTGAATATATGAACAAGCTTGAGCCTCTCCAAGGTAAGCCTTTCTTTCTGCAGTAAGGTCTCTTCCTCCTGCATCTCCTCCTGTAATGACATTACAATAAAATGACCCAAAACATATAGAAAATACCTCTCGTTCTGGCTGTCTTGGTTTCTTGGGAAGGTCGGGGTCATCATCTGGATCATCTTCATGATTTTTCTTCTTTTTCTCTTCTGCTCGACGAGGAGATCTAGACCTCTCTCTAGTTCGGTCGTTATTTTTTCTTTCACCTCCCCGATCAACATATTTTGCTAGCTTTCCTCTTCGGATGAGTGTTTCAATCTCGTTCTGAAGAGCTATGCAATTTTTGGTCATGTGACCATGATCTTTATGAAACTCACAATATTTATCCTTACTCCTCGAATCAGGGTCTGACCTCAGTTTCTTTGGCCATTTTACCTCCTCGTTGTTCTTGATTTCTTCCAAGACATGATGAATACCCATTTTCAAAGGAGTATAATTGTCGTATTTCTTCAGGACTTCCCATGATGATTTATTATTTCTGGAACGTTTGTCACCGCCATTGCCCTTATGCTCTTTATTTTTAGACTTGTCGACGTCCACCTTGGTGTCTTTATCCATATTCTTCTTTGCAGCCATAGCTTCCTCGGCGTTCATGATTTTGGCCGCTTTTGCCATCAACTCTGACATAGTTTTAGGTGGATCTTTCGCCAAGGTGTAATACAATTTATTAGGCAATAACCCACTCATCAAGGCGGTGATTGCTGTCTTTTCTTCGTAATCTACGACTTCCAGCTTCTCGGTATTGAAACGAGTTATGTAATCTCTAGTACTCTCACCAGATTTTTGTCTAACACTTAACAAGTGTGCTACTCGTTTTACTGGCTTTGCTCCAAAACAGAAATTGCCAATAAACAACTCAGCCAGCTGAAATAAAGTTGAAATCTTACCCCTAGGAAGATTGTTGTACCATATCTGGGCAGCTCCAGTAAGAGTTCCTGAGAACGCTCTGCATCTCATCTCGTCTGGGACGACATAGATGTCGGCAGCAGCTTGATATTGCTCTATGTGAAGAACAGGATCTGTCTTTCCATCATATTTGGGGGTCACTACAGGTGCTTTGAACTTTAACGGTGTAGGAAAATTCACAATGGCCTGTACAAAAGGTGTTCCTCGAACAAAAGTTCATTGTAGGGGGTTCTTTGCTTTGGCCATTTCTCCCAATTTATCCTCCAACCGTTAGAGAGATCCTTTCCACGCTTCATTTCCTTCCGCGGGCCTATTGGTTCGAGCAATTGATCGTTCTGAGGTAGCTTCTTGAGATCTATCTTGACGAGCAGCCGGTCGTGATTGTGCTGATCCTTCTCTTAGATCTGATGGTTGTCGAAAACTCCTCGACATGGTCTTAGGTGGACTCCTATTCCTCCTAGGGCCTAATCGACTGAAAGGAGACACCCTACTCAGTCTTTCTAAAGCACTGGGTCTTTCTGGAGAGAGAGTGATATGTTGATCAGTATCTGTAGCCCTTATTGACGAAGTTCGCCCAGGTTGATAAGAGAAATCATCAGACTCCTCATTGCAACGTAACTCAGTACGCCTGGATCGTGAAGAAAGTAAATAAGTTTGCCTCTGACCACTTTGCTGTCCTGAACGTACAGGTGCACCACCATGAAGGGTTTGTATGAGTTGCCTCATTGTTTCTTGCATGGCGGTTTGTCCTTGAGCCAAATTGGTCATGATCCCGGCCAGATCTGGAGGTGCAGAGGGATTTGGAGGATTTCCAGCATTTCCAGCGTTTCGATTGCTAGATTTTGGGTTATCCGCCATTGATGATGAATGATTTTTGGTGAAAAATGATAATAACAATCGATTCCCACAGACGGCGCCAATCTGTTGATGTAAAAAATTAGATCGCTCTAATTATTCAATCACAGATAAATAAAATGAGACAAAGATTTTTAAAGTGGTTCAGCCTTATAAGAATGGCCTACGTCCACTGTTATGTTATTGCTGAGTGTTTTTGGGAATTCTCGATTACAAGATCTATCAAGAAATTCTGGTCCCCTTGAATGAGGGTGATACAAGGTATTTATAACCCTTAGGCTGTACATGAAAGGGTTGATACATTAAATGATATACATATGAAATGGTAATACATTTAATGCAGCGTGTGCGTCAAGATGATAAACATTCAATGAATAATTGAACTGTTGATTATCTGGCAATTAATGCTACGGCCGAGATGCAGCTCGGACCGCCTTAGTTGCTCGTTGATTAGGAGTTCCTCGGAGCGCTAGAGTACCTCGGAGTGTTGAAGTTCCATCGGTGTATCCTCGTTTCTCGGAGAGAACGTGAGTTGGTCGGAGAAATGAACTTCCTCGTTGCTATTGTGCCAAGTAGATTGACACGTGTCTTCATATTATTCTTCCATATCAGTATATTAATTTTGGTATCAACAATCCTTTTATTGGAAGAATTTTCTTTGGAAAATTTGAGAAACTTTTCAAAAAATTTAGTAAACATAGTCACATCATCAAAATCAAACTCTCCCTCAGACTCGAACTCACAAACTCTCTCCTTCTTCTTCTTCTTAAACACTTCCTCACATTTTCTAGATTGTGCCTTAAGTCCAATCCCTCTATCCTTAGGCTTAACGGTTTTGGGAAACATGTCAAACTCATAAGTTTGAAGGTCTCCTACGAGCTCTTGTAACCTAAGTGTATCTAATATTCCCAAATAATTTAAAATAGTGACCTTAGGAATAACAGAGGATGGCAGTGACCTAAAAATCTTTTTCACAACCCACATCTCCTCAATTTTATAACCCAAATTAAAACTCATATTGACTATGTATGACAATCTAGCATAAAACTCATCAAAACATTCAGACTCTAACTTGGTGATAGTCTCAAACTAGGTGGTCAAATTTGGTAACTTAGATGCCCTAACTGCGTTAGTACCCTCATGTGTCAATTGGAGGATATCACAGACCTCTTTAGACGTGGTGCATGTCAGAATATGATGGAACTCTTCAGGGGTGATAGCTCTAAAAATAGCACTTAGACCACGAGAGTTATATGTACCCCATTTAAAATCATCATAAGTCCACTCACACGCAAGTTTGGGATTAGTGATATTTTCAACGGTGACAGTGGGAGGATTCCACCCTCTTTCACAAACAATCCAGACACGTTCATCAATAGCCTTTAAATCAGATTTCATGCAGGCATTCCAATAGGCATAATTCGTGCTATCAAAGATTAGCAACTGATTATATAAGTTCTCCACCGAAAAAATTGAGAAATTTTTCAAAAAATTCAAAAACACAAAATTTTTACGAAAAAAGAATCACTCGATAACTTGGAGAAACCTGCTCTAATACCAATTTATAGAATGCATGATATCGATTATTTATTTAATTTGCAAATTTACCATTTTAAACTTATTTAATCAGATTCAGTCGTCAATCCAAATTAATTCAACCCTAATTATGCATCTATGTGATATAAATCAAATATGCAACTCAAACAACCACAAAACGAGCAACTAACAAGATTCAGGGAAAAAAACCTTTTGGGTAAAACCTTTATTTCACTATCTAACGTAAATCGCAACTTACAATTACATAAAAAAATCTATAATGAATATCCCGTAGAAACTCCACATGGATCGGAGCCTAACACCAGCAAAGATCGCCTCGAGATCCTTAATGACCGCAGTCGTCAATAAGTAGCTCCCGCAAGAACTACCAATCCAGCAGTAGAGATGAAACTCCACCAAGACAAACTTTCAAGAAGTGTTTGGGTTCCACAAATGATTCATAAAAGGATTGAAATGTTTCAGTGAATCAAAAACTAGGTTTAAGATGAAGACTAAAATTCTACAAATTTGCAAGTTTCGTGTATCAAAAGTCTTAACGAAAAAGTCTCCAAAATAGGTATTTATAGCTCAACAAAAACATTGAGGTGACGTATGTCATTAGAACGATAATGCCATGTTTTTTGAACGACATTAGATGTCATTACTAACGACTTAAGAAATGACCTATAAAAAATAAATGAGTATGTGGTAGTTTGAAGAACCAAAGAAATAACTCTTCATGCGACCTATCAAACGACATGTGATATCGTTCGAAGGTGTTATTTTAACGGCTTGTTAATGTCGTTTGAACGATATTGCCTAGTCGTTTGAATGACCGAAGCGAAAAAATAATATTTTAAAAAGCTCGCCTACAGGTCTTCAAAAATTATTTTGACTTAGAAAAAATGCTCATTTTGATTTAAAATCGTTTCGAAAAAAATCCCAAAACTAAAGTAAAGTATTTACGAAACTTAAACACATTCTGTACGAAATTATACCTCATGTCGCGCATATGTTGAAGATGGTTGAAATTCGAACCCGTCTTCTTGAACGTATGGACTTCTTCGACGGTTGTAGCGATATATGACATACTCTTATGTAAAATCAAGATTATAATAAATATGTCCTTACAAATTCAACTCTCTCACGAGTCTCCAATTAATCTTGAAGATCTCTCATAAAACTAGCTACTTTGTTGGTCAAGTCACCATTTTTTCTTTGCACTAAGACGACCCCCTCTATTAAAGAAACTCTCACTAAGGACTCTCTCTCTCAACTCTTGCAACTCTTTCTTTAGTGATAACAACCTAAGAGCCAAATTTTTATTTTACTTTTTCATTGTAAAGGACTCCGTGTAAAGATCGACATATACACGACGAAGGTTACTTTCTCCCTCACTGAAATTTTCACTTCCTTCACTATTTTTAGAATGACTAGACATATTGTCAAGTTCATCATGTTTAGAAACATCCTCATCGGTTTGAGATATACTCAATGTACTAACATGAGTGGCCTTGAACGTAGTGAAGTTATGTCCATGTGGTGATTCGTCCCTGGAATCCACCGACTTGACCTCTCTATCACTAAGAGTGGTTTTATAGCCAGCTTTTCCCTTGCCCTGTATCTTTAAACTCATAGCATAATCGTGATCTTTATGACCCTTAGTCTCACCCTAATAGAAACTATTTTTGTCTTTCTTAGGGTACTCTCATCTCCCTTATTCAAAAACTTTCATGCTCAATTTAAAATCTTTATTTTCTCACAACTTTTATTTTCTTTAGAAGAATTTTTTATTCTTACCTTCAAATTTTCTTAGGCTTTTTTTCAAAAGGGCAATCTCATCGAGATAAAAATAAAATTCAGAGTCACAAGCAATCTCCTCTTTTTTTTTAGATTGAGATTTAAAATCAATCCCTTTTTCTTTCGATTTTTGAATTTAAGGAACATATCGATTTCATATGTTTGAAGATGTCCTACGAGTTCTTATAACCTAAACGTATATAAAATTCCCAATGAATTAAGGACAGTGACTTTAGGTATAAAACACGATGGTAAGGATCTCAAAATATTTTTCACGACTCTCATCTGAGTTATTCTCTCACCCAAATTAAAACTAGAATTGACTATATCAGATAATCTAGCAAGAAATTCATCAAAAGTCTTATATTCAAACGTAGTGATAGTTTCAAACTATATGGTAAAATTTTATAGCATATAACTTTCACAGCGTTGGTACCCTTAGGAGTGCGTTATGGAGGGTATCCCATGCTTCCTTAGACGTGGTGCACGTCATGATGCAGTGAAAGTTTTCATTGGCGATGGATCTAAAAATTACACTTAAGCCATGGGAGTTAAAATTACTCTACTTAAAATCATCCTCTCTCCAAGTAGTGATATGTTTAAGACTTTCGAAATTATTATTATTCATAGTGGGTGGAGTTCACCCTCTTTTATAGAAAATTAGGATTCTCTTGTCAATTGTCTTCAGTGCCGAACTCATTTGAATTATCTAATATGAATAATTTGATCCATAAAACTTAGGTATCCTATTATTCAAAATATCCATATAATCCCAAATTTAAGGATCACACAATAAATTAGTGCAACTTGCTCTGATACATATTTAAGAATGCACGTGCAAGGGATATAAGAAATTACTTATATTTTAGGCCAAACATATAAATTTACTTTTTACCAGATTTTTTTTTAATTTAAACTAAAGTGAACATGTAAAATGAATTGTGAAGCCAAATTCCAAACCAAACAGCAAGAAGAAGAAATAGAGGAAAAATCACTTTCGGGCAAAACCTTTAATTCAGCACTGTATCAAAATTGATAGACACATAATGACTTATATATTATTTAGATATCCATTAATTATAATGTGATAGAGTGTTCAAAACTTTAATAGAAAATGCTACAACCCAACATCGCCCATAACAAGCAGCTCTTGCCTCGGTATCCATCGATTAGCCTCAGGAATCTCAATTCCTTTCTTCTTCGGCAGTAGACCCCCAACTCTGCAAATTAGCAGTAAGGGTTTTAGAACTTTGATTGTATGCTTCTTGATATGGAAAAGTGATCTTTAATGATTCATGGGGTTTGGTTGAAAAAAGTTTTGAGTTTGATCATAAAAAGAACTATAAAAAGGCATTGAGAAAATTCTAATCCTGCACCTCAATTTACAGAGAAAGTTTTTACAAATAAATTGGGATTAAAGATTAGAAAAGATTTCATTACAAAATAAAAAATAGGCTTACTCATTTAAACTAGATGCCTCCTCATTCGAACGAGGTACCCAATCTCATTCGAATGGTTTCCAATGAAACTTCTAATGACATTCAAGAGCGTACCCAAAAGGCGATATTGTATATCTCTTTCGAATAAAGGAACCTTGTTCTAATGACCCTACACAACTCGTTCGAATGACATGTTAATCTCTTTCTAACGAGTTAGAGAGTTTTTTTAAAAATTCTTTAAAATCATTTTTTAAAAATATTTTGAAAACTTATAAATGCAAACTATTTTAAAACACCCCCGGGATCTTTAAAGCTTTACCAAACCACCCCATAGCTCTTCTCGGGTAAATTTGTGATGAACGATTTTCAATCTTGCAAATGTCACCAACATTTATTCTCTTCGAAGACTTCAGAAGGTCATGAACGTGTACTGGGGCATAATGGGATAAGCCAAATAAAGCGAAAATGAGAAATTATAATTTTTTCTCCTACAAATTAATAAGTGGTAGCCTAATGTGGTCAGTTGAGACCTTGGGGTCGTAGTCTAAGTGTGGAACTTGGGTCCTTTGGGAAAGAGCCTAATGTGGTCATTTTAGACCTTAGGGTCGCGACTAAGTGTGAGACTTGGGTGTTAATTGGAATTACTTTAAGACAAAAGAAACTTCTCATTAACATATAGAATTTTAATGGTTGATTACAACATAGATACATGATAAAAAAAAGTTATTCGCCCAAATAATAGTACATTTTGATATGTTAAGCATTCGAAGGGTAGGGGAGCTCCCTTCCTTCCATAATCTTTAGATGATAGGTTCATGGCCTCGTCACCTTAGTTACTATGTAAGATCCTTCCTAGTTAGGACTTAACTTTATATCTTTTGGGTCCTTAGTAGCAATTGTGACCCTCCTACGTACCACGTCTCCCATAGATAAACTTGGGGGTTTAACTTTCTTATTATAGTACTTGGTCATCCTTTGCTTGCCGGTTGCTTCTCAGACTTGAGCCTCCTGCCTCTTCTCTTTAATGAGATCTAATTCATCCTTCATTTTGTCGTCATTCCAAGTGTTATGGGTGGGACTTGAGGTTCGATAGGACTAGAGACCAATTTTAAATGGTATGGCGACTTTAATTCCAAAGGCTAAAGAGAATAGTTTACCCCTGTTGGGTCCCGACAATAGTACAGTAGGCCTATAGGAATATAGGGAGTAGTTCTGCCCATAGACCTTTTGCATCATCTAACCTTTTCTTTAATCTTTGGGTGATGGTTCCATTATTTACTTCGACCCGACCATTGGCTTGTGGGTGGGCTGGTGAAGAATAATGATTATGAATTCCCATTCCTGAGTAGACGTTTCGAAAGATGTCATGTTCAAACTGAGTACCATTATCGCTAATGATCACCATAGGATACCAAACCTACAAATAATTAATTTCCACACAAAGTTCTCAATCTTCTTCTAAGTTATGGTAGTGAGGGATTGTGCTTCCACCCATTTTGTGAAATAATCTATTGCCACCACCATAAATTTATTCTAGCCTAGAGTACAAGGGAAAGGTCCTACTAAGTCTATTACCCACTGAGTAAATGGCCAAGGTTAGTTTATTGGGACTATCTCACTTCATCGTTGCCTTGGGACAATAGAGTATCTTTGGCACTTATCACATTTTTACAATTTTATGCACAGCCATAAGTATGAAGGCCAAAAATATCCTTGTGTTATCACATGATGAGCAAGGGACCTTTCTCTTGGATATCCCCCTCCCCCCCCCCCCCCCCCCCCCATATATTCCTTCATGGACCTCTCTTAGGGAATAATTAGCCTTTTCTGGGTGGAGGCACCTCAGGAGTGTCAGAGTGTAGGCTGTTTTGTAAAGGAATCCATTAATAAGAGTGTAATAAGTGTCCATGTACTTGATATTCCTACCCTCTGCTTTTTCTTATGTTGGTGTTCCCATTTCTAGGTATACTTTCATAGGTTCCATCCAACATTGAAAATTCTCTAAGGAGGATGCTCCTCTTGGATCTTAGTGGAATTTATATCCAAGTATTCTACATAAATGAAAATGGTATTTTCTTCCATGGAGACTAACCTTGCAAGTGAGTTTGATCTCTCATTGTCTTCCCTCGGGATTCTTTTGATCATCAAATTTTTAAACTTTGTCATAAGTTTCTTGACTTTATAAAAGTAGGAAGCCATATGTTCCTCCCTAGCTCCATACAGTCTTACGATGTGGTTTACTATCAATTGAGATTCACTGTGATCTTTGACTTATTCTACCCCAAACTCCTTGTCCAACCTGAACTCCGCTAGCAGTGTTCATATTTCGCCTCATTGTAGAGGCCTTAAAGTTGAACCTGAGTGCCTGCTCAATCAATATGGCATTTGGTGCCTTAATAAGTATGATTTCTTCTCTTCCTAATAGGTTAGTTGATCCATCCAAATATAGGATCTAGATTGGAATTATTAGATCCAAGGTTTGATCACCCAAATTTTTTTTTATTGATTCTTCCTCTTCTTTTACTTTCTCTAGCATGGATTATATCTTAGATTTGAATTCGGCTACAAATTTTGTAAGGACCTTACCTATGAGAGAAGTACTTGGCTAATATTTTATGTCAAACTGACCCAACTCAACAGATAAAACCATTAAATACCCCGAAGTTTCTGGTTTATGGAGGATTCGATGAAGAGGTTAGTCAGTTATCACGATGATTTGATGTCCTTAGAAATTAGGGAACAACCTCTTTGAGGAAATTATGTTGTCAAACACTAATTTCTCCATCTTTAGTACCTGGTTTCTTCTCCTTGGAGCAGTCAACTTGTGTAGTATATTAGTCTTTGAACTCTTTCATCATCCCTAACCAAATGCTGAGCTCACAGCCTATAGCAACACTTCAAAATAGAGGTATAAATCCTCCCTTGGTTGGGCTTTGGAAATAAATTGTGTAGTACCCAATTATTCTTTGATTTCATGGAAAACTAGTTCACATTCATAATTCCAATCAGAAGCCTTTCTCAGGACCTTAAAGAATAGGAGACACTTGTCCCTGGCACGTGAAATGATTATGTTAAGTGCTACCACTCTCCCTAACAGGCTTTGGACTTATTTTAAAGTCCTTAGGGGCTGGATATCAATGAGGGCTTGAATCTTCTCTAGATTAGTTTTTATTCGGTGCTTTGTAATCATAAACCCTAAAAACTTTATGCCAGACACTTCGAATGATCACTTAGTGGGATTCAAGATAATCTTATTTTGACGGATAATAGAAAAGGTTTCATTAAGGTCATTGATGTGATTAGAGGCAATATGACTCTTCATTAGCATGTCGTCAACATAAACATCCACATTTTTCACTATTTGCCTTTCAAACATTGAGTTTTCAAACCTCTTATAGGTTGCTCCCGCATTTTTTAGAACAAAACTCATAACTTTGTAACAATATATGCTTCGATTAGTGATCAATGAGGATTTTTCCTCATTTTCTTCATCCATCCAAATTTGGTTGTATCTAGAGTATGCATCCATGAAGGATGTAAACTCATGACCTACTGTGGCATCCACCAACATATATATCCTTGGTAACGAGTAGTTACCCTTTGGACAATCCTTATTTTAGTTCATGACGTCCACACAGAGACGCCACTTTTTGTTTGGCTTCTTCAGAAGAACCACATTTGAGAGCAATTTAGGGTAGTGTACATCCCTAATGAGCCCTGTCTTAAGTAACTTGTCCATTTCTTTTTTGGCTGCTTCATTTATTTTTTCTTCTAAGGATCTCTTTTTTTGCTTCACCGACTTATGAGCTAGATATCCACATAAATGGTGGGTCCTAACAGTTGAATCTACCCCAATTATGTCAGTGTGACTCAAAAAAATATATCCTTATAGATTTTGAAGAACTTCACTAGTGCTTCCTTGAGGAATGGGTCGAATTGGAATCTCACCTGCACTTTGCGATTTGAATCTTCTTCATCTAGATGGACTGCTTCCAATTACTTAATATGGGCACCTGCGTCGTGGGTTGGTCATCACTATGGTCTAATCCATCCACTTGAAAGGATTAACTTCCCATTTTCCCATTTATTGACACAAATTAACATTTTGTTTCCTCTTTTTTACTGCCTCTGATTTTTCTAACCCAACCGCCTTAGACAGGGAAATGCATGATTAGTGATCATGGTGGATGTTTGTAATGGTGTTATGGTAAAGGTCACCTTGAGTTCAATGTAACATAAGGGATACGCCTTTTCTCCTGATAAGCTAACCAAAGGTCATCTCACTAGTTGAAGGATTTCCTTAATTAAACACATACTTTTAAATGCATCATAGAAAAATATGTCGAGTCCACTTCATGTGTCTATTAGCACCCGATGAACTAGATGGGATGCCACAACCATTGTAATAATAAAAGGATCGTAACGTGGATCATATATATTGCTTGAATCATCCTCAAAAATTTATATTACGGTAGGAATTATGCGAGGAACTTTAACTTTTCTTATTGCATTTACTTCCAAAAACCCTGGAGACCCTTGAATTTTTCTGAGATGTGACTTTCGAGCAGAGCTACTCTCTCCTCCTACTACAAATCCTCGAACGATAATAAATAACTTCATTTTTGGGGCTTATACTTTGCCAGCATTATCTCTGTCTAGATTTGGAGGATTTTTTTGTGGATTTCTGGGGATGAATTGACTTAGATGCCCTTACTGAATAAGTCATTCAATCTCGTCTTTGAGTTAGATACATTTATTAGTTTCATGGACAAGATCCTGGTGTAGTATATAATACTTTTATCTATTTATTTTCTCATCCAGGGTCCTTATTATGGGTGCATCTCTAAAGTGGTTGGTGATATCCATTTGGGCAAAAACTTTCGTTGTCGGAACTGATAATGGAGTAAACTACTAGAATGGCGAAGGTCCAGATTTCTCCTTTTCTTTTTCTTCTTGTCTACTTCCTGGGTTTGTGGGGGATATTTTGGATCTCTTATGTCCTCCATCCACCTTAGCCATGGCCCTTGTGAGTAATGCATCTTTCTCATTCATTTGCTTTTCTATCTTACCTAAGAGTTGGGCCATGATGGTTATAGGGTTCGTGGACAAGGCAACAATGCACTGAATGGACTGGACTCCGACTGTGAAAGCAGTAATGGCCACTTAATCAGTGAGACCATCCACCTTGAGAGATTATTCATGGAATATTTTCACATATTCCTTGAGGGAATCTCCCTTTTTTTACTTAACATTTAAAAAGTAGGTTGGGGTTTTTAGATGCTTCCTTCCTCCAATGAAGTGTAATACAAATAGGGTATTGAGTTCCTTAAAGGATGTCATAGACCCTGGTGATATCTTATTGTACCACTGCCTTGAAAATCCTTTTAACATGGTGGCAAAGGATCTCCATTTAATGGTATCAGGAACCTCTTTAAACTCATTAACAAATTGTACTATTGGACATTGTAAATCGGATCTTTGTTCCCATCATAGCTATCAAGGTTGGGGAGTTTGTACACTCGCGCATTGTCTTAAAAAGGGAGGACCCGAAACATACGAAAAATGTGTTTACATTCCCAACAGCCATTAGATAATCTCCAATATGGTTTCTCATTTATTAACGAATCCTCTCATCCCTAGCATTCTTAGCTGGCCTGCGGGCGGCATGCAGGCGATTATCCTAGAAGGTTAACCTCTCTCGAATTGAGATGCGAGTCCGTGAATACTCAGATGATGCCTGCGGACAATTCTCATATGGTACTTAGACTCTGGAAGGTTGTGGTCTGCCACAGGCATATGCGATCCTTTAGTGGATGGATACTCGTCGCCTTTCCTAGGGCCCCTCCACCTTATCCATACTCTTTGCATGATTTTCCTCATGGAGGTCCTTAATTATTTGGCCCTAGCAGTAGTTCCACCAACTGGTTTTATAGCACAACTTGGATATTAAATATTTGTTGCATGCCTACAAAAAATTTTATGGGATCCATGGGAAAGGAATCCAACTCACTAGAAAAGGGGGTGTTTAGGAAAGTGTTAAGTCTTTCTCATAGATGACGCGAACTAATTATGCCAAAATCTGGATGACCTTAGACTTCACCTAGTGTGAAATGCGTGTGAGTTGCACTTATAAAATAAAAGACAATAAATAAATTTGACACAAGTGTATAACATGGTTCAACCCAAAGGGTTATGCCTATTTCCACAGGCAGGGTTTGTCTCTCTTATATTAATCAAGGGCCAAAGGTCAAGTTATAAGGTTGAGTTACAAATATCTGAAGGTTAAATACATCAATGGCCAGAGGGTGAGAATTGCAAGTAGATCAAGAGAGAGATAGAGAGTTAAAGTATGTTTCCGTAATCTCCACTTCCGACTTGAGTATTTATAGCATTGGAGTGAACCTGCTCAGGCTTTAGGCATGAATAATGTATTAATTATTGTGGTTGGGAGCCATTAATTCTCACTTTATTAGAGGGCTTTCAGAGCCATAAATGATCACCTTCTCCAAGGGCTTATAATGCATTAATTATGTTATGGTTCTCTATGACAGTGCTATGATAAGATATTTGAGGAAGATTTGAGTTATGGGTGGCTAATGGTGACGTGGCTCACTTGGTAATGGATAGATCATTGGGCTTTATTCTGTATGGGTCATTAGACTCTTGAATTTCATGTATCCTTGGACTCTTGAGTTGGATTGGGCCTCAAATAAGTCTAATACCAAATTTATACATATCAACTTCTAAACATCGAAATGCATAATATTAATGGACAATAATTAAAGAAAAAGTTTCTTTACTGGTTGAACTAATTACAATTTTTAAAATTATGTTTATGTCATTTTAATCTAAAAAGAATTAAAATATTTTTTTATAAAATGAATAATTGAGTTCATTAAAAGTGAATGAACTTCTAGTCTATTAATATTTAGAAGCTAAAATGACTAAGGGGCATTTCACAACCAAATGTTGCAGAATAAATGTATTGGATTATATTCATTTATGTGTTCATATAACTATCTGGACAAGACGTGGTTATGAGTACTTCAACGATTTTATAAATAATTACTCAAGGTATGGATATATTTTTCTTATGCCCCCAAAATCTAAAATCTTTGATTTATTCAGTGTGTAAGATTAAGGTGGTGTATATATTAGGTAAATTAATCCAAACCCTCCAATATAATCGTTGGAGTGCATACCGCTTGGGAGAGTTTATAAATTACTTATAAATGTAGGATATTATATCTCGGTTGTATATACCTAGTACTCCATTATGTAACGGTGTAGAGAAAAAAAGGAATAAGACTTTAGTATACATGGTAAGGTCTATAATTGGTTATTCAGGACTGCAATATTCTTGTTGGGATTTTTCATTAAGAGATTACAATTTACATTATGAATTTTGTTCCATCTAAATCGGTCTTAAACTCCAATGTACTTATGGAATGGATTTAAGATCATTTTAGGACATATTCTAATCTGGGGTGCCTGACAATCGTACTACGAAAAGAGGTAAGGTAATTGGAATCATGGATAAAATTAGGTCTCTTTATTGGTTATCCCAAGGTACCAAAGGTTGTTTATTGGCATATTCCTAAGCACAATAATGCCATTGATTGTATTAATGTTTGTTTCTTGAATGAGTATTATGTAATAAATCACATGCCCACGAGTAAGCTACTCTTACAAGACAATAAGGAAAATCATATAACCAGTGTTGCTAGACCACTCGTATAGGCAAAAATACACTTCATATCAACAGTTTATTACCTAACGATGGTGGGAGTGTTAACTATGATCATGTAACATATTTTAATTATACTATATTACAAGTGGTATCCTGTTATAGTGGGATGGTCAGGAGACATATTGACATGTTAGTGATTTGCGTGAACATTTCACCGAGATCCCAAGGAACTGCGAACTATGTCCCGGGAACAATAACGAGGCATTCCAATATGCAAACTTTTAGATTTTACTTAGGACTATGGATACCATGACGGATTCCTTGTATTTGAATCAAGTTCGAAGCTTATAGACTTGTTTGATGGGATATCGATCAGGTGCAAGGGATTACAAAAAGTTAAAAGATTGATATATAGAAAGTGTCAATCTTCAAGGAATGTCTATTGTGAAAGTGTTTACTCAAGAAGAAAAGGATTTACTATGTTCAAACCTTCTCACTAGTAGCCATGGAAAAGTTCTTCAACATTCTTATAACATCAAAATTGCGTACTTAAATGACTGCATTCTTGAACGGTGGTCTTGACGAGTTCATCGACATGGTGAAACCCAATGGATTCGTAACGAGAAGTCAGGTAAGAAAATTATGTAAGCTTAACAGGTCCATTTTTAGACTTAAGCAAACATCAAGGTCTTGGAACATTCGGTTTGATCGAGAAATCAATTTTTTTTATTTTGATCAAAGACTGAATAATAGTTGTTTATATAAGAAGCATGAGGGAAACATGGAGGTATTTTTAGTACTTTATATGAATAATATTATCCTAATCAAGAATAAGGTGGGTATATTTCCTTACATAAAAGTGTTGTTATGAGAGTAACTCGATATAAAGAACTTAAGATGAGCTAATCACATCATTAGGATCAAGATTTTGCTAAATTGGATTAATAGGATGTTGGTCTTATCCCAATAAAATTATATTTGTGATGTGCTCACAAGTTTATCATACGAGATTCCAAAAAAGGATTTATTCCTTTTATGCATGTAATGACTATATCTAAGGATTAGTATCCCGGGTCACATGATCAAATAGAGAGGATAATATACATTATGCTTCAATGGTTGTCAGCCTCAGGTTTACTAGAGTATGTATAATATCGAATATATAAGCTTTTCCATTAATATGGTCGACAAATTTTAGCAAACCTCGGTGTGGAGCACTGGACTGAAGTAAAGAACATACTCAGGTACCAGAAAAGGACTAAAGATTATGTGTTGGTTAACTCAACATATAGTCTTATACCTTCAGGTACCAAGACTTGGTTTTCAGTCAGATAAGGATTACAAGATTTATACTATAAATCTATGGTTACTCTAAGAGGTGGAGCTATTAATTGGAGGAGTGTGAAGAAATCATTTATGGCTAACTCCACTATGGAGGCCGAAGTTATTGTCACTGTGAAAGTAACTAATATGGCTCATGAACTTTCTATATAACTTGGGTGTGGCTCCTCAAGTGAAATTGCCTATTAAATTTTACTATGTTAATAATGGAATGATTGCAAATTTGAGAGAACCTACAAAGGTCTAATAACATAAAGCGTAGTTATCACCTAGTTAGAGGTATGAAATAAGGGAGGTGATAAATTTTTTACCAAGATTGAATCACATAAAAATCGGTTACGTGTTAGATGTATAGGCACATAGATTTAAGACTAAGTGGGAGATTATTGGAGTTTTATCCTTAAAACCATCTATGTTGTTTATTTTTTTAATAAAGGTGTGTTAGGTTCATTTTGAAATAAGAACCATGTTTGTGATAACGCCTTATATTGGTTTTAAAGAAATTGTATTTATGTCATCTAATTGGACTTCTAGGAATATTAGTAAGTTAGGTTTCACCTCATCATGGAAGATCATAATTTCAGTTTTAGTTCAATTGAACATTTAACACCCTAGATAGAGAGTTGACACCCAATTCGTACAGTTTTGTATACAATCTTAGATCGTTGGAGTACATAACTATTGAAAGTGTTTAGGAATCATTACCAAAGGTGGGGATTATATACCAGTCGTATGTATCGAGTACTATATTTATGGAATAGTGTAGTGAAAAGAATGGATTAAACTCTTCTAGATATGGTAAGTTCCATGATTGGTAACTCAAGACTCAAACTTTCTTTTTAGGATTTTCCGTTAAGAGATGAAAATTTACATTATGAATTTTTTTCCATATAAATCATTTCTTTTAACTCCCATGGAAACGTGAAATGGATGCAAGATCATTCTAGGACATATTCGAATCCGGGTTCCTGACACTCCAGTTGCAACAAGAGCTAAGGTAGTCGAAATTAATGACAGAAGTATGTCTTTTTATTTGCTATCCCAAAGGTACCAAAGGTGGTTTATGGCATATTCCTAAGCACATTAAGGTCATTGATAATATCAATATTTGGTTCTTGAAAGAGCGTTATGTAATACACTACATGCCCATGAGTAAGCTAGTCTTCAAGACAATAAGGAACATCATATTAGTGGTGTTGCTAAACCACACGTATAGGAAGAAATACAACTTGATATCAATAATACATTATATAACAGTAGTGGGAGTTTTATAGATGATAATGTAACATATGTCCCTTATAATGGATTACAAGTGGCGTTACATTGTGGTGGGAAGTTTAGGAGACTTTCTGACATGTCAGTGTTATGGGTGAACAGTCGGTAAGATCCCAAGGAAACACAAAATATGTCTGGGTAACTACAATGAGGCATTCTAAAAACAGTACCTTTTTATATTACATAAGACTATGGATACCACGATGGATTCAATGTATTCGAATCGTATTAACAAGAACATATATAATTCATGGGTCAAATGAAGGTCCCTATATAGAGCACTCCTAGGTCTTATTTTTTTGTGCTTGAGCTCTATAGACCTTCAGGTAGTTGGACTTAAATTTTGATAAGATTTTGTTTGTAATTAAGTTGAGTCCAGTAGACCTACGCCATGCTTCCACTCAGTCCACAACCCTTCTCAGAATTTAGAAACTGGCTCAAATCAATTCTCATAAAGGTAGTCTCTTTCATCTATTCAAAACTGGCCCATAATAATATTTTTCACATAGGACACTACATTACATCATATCCCATGATTTGTGTTTATATCTTTAAAGAGAATTTTTAAATATTTTAAAAATATATGTAAACATATTAAATCGAATTAATTCATAATTGAAATTATTTTCTCTAATTAATTTAAATTACAAAGAATAGGGATAAATTCTCAAGAAAAATATATTTGTGTGTAAAAGCATTAAAAATATTTTTCTGAATTTTTTCTTATTTTCAGAATTTATTTTTATTTAATTATGTTTTAAAATGCTTTAAAACCATTTAAAATTCTAAATTAAACAATTATTTTATTTTCGATTTATCTTCAATCCTTATACGCTGCTTTATACATGTATTATATGCATAATACATACGATTTCAAACATCCAATTTGCACATGGTTTTGGCCCATGGTTTTTAAGTTAGTGGAATCCTCGTGTCGTCGAGTTAGATGGCAGATTTGAGTTTCTTTAAGGACCCTTGGATATGATCTTTATCCACGTCTTAAAACGTTTTAACACAATCCTTGTGACACTCTTGTTCACCAATCAGCACAAACATGTTTTTCTATTAATTGAGACCTTGGGTCTTCATATTTTAAAGAATCTTAGAATTTGTTAAAGAGCCGTTACTCTGTCGAAATAAAGAGAGAATATATATATAGAAAGAGAAAGAGAGAGAGTTTCCACACACCTATTTTTCTTGAACACGATTTGGTCTTTCTCAGAGATCAAATCAAAAGCAAGAACACTAATATGGCTTGAATTTTTTTTTTGTCTTTGATTTTTGTTTGGAACACGTTTGAATCGGTTAAACCTTTTCAAAACTCTCATCCTAGGGTTTAGTTGTGTATTTTTTATATCTTTTGAAAAAGGAAACCTAAGTTTCACTTTTAAATTTATATGTTTGTTCATGTTAAAGTGAAATATCTCTCCTCTATTGTTTTAATCTACTTTCTAGATCATTCTTGGTTATTTCATGAGTAGTATTTTTGTTTAGATACACTACACACTAGGATTTACACCATTCCTATTTTTTTCTCTGCTTTTGTTCTTAAGATCTAGTTTACTAGATCGTGGCTGATTTTTAGGTTGATAAAAGCTTGTGTATATTACTACACACACGAAGCACATTTCTATTATGTTTTATGTCAACTGTTGTTAAACTGTTGCATGCTTGATACATTGAGTTTATTTACACGAAATTCTTAGAGAAACACGTTGTATCCTTATAGATTTGTTTGAATTTATCAGATCTGTCTTAGATCAAGTTTGTGTGTAAAATAATATCTAAATCACACAAATCATAACTATTTGTATATTCTAGGTTCTTATATTAAATTTGGCTTCATTGTTTATTAAAATAGTTTATTTTAAATCATACTTACGTAATAAAGGTTGGTTTAGAACTGTTAGATCTTACTTAGGTTTAAAAAGTTAAACCTAATATTATTAAGGACCTTATTTGGAAAGAACTTTATTCATGATTGTCCCTACATTCTTCCCTGGACTGAACAACTAAACTGTACATATTTTCTTGAACCGTACCTAACCAGTATCTTTTTACTGAGGACTGAGAATCACGAACATTGAACTTGTTAACTGTTCAACTGTTTAACCCGTTTGGACTAAACTGGAAAATTAATTGTAATGCCAGTCTTTCTAGGTTGTTAGATTAAAGAAAATTTTAATCTAAGACTTTGTCAAAACAGTTTGTTAATATTTGAAGTTGTGCTTGAATTGTTTATATATTTAATGTTACATATTATTTTGTGTATTCTTATTATTGTTATATAATCTTAGTAATATATTAAAAACTGTGATACAATATCGCATATCACTTTTAGTTCATACACTATACACTATTATTCACGTAGGCATTGATTCTTGTGTACATATCTGGAAAAAATCTAAGCGTTCAAATTTTTGAAATAGAAAGTTTGTTGAAAACAATTTTAAATCAAGATAGCTTGATTTAAACAAAAGAAAGGAACATAAGATTTGCTACTGATATCTAGACTATTTGATTTATTGCATATTCGTTTGGTTTGTATCATTAAGGGTGGGTGATTCATTGTAGAATAAATCACTTCTCTACACTTCACTAAGACACATCACTTAGGCACCAAGCAATTCCTGCGCTTGAAAAATTTAAAGGGAAGAGCTAAGACGTAAAGAACAACTCAGGCAAGAGCTACAATGTGAGACATTCAGAAGAGCAATCAAAGAAAGAGTCATTGGTATATGGGTAATAGCTTTCTGTTTTAACCTACTTGAGTCTTGTTGCGTGATTGTAAATCATTCCTATTGTGATTTGTTTGGTTGAGTAGCATTAGTTTGATCATTAGAAGGATCCGTTAATTTTCCCAGGGGAAGGGTTTTTTTATGTTAAATAAATCCCTATGGGCTTTAAATTCTGCATTTAAAACCTAAAACGAAAAAGTAGGATTTAAATCTAGAAACTCGCCTAATAATGTGAATTAGTTATTATCTTCTTAACAAACTAGTTTAGTAAAGACAATAATTAGGACTCTAATTAACTTGGCAAACATTATTCAATTTGTAGTATAGCTAACCTTTTAAGAAAAGATTGAATTGGTCCCCCTTGGATAAGCTATAAAACTCATAAGTAATTCGGGTTTATTCAACATCAGTGTGCTTCTGCACTAGTCAATTGTGCTTTAGCCACCCACTCAGGTGGTATCAGAGCTATACTTTATTAAGATCGGTTTTTATAAACTTTTGTTAAACTCTTTTTACCATGTTTGAATGGAAGATTCAAGTGAGTTACTTAGGATAGGAAATTTTAGTATACCTCCTATATTTGATGGAACTAATTTTCCATACTAGAAAATTAGAATGGTTTCGTTTATTTAAGGCACGTTAGGAGATGACGTCTGTGATTGAAAAGGGTTATTGACACCCCACTACTCCTATAGCAGAAGGCAGTACAATATTTAGAAAACTTAGAACCACTGAATTAAGTCCTGATCAAAAGAAGATAAGCAACTTCAATAATAAGGGTAAATGTACGATTTTATTGACTGTGAGTGAGAATGGATTGAACTTATATGTCACTGCACCACTAAAAAAGATTCTTAGGATACTTTGGCAAAAGTACACGAGGGCGATGCTAGGGTTAAGGAGTGTAAAACTTGAATGTTGGTTCAACAATACAATATGTTAGTTTTGAAAGATAATGAGTCGTTTGATGAATTTTACATGCATTTAGCTTATTCAATTACCCATCTACATGCTAATAGTATAGAATACACTAATAAGGAAGTTTCTGCTAAGATTTTAATGTCCCTTACCCCTGGATTTGACCATAAATGTTACATCATACAAAAAATGAACGATCCATCTCTCACACCAGAATTGCTAAGCTCTAGATTGAGAACTATGGAACTTGAATCAGCCTTTAGAAAAATCTTGCATCTTATGCTAAGAATGAGTTGATCAATTCTTCCAAAGTTGCGTTTAAAATTGCCTGTCCTGATAAAAATAAACATAAGGTAGTAAAACATCAATTTGAGTCGGACAATAACTTTGATGTAGATTCAGATGATATTGACAAGATTGAGAATAAACTTGCTCTTATGTCTTCCCAATTTAAGAAAATTTTGAAGAACATAAATGATTTTGCTAAAAGGCGATGCAAGTAAATCATCAGTCTAGTCATTCCACCTGACCCCACAACAGAAGATCAAAATAGACTCCTAACTATGACAGTAGAAGTAGTAAGATTAATAAATCCAATATGGCTTGTCACAGTTGTGGTAAACTCGATCACTTTGTTGCTGAGTGAAGGTCTAAGTCATAGTCCAAACACTCTAAAATACACAAGGCTCACTTAACCACAACTTAGGATGAGTCTTCTAATTCTGAATCATAAGAAGACTAAAAAGATTTTGAATCAAATTGCCTTGCATTTTTAGGAGAATTTTATGACTGTTGAAGAGATGTGTACTTAGTAGGAATGACTGATTCTGAGGATGAATGTGAATCTGATGGAGTGCTTGATTTGATTGATGTTGCTAAATCTTTGTTAGCTAGTCAACCTTTCATTCTTGAATTAACTACTCTGTTTGATGCAAAATGTGTTGTGTGTGTATATGACACTAAGTCTGATGATAACAACTCTTCTCACACTGACACTGATAATAATGAAAATTGTCTTGGCTATGATGATTACTCATAATTATATGTGAGGAGTTTTAAAAATAGACAAAATTTATCTAACCTGGTTAAAGTACTTAATGAGTCCTTAGAGAATCAATAAATGACTGTTCAACTAAATTCAATTGAGATGAGCAATGTCAAAATAGATTTTGAAAAATAAAGACTTGACTTTACATATTAGATTACGACACTAAATGAAAATTTGAGTTGTACAGAAGAAAACTATAATTCAGCCCTTTTACAAATCGAAAAATCTAAACAAGTTTGTGAAACTGCCTTCAAAATGTGTCGTAGTCGTGATATAACATTTTTCAACCTTGAAAAATTGCTTTTTGTCCAGCGTTATAAGGGTGTACTAGAGAGTTGGGATATGAGGAAACTCTTGAAAAAAATTCCAATAGACAAACTGTCTTTGTGAAACCCAAGGAGAAACGGATCTTCAGTTGGATAATAGGTTGTCTGAAAAGGCTAAAGGAAAATAAGTTTCAATTGAAAGTGATTTTGAAAGTTACATTGCTAGTTTCATTGAGAATTATGCGGAACCATCGTCGTCTAAATATTGCCCTCCCCCCTCGCCAAAAGACTTTATAAACCTCTTAAGCTTAAAAAAAATTCCAAAAGAGGGACGGGACCCTCAGATAAGATTTATTAAATTAGGAGAAAAAGCCTCTCCCTGAGGCAAGTTACAGATTGAAATCTTGAAAATTGAAAATTAGGGCTTTATAATAGTCCCATTACAATGACGAAACATTTCTTATGTAGTGACAACCTATTTTGTCTAACTTGATAGCACCTCTAGCTAAAGTGGGAAGATCCTCAAGCTTATGAAATACTGAGAGATAAGAAATTTTTACTCCATGATTTGATAAGACATCTGCAACCATATTTGATTCCCTGTAACAGTGTGATAATTTGAAGTTGTATTTCTTTAAATCAGCTTTGATTTTTGCTACACAATGAATCATCTTCCAAGGAGGCTTCTAATTCTTATTAATGAGATTCACTACATAAGAATAATCTGATTCAATATCCACAAATTTGAAATTGAGCTCTAGACACAACTTTATACCTTGCCACAGACTTTTAATTTCGACAACTGAATTGGATGCTATGCCTTATGGGCTTGGATAAGCAAAGATATGGTCACCCTTGTCATTCCTGAGTATCCCTCCTAAACCTCTTTACCTGGGTTGCCTTTTGATTCCCCATCAATGTTGAGTTTAAGTCTTGAGTTTGAGGGGAATTTCCATTTGATTGGAGTGGGCACCTGAGTATTCCTTTTGATATTGATCTTGAAGAAGCTTTGAATCCCCTTGTCAAAAGAAGATACTTTATTCTTGAATATAACCCCTTTACAAATGTTTTCAATAGATGAGCTTACTTGGTGAATGATAGCCCTATCACTGACTATAGAGTTTTCAAAGTAAGCTTGGTTTCTAGATTTCCATATTTCCCAACAAACTATTATGGGAATACACTTACTAATGAATTTTGAGTAATCTTGAGGGCCTGACTTGATCCACCAACTCACAATCATAGAAGAAATATTATAAGTATTCATGTCCACCCCCATCATATTTGAAAAGAATTGCCAAACTGAAATGATTTTTGGGCAGTGAAGAAAAACATGCTCTACTGATTCAATGTGACTTTGGTAGGCTTTGAACCTTGAACATAATCTAACACCAACTGATTTAATATTCTCATCAAGAGATAAACAATTATTTTGAATTTTCCAAAGAATTATAGAGCATTTTTAATGCTATTAACAGTTGAGCTTGGAATTGAAGGACTGCAAACTCTATATGCAGAAGATAGGGAGAAAAGACCTGATTCATCAGGTTTCCAATTCCACTAACTATCTGAGAGTTCCATTTTGTTGAGGCAATGATCTTATACTTGCATCAAATTCCCCTAAGTATGCGAGGCACCTGGAGAATGACCATTCAAATTTCCATATCTGTTGGACATGAGATCAGACCAAATGGATTTTTCAGTTGATAATTTCCAAAAGAGCTTCATGAAAGCTGTTGTAAAGAGATTTTAAAATTAATTTATCCAAGACCTCCTTCATTAGTGTCTCTGCATAGAAATTCCAACTTTTCCATTGATGTTTCCACCCTTAATCCTCATTACCTCCCCAAAAGAATTTATTGAGAATTCTATGGAGTTTGAGAATAACTGTTTTAGGTGGAGAAAGGGTTGCTAATAGATGAGAAGGGATTGAAGAGAGGACACGTTTCAAAATAATGAGCTTACCTTCATTTTAAATAATCTTTGATTGCTACCCTGTTATTCTTGATCTAGTTGAGGTAATAAGCTTATCATAATATTTGGTTTCGTTTCCGCCCTTAAAAATAGGACAACCCAAATAAGTAAAAGGCAAAGCCTTAAAATTCATACTTGTTGTTGTCGTAACTCTAGCTCTTAGGTTTGCCCTGCTTTTAACATCAACACTGAAGCTATTTTTTTATGTTAACCCTTTGACCTGATAACTTGCAATAATGGATTAGGAACTCATGGATATTCAGTAAACTTCTTTTGTAACCTCTGGAAAACACTATAAGGTGATCAAAAAATGCCAGGTGAGTGATTAAAGGGCTTTCACTTGGATGGTAAAAAGGTTTTATTGCCCCCGAAGCCATCAAAGAATTAAGACCTCTACTAAGGTAGTCAACTGCCAGAATAAATAGACTTGGGGATATTGGATCCCCTTGTCTAAGGCCCTTAGAAGATTTAAATAAAGCACAATGTTGAACATTTATAACCATTGAAATCCAGTTATTGGAAACTAGTCTCCATACAATATCTAGCCATATTTCCCAAAAACCAAAGGCTCTTAGAACTTGTAATAGAAATCCCCACTAGACTCTATCATAATCCTTCTCCATGTCGAGATTTAAAATAACATTACCACCATGAGAATGCTTTCCCAGATTATGGACCATCTCTCTAGCTAGCAAGAAATTTTCTTGAATAAATCTTCCTTGAATAAAACCACTCTGATTTTATGATATCAGAATAGGCAAAAATTTTGATAGCCTTGTATTCAAAATTTTAGAGATAATTTTGACTGAAAAGTTACAAAGGCTGATAGGTCTTAGATCCCCACATGTTTTAAGATCTTTCACCTTTTGTATAAGAACCACTGTAGTGCTTGTCCAACTCTGAGGGAGATTTGAACTTGCAAAAAAAGAGTTAATTGCAAAAATAAGGTCATTTTTTATTAAATTCCAACACTCTTTATAGAATTTCCCACCAAAGCCATCAGGTCCAGGGGCTGAATCTTCACTGAGAGCTTTAACTGCTTCATAAACCTCTTCTTCAGTTGTGAAAGCTTCAAGAATATCATTATCTGCATCAGACATTATAACAGGAATAATATTAGTTAATTTTGGAAGCACCGTGCCCGGATCTGATTGCATCTTCTCTTGGAAGTAATTGACCATATGATCTTTGATCTCCTTGTTATCTTTGAGAAGAATGCCATCTTTGCTCTTAATTGAATTTATCATCAGCTTGTGTTTTTTGTGTTTGACACAGTGATGAAAAAACTTAGTATTAGAATCACCAAGTTTAAGCCATTTGACTGATGATTTTTGCCTCAAGTACTCCTCTTCATACTTGTATGCCCTTAACAACTCAACTTGGCCCTTGTTCATGGCTTCTCTGTTCACATAAGTGTTGTTTAGCTCATAACTAAGCTCCACCTCCAGATTACTATCCTCTAAATCTTTGACATTCTGGAAGACATCCTTAAAGTTTAACTTGTTCCAACCTCTTAAATCACCTTTAAGCCTTTGTAATTTTTTTGCAAATTTCTTCAAACCTTCTTCATTTAATTCCTCATTCTAAGAATTTTTAACAATATCCTGAAACTGAGGGTGGTTGCATCACATGGGTTGAAATTTGAAAGGCTTTGGAAAATCATTCAAGTTGTAGTTAAAAGACAACAAAAGGAGGGCATGATCTAAGCTTTATTTATTCAAGTGATTAATTCTTGAATTAGGATAGTCAAGGACATCTCAATATGAATAGACAAAATATTCCAAATATTAGAACCATCATAAAGAAATTGTAATGGGGATGTGATAAATCCCCAAATTTAAAATTCTTTAGCTCTCTCATTGTAATGGGGATATATTCCCCATATTTCTTGTTTTTAAGTATTCTTTCCTTGTAATGGGGATACTTTATAAATCCCCAAGTTTCTATTATCTCATTCTAGAGTAATGGACCCATCCTCTAGAATTAAGTTTTGTGTTTGGGTTTGTAAGCTTCGGAGAGGCTTTTTCTCCTTTATGATATAAATAAAATGGGTGGGGGTACCGTCCCTCTTTGGAAAAAAAATTGAATTAGGATAGTCAGATAAAAAGTTTTGGTTAACTAGACATATGTCTAATCTGGCCATTATGAAATCTTCTTCTCTCCTAGAGTTACACCAAGTGAATTTTGTACCTGAGTACCCTAAATCAATCAGACCACTGTCTTCAATGGCTTGAATAAAATCCTCAACAGCTATTGTACCCACATCATTTCCACCTAACTTTTCATTTTGAGAGGTCACCACGTTGAAATCACCAATAACCAAATGGGGAACATCATTATACTTGGAAGATAACAGAGCCATATCGTCCCATAACTCTTTCATGTCTTCTTTTTTACACTTAGCATACACTATGGTCAGAACTAAGAATGTCTTCACTGAAGGATGAAAAATTTTTATAGTTAGGTGTTGAGGATGATCACTAATACATTGGGCAATAACATTAAACCTCCAAAACAACCATATCTTCCCATTTACATTACTGCAGCGGCCTTCATAGCCCCATTTAATTCTAAACTTTTCAATCTTTAATGAACCCACTTTTGGTTCTAGAAGAGAAACAAAAGGCAATTTGTGAATCTTGCTAAGAAACTTTATTCTCCTGGAAGAGGATTTTTTTGCAGCACCTCTTATAGTCCAAGTTATAAAGTTTATCATTGAGATTTTGAGAAATAAGAGTTTTTGATACCTTGCACCACTGATCTTATGATTCTCTTGAACATAGTATCTGGCATCTTGCTTTTGTTGATAATGACGTCAGGTGGCTCTAATTGTTTTGCTGCAGCTATCTTCTTCTTTTTGTACAAGCTTAGTTTGTTGTCCAATTTCTTTGAGAATAATTGGAGTTCATCAATGAATGGTTTATGATAGAAGTCTTCATCTCCGGTGTCTGTAATATAATGAGACTTAGAGGCTGGATTCTTGTCTAAATTTGGGATAGAAGTACCCCTTGGATATAGGGCACATTGTTCCACAACTTGAATATCCTTACTACTTAGTTCTTCATTCTAAATTTTGTCTATGCGGTCTTGTATAATTTTGTGCTTTTCCTTCCAAATCATCCTCTAAGCAACTGAAGTTTTTATCTTATTTACCTCTTTAATCTTTTCAATGAATTGCCCTTCTTTTTGGATCTTCATGATCTCTTCATCTTTAATTTCTAGCATTTCCTTAGGTACTCCTTCTGTTATCTATTCTGCATTCCTTATATTAATTTTGGCTTGATTTTCTTGGATGACTTCTTAATCCTCTTCAAGATTTGGCCTTTCATTCCTCTTCACTATTTTCTTTATGATTACTTAGTTATCTTTGACATTTTTATGTGCATTGTTAGCCATTAGGAAGATACAACTCTCCTCATCATGACCTTTCTTGGAATAATTTTTACAATACTTCGGTTTATTTTCAATAACCACTTCCTACCAAAATCCTTTCAATCCACACCCAATCCAGACTCTCTTTGGCAATAATTTTAAGAGGTCCACTTCTACACACACACGGGTTGTACTTGGTCTGTTAAATTCTAGGGTTGAGGCATCAAGATTCAAAGGTTTGCAAATTAATTGTGCAATCAAGAATAAAGAGAATTTGGAGAAAAAATGAATTGGTAATTGTTGGAAGGTTATCCACACCGGTGATAGACTGCTTTCCATATCTGATCTGAAGTCTGTAGTCCACTTGAAAACCCTCATTAGAAACTTACCAATATACCAAGTATCACGCATCCACATCATTGTAAAATCCTCTTCAGATTTCAATCTAATGAGGTTATGTTTGTCATCCAGAAGTTGCACATTAAAAGCTATTTTTAAGGAAAACATTTGGAAAACCTGCCTGATTACTTCCATGGATGGTCTCTCATGTGAAAACTTGCCCACCAAAGCATGCTTGAAAGGCTTGGCTAGAATCTCAACATCATCTTGAGAAAAGATGCCTATAGGCTTTCCTTTAAACATTAAAGGAGGTTTTAGAGCAGGTTCGCAGTCTTTGGAAGATGATTGTCCAACAACGAATGCGAATGAACGATTACATACATTCTTGGTATCAGGGGGTTTGGGTTCAACGTGAGGTTAGGACATTTTGTTTGCTAAGAAAATACTTATTAGGGTTTAGGGATGGCTGAGAGAGAGAGAGAGAGAGAGAGTTTGAGAAGAGTCTAAGATTCTAATGAAAAATTAGATCGAGTAAACCTCTTAAGCGAATTATTCATAACAAAGCTGTTAAGGTTTTAGTTAGATTACACTACCACTTAAACATCCTTACTTCTAGAATATTTTTTACTAAGTGTGATGTTTTTAGACACCAAAACTGTGAGTGCCAAAGGTTTCACACGAAAAATGCTCATTTTTACTTTAACTCAAAAGTTAGGAGATTTGGTAATAAAATCGTGAATCGTACTAGATCATTTTCATCATTTTATAAGCCTATACACAAGACTAACGACAAATCAAAACTGGAGTCATTTAATATTGTGATGAGTTTAAAAGCCTGCCGTCATTAAATATTATGAAGTTGATGGTTACTTCCATCAGTTTAGTGCTCCCAAACTTCCTCAACAAACGGGGTTGTAGAACGAAATAATAGGGTCATACAAGAAATGGATAGATTCCTTATTCATGCTAAAAATTTACTGTTACATTTTTAGGGAGAAGCGTGCATTACTAAAATTCACATTATTAATCACGTTTACCTCAAAAAGAATACCAAAATGACCCCTTATGAGATTCGGTTCCACAAAAAGCCCAATGTAAAATATTTTTGAACCTTTGGCTCAATCTATTATGTTTGTAATGATCACAAAAATCTCTCTAATTTTGAAGCCAGTGGGGATAAATCCATTTTTCTTGGCTATTCTCAGAATAATGTAACAATCCATTCTTTTGGGAGACAATTTAAATTCCATAATTGGATATAAATTGGAAATTTGGAGACTTTCTCGGAATAGTGATTCTTGGGATTTTCGAGGATTAGATGACTTTTGATGGATGGTGTGTTTACTTTTGGTGTTAAGTAAATGAATTGGAGTATTTTAGTAATATGTCGCTGCTAGGTAAAGCGACGGCAGATAATATTTTAATGAGGATACAACATTTATTTATTATGGGTTAGAATAGTGATTTGCAGTCAAGTACCTCGGATGGAAATTTCGACTGTGCCGTGAGTCTCGGAATAGCCGAGATAGTCGAAAAAAGTGTCCGATTGACGAAATTGAGTTTCGGGGAATTCTAGAGTTAAATGGGCTCGTAATTGAGTAAAGAGTCGTTTTTGAGTTTTAGGGGTATAAACCCTTTCTCCTTATATAAGGAGGGAGAGAGTGAAAGAAGAGAGAGAAAAGAGAAGGAAGAGAGAGAGGAGGAAGAGAAAAGAGGAGAAAAAGGAAGATTCGGGCCAAACTCCGCCGGCCTCGACTCGGGATCGTCGGATTGTATCCACGAGGTAAGTGTTTACTTGCTTTATTTATTTTTGTGCATAAATATCTCATATCATTGTTGGTATAACAAACCCTAAAGATTTTGGGTTGGGTTTTCGTGGATAAAACGGGTTTTCGGGAGACAAAACGAATAAACCCCTAAAATTTGATAATTGGAGAAACTTAGAAATTAATCAAAATTAATTGGTGGTTTAGGGTTCTAGGATGTTTATAACCCTTTATATATGTGTATTCGTAGTTGATTGAGGTTGTAGGTCGTTGGTTGAAGCGACAAAAGATTGGGAGAAGCTTTAATGGTCGAAACAGCTTCGCGGAGAAGAAGTTGCCCGACATGATCTATCGATCGATCATGGGGGGCCCGATCAATCGAATCCATCGATCGATCGACGGCTATGGGTCGATCGATCGACCCCTGCTGAAAGCTTGGACAATTTTCCTAGGATGAATTGGATGGGATAAATTCCAATTCCAATTGATTTGAGGTTATTTTTGGGATGACCTAAGGAATTCTTTAGGAGTATATAGTCCTCTAATTGAGGAAATTTAGGAAGGACAAGGTGGGGGTTTTAAATGTATAACCCTTTAATTATGTTTTCGAGGAAAATAGAAAACTGGTAGAATTTAAAGGTTTAGGGGTCCTAAGTTTGGGTGGGGACCTCTAATTGATTATAGGAATGAGATAGGTCCTTGGGTCCCTGGAAATGAAATACATGATCTAAAAAAGTTTAAATCCATCGGGGAAAGGAAAATCCCTAGGATATTTCAGCGTGTATTTAGGTCTAAATAGTTATGCATATAGGAATCATAACTATATCGATATTGGTGAGGTAAATCCTATACAATGATTAGGATAAGATTTGGAGTATAAATATATATATACTTAGTGTGGGATGGCATAATTGGGTATATCCCATAAATCCTTGGACATGAATAAGGAAATTATTATTTATCAAAGTGAGAAAATACTTTGGGATTATTGGTCATCGCTAGATGAAATTGGCAATTATGGCCATGTATGTATATTGAAGGAGGAATATGTGATATATATATATATATATATATACTATGTGATTAAAGTATATATATGAAATATGGTACAGATGTGTAGTATATAGTATATTCCTTCTGTATGAGAACAAGGTATATATGTGTATGAGAATAATTGATTTTGAAAATAAAATATGAATGTTTTCAAAATGGAAAAGAAATGATTTTCATAAATGATAATTTATGTATACACACCTCTCTAAATGCTATCATAAGGGAAGTTCGCGCGTGAGGTGAAGCCCCTGGCTAATGAATGCAGGGTGGATATAGTCTTATAGGCCATAGGGGCGATTATATATGTTTACTGCGCTGGTTAGGTGATTCTGTGTGTGGTCATGACTATCCCGCAGGCATATGGCCGCTTCCCGACGTTTCGGTAGGTTCCCAGGTGGTCTTATTTCATAGGACCTGGAAGATAATAGCCATTTCGAGGCGCGTCCAGTGGGAAAACCCGGAGGGACGATCTTAGATATGTTAAAGCAAATCATGATAATGAATTGACTTTAAATACATTTCCCGGATGAAGAAGAGAAATGGGATAAACGTTATGGCTTCGGATACATTTCTCGGATGGAAGAAGGGAAATGGAAGCATGTGATATGGTAAAAGCAGTTTTATGATAATAAAAATGGCTTTTAAATACATTTCCTGGATATAAGAAAGGAAATGGAAAGTTTTGAGATAAAAATGAAAAGTATTGATAAATACTTTGTATATGAATCCTCAGTCCGGGAGATAGATCCGGATGTGTTTTATAAAGATGAAATTAAATTAGTAAACCTCAGTCCGGGAGATATTATCCGGATGTATATGGTAAGATGTATATAAAAATGAATGTGACATGTATATTAATATATAAGAATGTATTTATATATTAGTTTTGTACTACGGGCCTAATGGATCTCTACCATTAACCCTGCCAAGTAGTAGTGTGTCGGGAGGGTTCCTTATTTGTATTTTGCTTCGCAAGACACCCCACGCATGAACTTAGCACAGTGTTGAGAATGGAGAGAAGTTTAGCCCTTAGTACTCGGGTTATAGGCTTCTAGTAGACGGGGGAAATAGACTAGTTTAGCAGGGTAGCTTGACTAGGATGTATAGACGAATGCGCTAAGCGTTCACTATTAGAGGAGAGGTGAGGTGTACCTCATGGGAGTGCGATACCAATTTAAATATGATATAAAATCCATTTTTCTAAAAATAAAGAATTTATGCACTTGCAAAATATTTTCAAACTCGGGCTCTAACCCGTTTATCTACTTTTCCCTTCTTGCTATATATATATATATATACATATATATTATATAGGTGTCCAGACACAGAGACGCCTGGATGACATTTCCTTCGAGTCAGACGTTAGCTGCAGCAGTTGTGAATGCATACAGGTTCTCGATGGACGCTTTCATTGTTGTACTCTAGTTAGGAGGTACTGTATAAATATTTGGTCCAATGCCCCAAATGCATTTAGTTATATTTTTTTAGCAGCATTAAATATGGTTGTATACTTTGACTGAGTGTTCGGTTATTTTATTTCATTTCAGTTTCATTTACGCATACTGTGTGGATGTTTTAATTTAGTAATTGTTCAAACGGAGTAGTTAAGTAAAATTTTGACACCGGCCTAATAGGTTATTAATAATTAAATGAATTTTCGACAGTTATGCTAAGAACGATCCATATGAGACTCATGTTTTAATTTGATATAGGAGTGATCTCCCGGTATGTTATTAGGCGCGGTGTCACAGATGGTATCAGAGCATCAGGTTCTAGTGTCCTTAGGAATCTGTGCGGACGTACTACACTCTCAGCGTTGCTCTCGATTTGTTATTGAGCCTCAGGATTAGGATTGTTGATTTCCATTGTGAGATTTCATTCTCCTGCTATGACATAAGATTTTAGTAATCTTTTGAGAACTCGTTTGAGATTCGTGTGTTGATCGAGGAAGGCGGCAGGAGGTGGGTCTTAGTTGAAGCTGAAGATTGGGACCGTAGTAGAAGTCATTCTCCTCATGGCCATTGTTAAGGATTTTGGGGGCGACTACTAAAGAATGGTAATTATGAGTACCGCAGTACCGCTATAGTAGAGAGTGGTACTAAAGTTGAATTCCTCATTGAAGTTAAGGGTTCGAAGGGGATCTTACGGATAGTTTTAACCGTGAGTCCTCACGATTTAGCAGGAATGAGAAGAATGGAGTTTTTGAATTATCCACATAAGGATCGGCTGGAGGCCGACAGTGAAAGAAGAAGAAATAAGGAGAAGTGAACCTTGTACCGAGGTGAGGTGAGGTGGGTAAAATGAATAATGAGTCCTTTCCAGGAAGGATAGGCTCAATAGGGAAGTGTTGCTAGCCCTTATAGCGAATGGGTATGTTTGAGGACCCCATTGGTGGACATCCACCCGGGGAATTTGTTAAGGCAAAGTTATTTTTATGAGTTTTACCTCATAAGGAAGAGGTATAAGTAGAGTGGCTAGATAAAGTCGCGGTGGTTGTTAGACTTAGACTCGTGTGTGTAAATTTGAGTTTTGTGGCGGTATCAATAACAGTATACATTGTATGTCTATGTGTTTTCCGCGATAGCGGAGTTTTGTTTTCCTTCATTCGCTATAGAGGCGGGTGTTGGTATATTGAATGTGTATATATATATATATATATATATATATATATACGAGTATGATAATATCTGGTTTGTGATACTCGTTTTATATGTTTATACGAGTATGATAATATTATGAGTATGTTATGTATTGGTATATTCGGAGCGATAGAAGGTTTATGATGGCAAGACTATTGTGTTCGCAGTTCCAGGGTGGAACGGGTGGTTGTTGCGGTGTCTCACCTGGATACAGCTTGAGTTCGCCTTTACTGTGTGCATAGATGGAACTTCGATGAGCAGAGGTTTCATTATCGTGAATTGAGTATGTGGTGACCTAATAGATATGATTTGAGGTGCGCCGGGTTATTGTTGAGCCGTGAGTCTAAGCTCATTATTGATTGCTCAAGGACTTAAAATTAGTGCGAGCCTTGGGTGGTGTGACTCTTAGTTAGAGATAGGAGTTCAGACCCCCTTTTTGTTGGAATAGGGGATAGGATTATCCCGGTTGCATGTTTGAAATAATGGACCTCCATGACTGACAAAGTTAAGTAGGAGTGTGTGGAGGGGTTCCTTAATTGGATTTCGCTTTCCGAGACGCTCCACACATAAATCTTAACGGCGTCGGGAGTGAAGAGATACTATTGGATGCAAGGATGTGGGTTTTGTTGATAAGTCTTATAGTGTATATGAACCACTATAGACTATGAGCCATGTGATGATGGTATGTTTATGGAAATATTGTGCTATGGAAAAGCACTAAAGTGGTCCCCTCACCACAAGTAGGTGGGTGATGAAGGACTTAGAGAGATTGATTTGAGGATTATAGTCAGGCCTTAATAAAAAGGCAAATTTTGAGGAAATACGTTTTGGGTATGATGTTCGTGACACTTTTTCAGAAAGTGGGCACTTTTATTAGTTAGATTTCCTTTCGTATGGGCAGAAAGATAGGATAGTAGAAATGCATTCGTAGGTTAGCATGGTAGGATTTAGGATGTCCCGCTGGTGTGCCTTAGGTCGCTATATCTCGACGACCGACAACGCGAGGGAGTAGTGTAACGGGAGGGTTCCTTGTTTGGATTTCTCTTTGCGAGACGTCCCAAGCATGAAACAAAGCAAATGTTGGGAGTTTAGGGAGGCCTTGGGCACTAGGGACATAATTAGGATTCCGCTCGTTTCGCGTAGGTAGAACATCGCATAGTTCTTAGCATTTCTAGGATGTAACTTTAGTAGAGGTAGTGGCGTCGAGGTTAGGAGAATTGAATTTCGCGAGTTGGGAGGACCCATGTGTGAGTATTACACCGAGGAAATGAGACTTTTGTTTAGAGAGAGTGTTCCATGTCGAACGCTCACAATGGATGTGCAGATGTGCACGGGTTAAGAAGGTGTATGGGCACCTTAGTGAGTTTGTTTATATACCGCCTGAAATAGGAGGGTCATAGTATATAAAGTTGAAGCTTTGCTGGATGTTAGAGCGGTAGCTATAGACTCGTTTCTCTTATGGGCAATAATAGAAGCCAGCGGAGTTACACGTCGTTGTTGTGTGTTATGGGTAAAGATTTAGATGAGCTTATCGTAAAGTTAGTACTTTGGAGTACACTTGAGGCAGGTGGAATATGGTAAGGGACTATCGTGTTAGCACCTTTAGATCTTCGGGGTACTAAGACGTAGTGGAATTAGTGATCCTAGTTTGGTGCTGTAGGTTATATCCGAATTTCGAGGACGAAATTCCGTTGTAAGGGGGGGAGTATGTAACAACCCGTCAATTTTGGGAGACAATTTAAATTCCATAATTGGATATAAATTGGAAATTTGGAGACTTTCTCGGAATAGTGATTCTTGGTATTTTCGAGGATTAGATGATTTTCAATGGATGGTGTGTTTATTTTTGGTGTTAAGTAAATGAATTGGAGTATTTTAGTAATATGTCGCTGCTAGGTAAAGCGATGGCAGATAATATTTTAATGAGGATACCGCATTTATTTATTATGATTTATAATAGTGATTTGCGGTCAAGTACATCAGATGGAAATTTTGACTGTGTCATGAGTCTCGAAATAGCCGAGATAGTTGGAAAATAGTGTCCGATTGTCAAAATTAAGTTTCGGGGAATTTTGGAGTTAAATGGGCTCGTAATTGAGTAAACGAGTCGTTTTTTAGTTTTAGGGGAATAAACCCTCTCTCTTTATATAAGGAGGTAGAGAGGGAAAGAAGAGAGAGAAAAGAGAAGGAAGAGAGAGAGGAGGAAGAGAAAAGAGGAGAAAACTGAAGATTCGGGCCAAACTCCGCTGGACTCGACTCGGGATCGTCGAATTGTATCCATGAGACAAGTGTTTACTTGCTTTATTTATTTTTTAGGATAAATATCTCATATCATTGTTGGTATAAAAAAACCCTAAAGATTTTGGGGTAGGTTTTCATGGATAAAACGGGTTTTCGGGAGACAAAACGAATAAACCCCTAAAATGGAGAAACTTAGAAATTAATCAAAATTAATTGGTTGTTTAGGCTTCTAGGATGTTTAGAGCCCTTTATATATGTGTATTCGTAGTTGATTGAAGTTGTAGGTCGTTGGTTGAGGCGGAAAAAGCTTGGGAGAAGCTTTAATGGCCGAAATAACTTCTCGGAGAAGAAGCTGCCCGACATGATCGATCGATTGATCATGGAGGCTCGATCGATCGACGGCTATGGGTCGATCGATCGACCCCTGTTGAAAGCTTGGACAATTTTCCTTGGATGAATTGGATGGGATGAATTCTAATTCCAATTGATTTGAGGTTATTTTTGGGATGACCTAAGGGACTCTTTAAGATTATATAGTCCTCTGATTGAGGAAATTTGGGAAGGACAAGGTGGGGGTTTTAAATGTATAACCCTTTAATTATGTTTTCGAGGAAAATAGAAAAATGGTAGAATTTAAAGGTTTAAGGTTCCTAAGTTAGGGTGGGGACCTCTAATTGATTATAGGAACGAGATAGGTCCTTGGGTCCATAAAAATGAAATACATGACCTACAAAAATTTAAAGTGATCGGGGAAAGGAAAATCCCTAGGATATTTCAATGTGTATTTTGGTCTATATAGTTATGCCTATAGGAAGCATAACTATATCGATATTGTTGAGGTAAATCCTATACAATGATTAGGATAAGATTTGGAGTATAGATATATATATACTTAGTGTGGGATGGCATAATTGGGGATATCCCATAAATCCTTAGAGATGAATAAGGAAATTATTATTTATCAAAGTGAGAAAATACTTTGGGATTATTGGTCATCGCTAGATGAAATTGGCAATTATGGCCATGTATGTATATTGGAGGAGGAATATGTGATATATATATATATATATATATATATATATACACTATGTGATTAAAGTATATATATGAAATATGGTATAGATGTGTAGTATATAGTATATTCTTTGTGTATGAAAACAAGGTATATATGTTTATGAGAATAAATGATTTTGAATAAAATATGAATGTTTTCAAAATGGAAAAGAAATTATTTTCATAAATGATAACTTATGTATACACACCTCTCTAAATGTTATCATAAGGGAAGTTCGCGCGTGAGGTGAAGGCCCCTGGCTAATGAATGCAGGGTGGATATAGTCCTATAGGCCATATGGGCGATTATATATGTTTACTGCGCTGGTTAGGTGATTCTGGGTGTGGTCATGATTTTCCCGCAGGCATATGGACGCTTCCCGACGTTTCGGTAGGTTCCCAGGTGGTCTTGTTTGATAGGCCCTGGAAGATGATAGCCATTTAGAGGCGCGTCCAGTGGGGAAACTCGGAGGGACGGTCTTGGATATGTTAAATCAATTCATGATAATGAATTGGCTTTAAATACATTTCCCAGATGGAAGAAGGGAAATGGGATAAACGTTTTGGCTTCGGATACATTTCCCGGATGGAAGAAGGGAAATGGAAGCATGTGATATGATAAAAGCATTTTTATGATAATAAAAATGGCTTTTAAATACATTTCCTAGATATAAGAAGGGAAATGGGATATTATGGAACAGAAAAGCATTTTTATAATAATAAAATTGGCTTTTAAATACATTTCCTGGATATAAGAAAGGAAATGGAAAGTTTTGAGATAAAAATGAAAAGTATTGATAAATACTTTGTATATTAGTCCTCAGTCCGGGAGATAGATCCGGATGTGTTTTATAAAGATGAAATTAAACTAGTAAACCTCAGTCCGGGAGATATTATCCGGATGTATATGGTAAGATGTATATAAAAATGGATGTGACATGTATATTAATATATAAGAATGTATTTATATATTAGTTTTGTACTAGGGGCCTAATGGATCTCTACCATTAACCCTGCCAAGTAGTAGTGTATCGGGGGGGTTCCTTGTTTGGATTTCGCTTCGCGAGCCACCCCAGGCACGAACTTAGCGCAGTGTTGATAATGGATAGAAGTTTATCCCTTAGTACTCGGGTTATAGGCTTCTAATAGACGGGGGAAATAGACTAGTTTAGCAGGGTAGCTTGACTAGGATGTATAGACGAATGCGCTAGGCATGCACTATTAGAGGAGAGGTGAGGGGTATCTCATGGGAGTGCGATACAAATTTAAATATGAGATAAAATCCATTTTTTAAAAAATAAAGCATTTATACACTTGCAAAATATTTTCAAACTCGGGCTCTGACCCGTTTATCTACTTTTCCCTTTTTGATATATATATATATATATATATATATAGGTGTCCACACACAGGGACACCTGGATGACATTTCCTTCGAATTAGACGTCAGTTGCAGCAGCTGTGGATGCATGCAGGTTCTCGATAGACGCTTTCATTCTTGTACTCTAGTTAGGAGGTACTGTATAGATATTCGGGCCAATGGCCCAAATGCATTTATTTATATTTTTTTTAGCAGTATTAAATATGGTTATATACTTTGACCGAGTGTTCGGTTATTTTATTTCATTTCAGTTTCATTTACGCATATTGTGTGGATGTTTTAATTTACTAGTTGTTCAAAAAGAGTAGTTAAGTAAAATTTTGACACCGGCCTAATAGGTTATTAATAATTAAATGGATTTTCGACAGTGATGCTAAGAATGATCCATATGAGGCTCGTGTTTTAATTTTATATAGGAGTGATCGCCCGGTATTTTATTAGGCGGGGTGTCACAAATAACAGGGCTTATAGATCTTTTAACCTAAGGACCAAATCCATTATTAAGTCCATATGTGGTAATTGACAGCATAGTTGAGCCTATTAGTAAAGATCCACCTGTTGAAATTGAATTGGACACAAATATTTTAAATGATCCAATTTCGACAGAAGACGAATCTTTGCTAACACCAACCCCAGCCATGCCTAACTGGGGTTGAAAAGATCATCCCACCTCAGAAATTGTGGGACATATCTCTGCAACAATGCGAACTAGGAATCAGTTCGTTAAGTAGCTCATTTGACTGCTTTTTCATCCCGCGTGGAACCAAAGTCGCTTCGTATTTTTTATTGGATTGATGCGATGCAAGAGGAGCTAGCTCAATTCAAGTATCATGACATATGGTATCTAGTTTCGAGGCCCAAGGATACTAAAAATGTATTTTCAAAATTAAGGCCGATGAAAAGGGTATAATCATTCGAAATAAGGCTAGACTAGTTGCTCAGGTTCATTCTCAAACTAAAAGAATAGACTGTGACGAGACGTTTGCCACGGTAACGCATCTTGAATTAGTGAGATTACTTCTAGCTGTTGCGTGTTACTTACAATTTAAGTTATTTTAAATGGACTTCAAATCAGCTTTTTTTAATGTATTCAGTCTGAAGAGGTTTACATTGAGCAGCCCAAAGGATTTCAACATCCTAAGCACCCTGATCATGTTTATAGAATTAAAAAGGCCCTATATGATTTAAAACAAGCTCCTCGGGATTGGTACGAATGCTTAACGTTTTTTTATCTTCACATGGCTTTATTAAAGGAGGAGTGGACCAAACTTTATATGTCAAGAAATCTAATAAAAATGACATTTTAATTGCTCAGATTTATGTAGATGACATTAGTTTTGGGTCAACCTCTCAAAACGAAGTTAATAATTTTTCAAAAGACATGAGGAGTGAATTTAAAATGTCACTTATGGGTGAGTTACAGTATTTCCTAGGACTCCAGATCCAACAACATAGTGATGGTTTGTTTATATCGCAGTCTTAATATGTTAAGGATTTAATTGCTAAATTTGGACTTGAACATGCTAAAACATCTTCTACACCTATGGGCATAAAAACCAAGTTAACAAAAAGTGAAAGTGGCACTGATGTATATCTTACCTTATAACACAATAATATTGGTAGTTTGATATACTTAGCTGCTTCTAGTCCTGATATTCAATATGCTTTCTATATTTGTGCTCGGTTTCAATCCAGTCCAAAGGAGTCTCATCTTATTTGTGTTAAAAATATTTTAAAATATGTTAAAGGCACAATTGAGTATGGACTCTGGTATACCAATAACTCCTCATGTGAGATAATTAGGTACTCAGATGTGGATTGGAGCGAAAGCACAGATGCTTGTCGTCCCACCTCAGGTGGTTGCTACTATTTAGGACAGAACCTAGTAGGATGGACTAGTAAAAGGAATACTACTATTAATTTATCTACTATCGAATCGGAATATATTGATTTTGGAGCATGTCGTGCTCAACTAGTTTGGATTAATCAGATGTTATCTGATTATGGTATCATTGAGTAAAAAATTCATCTTTACTGTGATAATAAGAGTTCTATTTTCATAGCTAAAATTCATATCCAACATAATATGACTAAATATATTAACATAAGACATCACTTTATCAAAGAATTGGTAGAATCGAAAGAGCTTATAATAGAACATATTTCAACCGATAAACAACTTGTTAATCTCTTTACAAAAATATCAGATAAATCTAGATTTAAAATATTGAAACATATAATAGGAATGATTGTGCTTGATAACGAAAATATGTTTATTCTGCATCCTATTTACTAGATCTCTGAGGTTTTAGGATAAAGATATCTACTAATAATGGTATCTCTTAGAACCATGTTTAATGTAGGAGATGTTTACTTTGTAGTCTATAAACATTTCATATGTTAATTTCTCACAATTGTACAATTTAGTCAAAATAGGGGAGACTTGAGTACATAATTCTGTTTAGTGTGTTGATATTATTTCAAGCATATTATCTTGCCTTATTCTTTCCTGCACATTTATTTATATTTTCTAATAATTGAATAGTGCAAATTCTTCTAACTTGATTTCTCGTCAAAAAGGTTATTTATTGTTTTACAGGTTTTCTCGTCGGTAGTCAGTTGTTGAGTCTTTTCCTTTCTTGGATTGGGTGGGTAGTTAGAAACATTTTTTTCTAGGAAATTCTATGAATTTTTACCTTAGTATATCATTTGATGTACTCAAGGATTTTGTCAAAATTAGTCTAATAGTGGAGATTGAAGGTCCCTATATAGAGCACACCTAGGTCTTATTTTTTGTGCTAGGGCTATATATACCTTCACCTAGTTGGACTTAAATTTTGACAAGATTTTATCTATAATTATGTTGAGTCTAGTAGACCTATGCTATGCCTCCACTCAGTCCACTACCCTTCTCAGAATTCAAAAACTGGCTCAAATAAATTCTGATAAAGTTAGTCTCTTTCATCTATTCAAAATTGGCTCATATGAATATTTTTCACATAGTACACTACACTACATTACATCATATCCCATGATTTTTAAATATTTTTAAACCATTTTTAAACATATTAAATCGAATTAATTCATAATTTAAATTATTTTCTCTAATTAATTGAAATTACAAAGAATAGGGATAAATTCTCAAGAAAAATATATTTGTGTGTAAAAGCATTAAAAATATTTTTTGATTTTTTTTAATTTTCTTGAATTTTTTTATTTGATTTTTTAATTTAAAATGCTTTGAAGACATTTAAAATTCTAAATTAAACAATTATTTTGTTTCTGATTTATCTTTAATTGAGAGAATATATATATTTATATATATATATATATATATATATATATAGAGAGAGAGAGAGAGAGAGAGAGAGAGAGAGAGTTTCAACACACCTCACGCACTAGTTTTCTTGAACAAACTTTGGTCTTTCTTGTAGATCAAATCAAAAGCAAGAACACTAATATTGCTTGAATTTTTTTTTTGTTTGATTTTTGTTTACGACATGTTTAAATCTGTCAAACTTTTTCAAAAACTCTCATCCTTGGGCTTGGTTGTGTATTTTTTATATCTTCTGAAAAAGGAACCCTAAGTTTCACTTCTAAATTTACACATTTGTTCTTGTTAAAGTGAAATATCTCTCCTCTACTATTTTGATCTTCTTTCTAGATCATTCTTGGTGATTTCATGCGTAGAATTTCTATTTAGATACACTACACACACGGATTTACACCATTCCTATTTTTTTTCTCTGCTTTTGTTCTTAAGATCTAGTTGTTTAGATCGTGACTGATATTTAGGTTGATAGAAGTTTGTGTATATCACTACACACACGAAACACATTTTTGTCGTGTTTTCTATCAAGTGTTGTTAAATTGTTTCATGTTTGATATTTTGAGTTTATTTACACAAAATACACACATACACACATTGTACTCTTATAGATATGTTTGATTTTATCCGTTCTCTCTTAGATCTGGTTTGTGTGTAAATTTAATTTCAAAATCACACGAATCACGCCCGTTTGTATATTCTACGTTCTTCTATTAAATTGGGCTTCATTTTTTATTGAACCAGTTTGTTTTAAGTCATACGTAATAAAGGTCGGCTTACAACTGTTATATCTTCCTTAGGTTTCAAAAGTTAAACCTAATATTTTAAGGACAATATGTGGAAAGAACTTTATTCTTGATTGTTGATGTAAAAAACTAGATCGCTCTAATTTTTCAATCACAGATAAATAAATAAGACAAAGATTTTTAAAGTGGTTCGGCTAGGAATAAAGCCTACGTCCACTGTTATGTTATTGCTGAGTGTTTGTGGAATTCTTGATTACAAGTTCTCTCAAGAAATTCCCGTCCCCTTGAATGAGGATGATACAAGGTATTTATAGCCTTTAGGCTGTACATGAAAGGTCCAATACATTAAATGATATACATATGAAAGGGTAATACATTTAATGCAGCGTGTGCGTCAAGAATATAATGAATAGTTGAACAGTTGTCCGTCTGGTAATTAATGATACGGCCGAGATGCAGTTCGGACCGCCTTAGTTGCTCGTTGATCAAGAGTTCCTCGGAGTGCTTAGAGTATCTCGGGATGATAGAGTTCCTCGGGGTGTCCTCCTCGTTGCTCGGAGAGAACATGACTTGGTCGGGGGAAATAAACTTCCTCGTTGTTATTGTGCCATGTAGATTGACACGTGTCTTCTTATTATTGGTCCACATCAGCAGATTAAATTTGGTATCAACAGAAGCCCCCAATGCTTCATGCTTGATGGGTTACTTGAAAGGATGGAGTATTTATTCTGCAATGTTGCTCGGTGCTCGTGAAATTCTTGATTTGTTTAACATAAAGTGCATTATCTTTTGGACGACATATGATGCCGTTTGTAGCTTGTCATAATCTTCAAGTATGTTGATTGGTTTGCTAGCCGACCTACTGCCTCCTATGAGCTAGTGGTGGACTTCGAAACATTTTCATATAACTTCTTCTTCAATATTGGTTGGGATAGTAGTAGCAAATATCTGAGTGCTGTAGATGCTGATTTTGACTTCTATTTCTGCTCGGGGACGATCAAGAGGTTCTCGGGGACGAGCAAGTGCTTCTCGGGAATGAGCTAATGCTTCTCGGATAGATCATCTGTGATGAATATCAGAATGTTGAAAGGTCTTAACTTCATAAACTCCTCTTATATTTTAGATGATCTTCCTGCTGGTGAGGAACCTGTTTCAAAAGTAGAAGGAAAAGAAACCAATAGAATAGGAATCTCAATGTAATAGTTAGTATACATTTTCATTCTCAATGTATTTTGTTTTTTTTGGATTTAATGAAAGATTTTCATTTTTTATTCGCAATCTTAATTGCTATTGTCTTGTAAAATACTTTACATCTGTGCATATGTAAAAGATAACAATATTGTGTTGTTCATCGACCAACTTAGTAATAAAAAGTTACAAGTATTAGTAACGTTACTCGATCACTTAATAATAAAGTAATGAGTATAAAAATGTTAAAATTTTTCCAACCAACCAAGGTTGTTAAATTATGCTTGTCGACCAACTATAGTTGATGGGTTTTTATCCCCGACCAGCCATACTTGGTTCAATTTCAAATATTTTCATAAAAAGTGTTCGACCAACTAAGGTCAATAATTTGTCCTCGTCGACCAACTACAGTTAGTGGGTTTTTATCCCCGACCAACTATACTTGGTGTATTTTGGAATATTTTGTTCTTCAAAGAACTTTTTGTAATAATATTACCTCCCGACCAACATAAGTTGTAATATGAGAGTATATGTTTATCTTACCAACCGTAATTGATCATGCTGGTGTACACTTTTTGGCTCCTTAAAGCTTTTGGCTCCTTAGAGCATTTTTTGGCTCCTTAGAGCATGTCCTCCTAACCAAAGGAGGTTGGCTACTTATAGCACTTTTGCTCCTTAGAGCTGTCCTCCTAACCAAAGGAGGTTGGCTACTTATAGCACTTTTGCTCCGTAGAGCTGTCCTCCTAACCAAAGGAGGTTGGCTACTTATAGCACTTTTTGGCTCCTTAGAGCATGGCTCCGTAGAGCATGGCTCCGTAGAGCATGGCTCCGTAGAGCATGGCTCCGTAGAGCATGGCTCCGTAGAGCATGGCTCCATAGAGCATGGCTCCGTAGAGCATGGCTCCTTAGAGCACTTTTTGTTGATCCTGTAACATCCACAGGTTGATCAGCGAACAACTTTTGTTTCTCGGGAGTATTAGGAATCCTCCCAACCATTTCTGCATTGCATCCTGTAACATCCACAGGTTGATCAGCGAGCAACTTTTGTTTCTTGGGAGTATTAGGATCAGTAAACTCTGCTACAGCTTGTATTAATGAATGCCCATGCCAATTTTTCCTACTTTGGGTATCTGATCTCTGCACCTCTTCCTTCGTCGTTGGAGATCGCAACTCTAAAAGAGCTTTGATCGTTTCTGGATTCGCTTCAACGTCTCGCTGGTTGATAATGTACCCGAGGAACATTCCTTCTCGTACTCCAAATGTGGACTTCGTCGGGTTAAGCATATCGTTGACATAGACTTCCATATTACAACTGATTTGCTCGGAAAAAACCTTGTTCATCAGCCGCTGTTATGTCATTCCCTGTCTTTAGGTTTCATTTTGATCTGGTGGTAGCCAGAGGAGTAAGTATCCATGAGCAGCTCGTGTCCCGAGGTAGCATCCGCTGTTTTGTTGAGATCGGTGAAATCAACACACATTCTCCATTTATTGTTTTTCTTCTGCCCGACGAGGAGATCTAGATCTCTCTTTGGCTCGGTCTTCATTTCCTCTTGTGTAGCTTGATTCTTCTCGGGGCTGGATGCTCTTCTTCTCGTATGTCATGTCAATAAGTGGCTCAGCTTCTATTCACTAAGTAAAATAATCTACTGCGATGACGAGGTATTTGAATCTTCCTCGAGTCGTCGGCAATGGTCCAACCAAATCAATCCCCACATAGAAAATGGCCAAGGATAAATGATGGATGTCAACAATGTTTGTGAAGTTCTTCGGATGGAGGAAAAGCGTTGGTACTTGTCACATTTCTTGGCATAAGCTATACAATCAGGTCTCATCGTCGGTCAGTAGTATCCCTGCGTCATCACCTTTTGCAAAAGTGTTCGTCCTGCTACATGGGCTCCACAGGACCCTTCATGGATCTCTTTAATCAATTCACCTCGGAGGGATGTACACATCTTTGCAAACCTGCCATAATTCCTCGTCGAGCAGCTTTAAACTTCCATTTCTTGGCAGCGAGCTTATCTTCCGAATACCATTATACCGAGAAACTTTAAACTTCCATTTCTTGGCAGCGAGCTTATCTTCCGAATACCATTATACCGAGCAACTTTAAACTTCCATTTCTTGGCAGCGAGCTTATCTTCCGAATACCATTATACCGAGCAGCTTTAAACTTCCATTTCTTGGCAGCGGGCTTATCCTCCGGTAATTGTTCCTTCTCGATATATGCTCCGATGGGATCCATCCAAGATGGTCCTAAATGAAGGGTAATAATATTCATCGTCAGATCTTCATCTATGCTCCAACTTTCTAATACTTCAATTGGTATCATTCTTCGCAGCTCGGTATGAGTAGCTGATGCTAATCGGGCCAAGGCGTATGCTCTCACATTCTCCATTCTTGATATTCTTACCAGTTAAACAGCAACAAACTCTGATACTAACTCCATCACCTTTGCTTGATACTTGATCATCAATTCTCCTTCGTTTCATTATTTTCCCAACATTTGGTTTACGATCAATTGAGAATTACTGAAGACAATAACCTGCTGTGCCTCCATAGTATTTGACAAATTAAGACCTGCAATCATGGCCTCATACTCAACCTCATTATTAGAAGCTTTGAATTAGAAACGTAGGGCGTATTCCCTGTCGACCTCATCTGGGCTGTTCAAAACGATCCCTGCCCCACAGCCTGTAGTGAAAGATGATCCATCTACATATAGCCTCCATATAGGCAACTTGCCTTCTAATTTCTGGTCTGACAGAGTTCCTCGGTGGAATATTTTTCGCTTTCTTTCATCATGTCCTGATACTTCTGAATACACCTCTTGAATTTCAATATTCCTCCTGAACTTCAATATTCCTCCTGAGAAAGTGATTAGTCGGGGTTGAATTTGATGCTCGACTGCATGATGATATAAGAATGTGCCACCAAATGAACAAATATATTTATAATAGAAGCCCCCAACTGTGGAATGTGAACTTTGAATGAGATTTATCGACCAATACCAACCGGAGTTGGATTTTATCTACCAACCGGAGTTGGATTTTGTCTACCAACCGGAGTTGGATTTTGTCTACCAACCGGAGTTGGTGGTAATTGATAATAAATGATGAAGACTTCCTCGGAGCTGACCAACAGATTGTTGGGAATAAGATAATATAAATGCTGGAGACCTCCTCGGCGCTGACCAACAGATTTGTTGGGAATAAGATAATATAAATGCAGGATACATCCTTGGATCTGAATAAGATATAATAAATTCTGGAGACATCCTTGGATCTGAATAAGATATAATAAATTCTGGAGACATCCTTGGATCTGAATAAGATATAATAAATTCTGGAGACATCCTTGCTGAAATGAGAATAGAATATGCATCCAAATAGATATAAAGAATAATTAAAAATAATAAAGTGCCTCGCCGATCCGTCGAGGTAGAATCATATAATGCCGAACAAGAATAAGATCTTTCAGAACATAAGAATATGGCAGAGAACGTTGTCAGGCCTGAATATAAATAAGAATTATCCGAACGAATGTTGTAATTCTCCTTAAAGCTGAATAAGTATCTTGTCGAGGCATAATTGCAGAATGCCGAATAAGAATAATATTTTCCAGAACATAAGAATATGGCCGAGAACTTTGCTGGGCCTGCATATAAATAAGAATTACCCCGACCAACTATCCGTTGGGGGTGAAATATAATAAATGTTACAGTTCTCCTCAGAGCTGAATATGATAATAAGTATCTCTCCGTGCTCCATGTTGAGATGAATATAGAATATGAATCCCAATGGATATATAGAATCATTTGTGCTGGAGCAGATATCTGGGCCCGAATATAAATAAGAATTACCCCGACCAACTATCCGTTGGGGGTGAAATATAATAACTGTTGTAGCTTTTTCTCGGAGCCGAATATATATAGAGAGAAGAAATTTTTCGAGCTCCATGCTGAGATAAATATAAAATATGAATCCGTACGGATATAGAATAATTTGTGCTTCAGCATTCGTCGGCATTGAATCTTGTGCCTGTAAAAATTAATAATTTGCTCTACCATATGTGTAGGCTGAATTGATTAATCATGAGAATAATTTACTCATCCAATCAATATATGATATGTATCAGCATAAAAATTTCAAAATATGAAATAATATTTTTGTGCCACACGTGTGTGAGATGTACAAATTTTTATCAGATATGCATCATAAATAAGATGTAAAGTTTTTAATCTCCAACAACTAATCAGGTATTAGTTGCTGTTTAAAAATATTTTTGGGGTGATCATAAGTTAAAAAGACTTAAGCCCCCTGCTTGTCCCCAAGCCGAACTCGTGTTTAAAGAAATATCAGGGGTGCTTAGCATTTTTTAATACCCCAAGATTCTAGTGCTGCCGACAAACGACATGGATGTTGCCGACCAACATTTAAGGATATCTCAAATTATAGAATATATGGTTGGATGATGCCGACCAACAATATAGATGGCTGACCAGAATATCTCGAATCCTTAGATAAAAAAATAGCATTCGATGTAAAATTTAAGCATTAATAATGAATAATTATCTAATCCACTATATCGTGTGATTCCGATAAAGAAACCATGTGATGTGATGAACGAGGGGCTAACATATCAAATTTGTGCCCAGAGTCTTGATATGGTCATGATTGTTTTACTGATCCTCTTTTACAAGAGGTGGGTAATGATTTTTCAGGTGAGAGAAAATTATTTTTTATATTGGTCCCTTCCTATTCCCAATTTGGAGAGATAAAAATATGGTGAATGATCGAAATTATTACCAAATTTATATAAAAAATCAATCAATTTGACTTTATTGACATAGATGGAAGATGAACCAAATTAAGTATATAGTTCATAAAAATGAATACAAAGAGACTTAAACTTGTGAATGCAAAGAGACTCAAACTTGAAGAGAGAGAGAGAATATATATGTGTCATGATTTCCATGAGAAGACTTTTCATTGTCTTTAACCTTTTCCCATTCTTTTATTAAAAATATGATGGGAATTTGAATAGACATCATAGATCTTGCAAAATTTATTTCAAAATCAACAATGAAAATGATCAAATCTTATCATCGTCGTATATATTGGTATATGTAATCATTTAAAATATTTATTCCATGATATAAAATTAAAACTTGAGAATCAAGCAAAGAATTATGATTTATGAAATCTACTATTTTTCAGATTTCTAAATAAGGATGAATCTAATAGTTATGATTTAAAAATCATGAGATGCAACATTTTGCAGATAAAAATTGGACAATTAATTTACGTATATAAACATAAAAATCACGATTCAATCAAAAGATGTATGTATAATTGATTATACGTAGAGAAAATAAAAACTTAGCTTTTGGTGGAGAACAACGCTTGTAACACGTTTCCCACAGACGGCGCCAATCTGTTGATGTAAAAAACTAGATCGCTCTAATTTTTCAATCACAGATAAATAAATAAGACAAAGATTTTTAAAGTGGTTCGGCTAGGAATAAAGCCTACGTCCACTGTTATGTTATTGCTGAGTGTTTGTGGAATTCTTGATTACAAGTTCTCTCAAGAAATTCCCGTCCCCTTGAATGAGGATGATACAAGGTATTTATAGCCTTTAGGCTGTACATGAAAGGTCCAATACATTAAATGATATACATATGAAAGGGTAATACATTTAATGCAGCGTGTGCATCAAGAATATAATGAATAGTTGAACAGTTGTCCGTCTGGTAATTAATGATACGGCCGAGATGCAGTTCGGACCGCCTTAGTTGCTCGTTGATCAAGAGTTCCTCGGAGTGCTTAGAGTATCTCGGGATGATAGAGTTCCTCGGGGTGTCCTCCTCATTGCTCGGAGAGAACATGACTTGGTCGGGGGAAATAAACTTCCTCGTTGTTATTGTGCCATGTAGATTGACACGTGTCTTCTTATTATTGGTCCACATCAGCAGATTAAATTTGGTATCAACATTGATTGTCCCAACATTTTTCCCTAGACTGAACAACTGAACTATACATATTTTCTTGAATCGTACCTGACCCGGGGCTTTTGATAACTGAGGACTGAGAATCACGAACATTGAACTTGTGAAATGTTGAACTATTTGACCTGACTAAACTGAAAAATTAATTGTAGAAACATTCTTGCTAGGTTGTTAGATTAAAGAAATTTTTAATCTAGGACTTTGCTAAAATAATTTTTAATATTGGACTTTGTGCTTGAATTGTTTATATATTTGAAATCATATATTCTTTACTGTATGCTTATTCTTCTTACATAATCTTAATAATATTTCAGGAACTGTGATACAACATTGCATATCACTTATAGTTCATACACTGTACACTATTATTCACGTAGGCACTAATTCTTATGTACATATTCGGAACAAATCTGAGTGTTCAGATTTTTGAAATAGAAAGTTAGTTGAAAACAGTTTTAAATCAAGATTGCTTAATTTAAACAAAAGAAAGGAACATAAGATTTGCTATTGATACCTTGATTATTTGATATATTGCAGATTCATTCGGTTTGTATCATTAAGGGTGGGTGAGTCATTATGGAATAACACACTGCACTAAACTTCACTAAGAAACATCACTTAGGCACCGAGCAATTATTACTCTTGAAGAAGTTAAAGGGAAGAGCTAAGATGTGAAGAACAACTCAGACAAGATCTGCAATATAAGGCATTCATAAGAGCAACAAAAGCAAGATTCAATGGTATATGGGTAACAGATTTTTATTTTAACCTAATTGAGTCTTTTTGCATGATTGTAAATCGTTCCTACTGTGATTTTTCTAGTGGAGTAGCATTAGTTTGATCCTTAGAAAGATCTGTTATTTTTCCTAGGGTAAGGGTTTTTGCGATGATAAATAAATCCCCGCATGATTTAAATTCTGCATTTAAGACCTAACACAAAAAGTAGGATTTAAATTTAGAAACTCGCCTAATAATCTGAATTAGTTATTATCTACTTAATAAACTAGTTTAATCAAGATAATAATTAGGACTCTAATTAACTTGGTAAACATTATTTAGTTTGCAGTAAAGTTAACAATTTAAGAAAAGTTTGAATTGGCCCCCCTTGGATAATCTATAAAAACTCGTAGGTGATTCGGGTTTATTTGACATCAGTTTACTTCCACACTAGTCTATTGCGCTTTGGCCGCCCTCTCATCAAACTCATAATAGAATCTAACATATTGATAATTTAAGTTTCTACCTTTTGTTTCGCGATCATAAGGATTTCCATTAACTAAAACATATCATATGAATCCAAGATTAGTTACTTATCAAATCTTTTTATCCTATAAGAACGATATATTTAATTTATGGATGCACAACATATGAAGCTAAGAGTACAAGTTATGTATGTATTTTATATAAATGTCTAATTTACATGGTTTTATATGGGGATGTTAGTGCAAATTTAATCATACCAACTTTCTAATTATATAACTTCAACATGAGCATTGTAAATAATTATATCTAATCCAATTAGTAACTGTATTAATTTAAAACTAATCTAAACCGATCATGTGAATCCTATATCAATTTCAATGTATGAGAGATTTAGATGAGAAAATATGAAAACTTTAGTTATTTACTTGATTTTAAGTGTAATATCTTAATTTAAGTGAATCTAACATACATATATATATGGAAGGAGAGGAGTAGAATATTATCTTGCATTTAATCAATTATTGAATTAATCATTTCCAAACTTAGGTTTCTTCCTTTCTAAACCAGCTTTGAATCACTTTAGTTCTTCCCTTGGATCATCATATTCTTAATTGCATCCTTGATTTGATGTTTGTTAATGGAGTATTTATTGACTTGGGAAGAAATGTAAAGAGTTTTAGGATTAATAAGGTTAAAGAGGTAGGTAGGTTTTGTAATCTTTTGTGAAAATGAAAAAAATCATTTCTAATAAATAATTTAAAAAACACTAGAAAGACTTGCAGCCATCCCATAAGGGATCGACAACCTAACAAAACATCGATCGCAAGGTGATTTGTCCTCGTTTGTGGCCTAAAAATCCGCGATCGCAACCCCTTTTGTGCAACCCACTTATATTCGAATTGTTATTTTTTACACATGATTAAAACTTCAAACCCTATTCTTTATCCCCGAAAAATCCACTAAAGGTACTTTTACACTTGAAGTTTACCCTATTCCCCAATATAACCTTTCTAGAACACTTTAAACCAACAAGACATAGCTAATACGCCCAATTTGTTCATTATTCATACAAGGCCCAAATTAACTTAACAAATTACCAATTTAAATTACATAACTCTAATTTAATTGGAAAAAAATATTAATTCCAAATTTTTTTATCTTCCAAATTTTAATATTCTATTATTAATATTTCAAATTAGATTTTAAAATTCATTTAAAAGTCAAAATTATATTTTAATTATTATTAATTTCTAAAAAATATGGGGAATTATAACGAATGTCAAAGGAAGGTTGTTCACAAACTCCCGCTCAGTCTTGTAGGCTTACAGAACTATTCCAAGAAGACCAGCAAGAGAAACCCTGTATGCCTTAGCCTATGGCATGGAATCCACTATCCATCTGCAGTGCGGTCTACAAACACTTAGGTCCAAGATTTTTTAATTCATACACAATAACGATTGTCTGAACCATGAACTCGATTTGTACGAGGAATAAATAGATCAATATCTTATCCACATAGAAGCATACTAAAAAGATCTTGATAATTAACACGACAAGAAATTTAAGATAAAATAATTCCATATCGGTAATCTAGTTCTTAGAAAGCTTCTACCGACCATTAAAAAACCCTTTGACGAGAAACAGACACTAAACTCTCAAGGGACCTAAAAAGTCTTAAAGAGAGGAAGCAGATCATACCGTTTAAAAGAGTTAGGCGGAACAATAATATTTAAGTAATGGAATGCCATGAAACTTAAATTTTTTTTTATAATTAAGTGAATTAGATTTGTTTTTTCAATGTTTACACAAATAAAGATAACGCGTCTTAATAATTGATGTATTTTAAGTAGAATGTAAGTTTATTACGAAAAACATTTGGATAACAAAAGGATATACAATGAATCCCACAACACGGTCACTGGTTCACCAACTACATTTTAAAAAAATGGCCGAAACCATCCATCACATCTACACAAAGCTTATACAAACACATTATTGGGACTAAACAAAACTATCAAAACAAACTTAATTCCAATAATGGCATGCATGGCCCAAACCAATCAATAGTGAAAAATGAGATTTCTAATACAACATCGCAACATCTCAATACCTGCCATAAAATATTTGGCAATAAAATGATGAAACACTCGAAAAATAACCAATGATCAACACCAAAAATTCTAACCGAATGAGCCAAAGTATTCGTCAATGAAAACTATAATCCCCAACTACACCAAACCAACCTCGTCCTCGGTCACGAGAGGATGCACCAACCAATTAGAAAACCTGCCCTAAAAACCAGATGTGACATGAAGATCATCTTGGTAATGGTGGAGATTAAGATAGGGGAAGGGGCTCAACTCCTTGGTGGTTGTGAGGGAACGTAAGAGAGGTTTGGAGGGGGAAAAACAATTATGGAGCATGTTCATCGACTTAGACCAGGGAGAGAAGCTTTAAGGTCACAAGGTAATAATGGCACATAACAACATCTCAACTCGCACCACAACTCCTATAGCACTAATAAAATATTTCCAATCACAAACATCTCTGGTAGGCTTAGAGAGTCAGCTAGCTGGCCTAACATGAAGAATACCGACACTAATGGCGATCCTTACTAGCAAAAACCTAACATAACTAAGTGTAATACCTTGTATTTTTTATATTTATTTTATGATTATAAATTGTGAGAATAAATTAATAAACTATAATTAACTCTTACTTGAGTGAATTTGTAATAATAAAATGCACATTTAGATGATGAATAAATTTGCATGTTATGTGATTTATTTTTTGTCACATGTTCTATTTAATTAATCAGTGTAATTAATTAAGTTGAGGTAGACGCGATTACGCACAAAATAAATATGTATGTGTTTTGTCTTACATTGGGAGGTATTATCGTGAGTTAGGATTTGCTAACATTTGGATCGGACTCTAAAGTGGTACAAAGTCACGAATATGTGTTTTTATCATTCCAAGTTGGGCCCGGGGGCAGGTATACCCTTACACTAAGTTTTGGACTATTCTGGGTAGTATATTCGACTCATTTGGAAGCCCAAAAATAGGCCTAATGTAGATCTACGAATTTAAGTACTAATTAAGAGAATTAAACTTCATTAATTACAAATTTCACATCAAAAAGTTAAACCCTAGTAGCCTTAGACCTTTGGAAAAACTTAAGGAGATTTTGGGAGACGAAGGAACAAGGATCACACACGCGCAGAGATTCGTCGCTCATATTTTTAGACAAGAAATCTTTTTCTTTATCATATATATACTATAAAACTTATTTGTAATCCATGTTGTGTATTTAATTCTCGAATTTAGAGCGCATGTTTAGGATATAAATCTCATGTCTTAATCATGTTTATTAATGGCCTAATTGGGATTAATGTTAATTAATTATGATTTGAAAGACTCAATCTTTTTGAATAAAAACCTTAAATTGGAGCATGCTGATAAGTGATTATGCGATTAGAACTCATGTTTAGGATTTAATTTCGTATATGAGTTAAATACCTATTTTAATTTGATGATTGGATCTTAATTTGTAGATGTATTAAACTTTATTCAATGTAAAAGAGGAACTAGGTTTAATCTGTAAACATTGTAGTATTAAAACCTTATTTAATATTTTTAGATCTTAATTCATTATGGAAATCAATAAGTATCGTAAAAACCCATAATTAGTTTTGAATATTGTGAAGTTTGGGTTATTGAATAAAAAGTTTGGTGCTCAATGCATTTCTGGGATGAAGGAGATGATCTATGTCTATCTTGTCTAAACAAAAATGTTGTCTCGTTCAAACGAGATGGGCTATTTCGTTTGAACGACCTTGAGTTTCTTTCGAACAACTTTGCGTTGTTAACGTGTTTAGGGAAATAAATGATGGTTTTGGGTCTTATTCGGATAATTAATTCTTGTGTAATTCTTAAACACTTAATTTATAATTTAACATGAGATATCAACTAGAGTATCATAAGAAGAGATTTTCATATAGTTTTTTTAGTTGAATAAGCCTAAATGCTTTTAGAACAATCCGGCGTTGAGGATTAGGTGGGTATACGCGAGAGTTATGTGACACTTTATAGTTATATATACATATATTTTTTGCTATATATGTGTATTCTGATTTGTGTGAACATATCGTTAAACATGGTGAATCTATTAACTGGGGTTGATTTAAAGGTTATGACCATATAGCACATACTTGGCTATTAATTCAGGCAGTTGTGGAGGTCGTGCATTTTCATCATTATTTTAGTTGGTCAAAAGTTCGTGATGAGAGAGGCATATGATCCTATATATCAGTCGAGTTTTGGTAAGGGACTACCCGGTGGTATGAATGTGTATTGATCACCCATTCTCATATGTGTGCATTTCTATGTTTTAGTCTGTTAGTTGAGGGAGTCGTATTAATTTACTAATAGCAGCACGATATGGTCCCCAAAGGTTGTTTTTCTTCGTGTGATATATTTGACAACTACCAAAGATATTTATTAGTCTAGTGAGGGATGTTTAATTAAACGAACCCTATGTCACATTTATGTGTTGTTATTATAAGATTGTGTATGTCTCACTTGTGGGTGACGTGGTGAGGGTTGGTATTTCTGTTGTATTCTCCCACGTGTAGCTAGTTATATCCCCATTTCATTTTGATTATCAATTACTTACTCAATACTCTAGAGATAAAAACTTTTAGTAGAATTTATACCACATGTAGGGACATGCTCTTTGTATTTCATTAGGTAAGGGGCGAGGTATTTATTGCATGTGAGTGTTAACGGAAAAGCGTGTTTATTATAAATGAGTCACACGATTATTACTGATGATACGAGAAATTGTCCACTTATCGTTCTCGTACTAGAAAATCAAGTATGATGTGCATAATAAGTAAAATAGAGCGAATAAGAGAGATAAAAGATAAGATATAAAGTGGTTCAGCCTTTAAAATAAGCATATGTCCACTGTGCTGCTCCATTCTCATTATATTCATATCATTGTTTTACAAGTTTACAGTGCCACAATGGGCGTACAAGATAGATGAGAGAGAATAATACATGGCTTTAGCGGTTCCGGGAGTACCGAAGAGGTGACTACGATGTAGGTGAGTAGCCCCCAAGCTGTATGTTGAGGTTCTGCAGAGAGAATTTGGCAAGGCTTCACTAGGTATTGTAGAATCTCTCCAAATCTCGAGGTGTAGACCTGTATTTATAGGAGGTATGTGATCTGTGTTACGTGCCCTGGGCACGTGACATATATCAAGTCTGGAGCAACTGGGAATGAGGGGGATGCAGCCTTCAAGGCAGGCATATTGAGTGTCGCACCCTGTAGTATAAGGTTGCGGCCTGTATGTAATGCCAAGCGGTATGTGACGCACCATGTATTGGGTAGGGTCTCACCCTGTACTGAGTAGGGCCGCGGCCTATAAGCTTCTGTGTGCCTGAGTAACGTCCGCGCCATGGTGCTATATTTTCCATATCAATAAGCCCCCAAGTCGTACTGCCAAGAGGTTGCGATTGGGGTTGTGGCTGAGTAGTCCAGTCCTCTCAAGGTGTCGCGGTACCTCCAAGGCGACGCTTCATCTTCCCGCGCCCTCTTATATAAATTGTTCTGTCCGTGGACTTCATTACATTTTCCAAATTTTGAGATCACATCGATAGCCAAACTCTGTTCGTTCATCCTCTTGCATTTTTCGGTGGCTTTCGGCAACTGCGTGTGGTGGCTTTCTCGTATCATCAAGGAGGCACCAAAGTGTACGTAGGCTCTTTTATAGCCGAACCACTCTATATTTTGTGTTCATGTCTCTTTACCTTTTTTATTTCTATTCTTTACTTGACTTGCTGATATGAGAACGACTTATAGGCGATTTCTCGTATCATAAATTACTGTTGATATTGAAGATATTCCTTGAAACTTTAGGGAGCTGACCCAAATTATATTAAACAGTTTTCTAGGAATTCATATACATGATCTGGAGGGATGAGGAGATTCAAACTTTTAGTTCCACTTGCATTCTAGTCTTCGTTTAGTTCATTCTTAGCATAAGTTTTTATTTATTTCGGTTTCAGTCTAGTCTTTTATTTCAGAGTTTGTATGGACCTTGAATCTTAGTATTTTAATTTCAGTCATTTATTTGGGAGTTAAGACTATTTAAGTTTACTATGTTTAATGTTGATATACTCTTTATTTTAGTTTTATTTATCCTTAAGTTATCGCATGTTGTTGATGTATTTATATTCACTTTAAGTTTTATTTTCATTTGTATGTTGATGTTGAGAATGATATAGATTGTTTAACGCTCCTTATCTTCGGAGTATTAAAATGACCAACCAATACGTGAAAAATAAAGGTTATTACACTAAATATAAGAAGACGGTAAGGATTTGATTGGTCTCTAACCAATTTTAGCCACCATAGCTCGATTGAGAATGAATCTAACGTTAAGTCAGGCTTAACGGACACCTTGCATTCGCCATCTAACAAACCACCATAAAAAATAACCCTCCAAGACCGATGTGATGTAAAGATTAACCTAAAACACATAGATATCAAGGACAAATAAGAGAAACCCCAGTAGAGGAGGGCGAAGACGAGGAGAGGGTATGCCAACCAATAAGAAAAATCTAATCCAATCATCAGATTAGACATGAAGCAAGCCTATATAGAACATAAAGATCATGAGAGGGTAGGGAAAAACCATTAAAAGTGATGGAATTTAACAGGAAATGGGAGGAAAGGCAGGGACAAACAATCAACACCCAACCGTACTAAAAGAACTGTAGATCAATAAGCTCTCAATGATCCATCAGAAAATGGGCTATCGTTAATAACAATTGAAGTGGTTCAATAAAATTGTATAATAGGCATAAATACATCTGAAAATAAGTGGGGGTTTTGAAAAAGGAAACCTATCTGAGTTTGTCGGGAGTATAAACATTTTAGTTTCATACCGGTTAAGGAAGGACATATATAGAAACTTGTAAATTATAAAATGCTCGGAGGTCCAAAACTCAATGGTTGCCAGTTTCAGTTTGGTATGAGAGGCTTTGCAGTGATGGAAATTAGTCACGACGATTGAGGATAGAGATACGATGACCATCACAAATTTCTCGATCAAATTTTATAATAAGTACTTCCCACCAACCGCCAATGGTGACAAGAAGAGATAGTTTATGAGTCTTAAGCAAGAGAGAAACACTATAATGGAATATGAGCAAGAATTTACCATTCTTTATTTATTCACCCCATAGGAGGCAACTACGGTGGAGAAGATGATGGATAATTTTATCTTTAATTTTACATGGCATATCAGATAAGCAGTTTTGGGGAACCTAACTTTTTCCACTTATACATAGGTGGTAAATGCTGCTTTACTTAAATTTCAGGACAATAGAGAGTTCTAAAAGGGCAGGGGAAAGAAGATTCCTAATTCAGATTCATTCATCCAGCACGACAACACAAATGAAGATTGTACTCAGGAGGGCCAACAACCTAAGGGTCCTTAAGAAGGAGAGTAACACCACAAGATGTATAAGGGGTTTGATGAACCTAAGGTCCATCAGGACCAAGCTTAGTAGTTTCAGTAAGGCCATGGACAGTAAGTTAGAGGCCACCAGTTCCAAGGACAAGAGGGGAGAGGTCATCATGGCTAGATTTGACAACAACAAGAGATATGTCATTTTAATTACACTTTCTTTACTTATGGCAAGGGTAGACACATAACTTCGATGTGCCCTAAGATCCACCAGGGCACACAGGAGTAGGTAAATCAACGTGGGTTTCAGGCACCAGAGGGGCAGCGTCAGTAGTTGCCAGACCAACCATCTGTTGTGGTGGCAACACTACTAGCACCACTAACCCACACTCATGGCACTACATTAGAACGTGCCTTTAGTAACAAGAGTTTACCATTACAAAATATTAGTAACGGTAATTTTTCGTTACAAAAAAGGCATAGAGAACAAAATTAGTAACAAGTTTTTACTGTTACTAATCTAATATTTAGTAACGGTAACATACCGTTACTATTTTAACCTCATTACACATGTTTTATAACGCTTTTGTTTGATTTTGCAATGGCAACGGTTCGTCAGTAATATTGATACAAGTTATATACATACATACATACATACATACATATATATATATATATATATATATATATATATATATATATATATATATATATATATATATATATATATATTTCAAGATCCGATATCCTATCCAGACTTTAAACAAATTTAACTATGCTCACCACACTATTTAAATCCCATGAACATATACAAAAATAGTCCCCCAAAACAATGGAACTATATTCAACATTTATATTTTATATAATCCACCAGTTTTTATTTACAAAAGAAACTTACGTACTAAGAGAAAAATCTATTTTTAAAAATAAGAGAGAAAAAATTTGAATCTATAGAAACCAAAATTATCCAAATATGTAAATTATGATGATGACTAAACATTTTTATGTCACGTAAAACATTGACACACTAACTTACACATACCATGACCAACAACCAATGTTTAGTAACACCCTTCTTGAAAGCTCTAGCGACAATAACATTATTTAGACATCTTGGGTTAGCAATCATTATGATAGTCTCTAAATTAAGCATATTCAACCTATTATAGAACCAAAATACAAAAACAATGAATTTTGAGATGATAAAAACAATATCATAATAGTAAGAACTAAAAAAAATCAACTCTTTCCTCCAAGGGATTGTCATTAAACTGATGCACATTTATAATTCAATTATCTATTATTATGTCTAGAAGTAAAAAATAAACACTAAAGAAGAAATATACCTTAATAACAACCGAAGTGACTCATTTGTCAACACCAAAATATGTTCTTGGCCTATGATCATGTTGCTCCGCAAACTTCCTCATCATCTCCACATACTTCTCTGTTGGTTCCGTTAACAAACACCAATCAAACAATTATTAATGTTTCTTATCAAACATTAGTAATAACATAAGATTTTATTGATAGAAGCTATCACGCGTAAAACATTTGGTCATGTGAAACAAATAAACCGAGATTAAATGATAAGTAATCTCACTACACCAGAATAAATAAACTCAATTGAAATAAATCTATGTATAATTTACATAATCAAACTTAACAATATAAAATAATAAACAATTTTTAAATCGAGCGCTAACTATAAACTTTGCAGTGCATATTATACATACAATACAAACTACGAATCGAATAGAAATTTTAATGAATTGTGATTGAGACAATCATTCTAATTATGTACCACATATGGGTCAGGGTACTGTACCACGTACAGTAATCGTACCACGTAAAAATGTGAACCATGAACCTAACAACAATGATTCGAACTTCCTATAGTCTATATTACTTGATTGATCATCAACATCTGGGTGTAATATACATACATTAGAATCAGGTCAATAATAAGGCAGTCCCTGGGACTTATTAAATTAACATGTAAAAAATATATCGATAAAGTTATAACTCCATTTATATTCATACAAATAACAAAAATGTGGAAAATAAAAAGGAAGATTAAAATTAAGCTAATATAATTCAAAATAGAACTTGACCTATCATAGTTACACTTTTCAACAAGCAACTGACATTATGACCAGAAAAATAGAAAGTAACAAATACATTTATATCCGGCAGTAAAAATAGTAGGGGATACTAGTGAACCCAAAACAATATGTCATATGAACCAGATTAAACATAAAACACAAGTACTTTTAATCATAAATGGAATCAAAGTGACAGAATACAAACTTTTCCTCCGAGATATTTAGAATGGATGCGGATAAAAGGAAAATTTCACTCAATAAGTAGTTTGTTCAGCTTTGCTGCTCTACTAACATTTTTAACGAAAATGACAATTTGATTGAAATTTAAAGCATTAAGAAGGTTATTAATCTTGTGATTCTTCTAAAGATCACTCAATTAATTAATGTTGACACGGAAAAAAGAACAAGATAAAATAGTGAATAAACTTGAAGATTTAACATTAATAATAGTGTATTTCATCCTTGATATATCAAAATTACTTGTGTAAAACCATAAAGAGTTATCTTCACCTCATCATCACCATAAATTTCCATCTGCTGAAAGGTGTAAAGGTCTTTAAAGGAAAGTTAAAGACCATACTTTATGTTAGTTTGTCATGAATAAAAATAAAATTAATACTTTTAGTTTTCAGTCTTTATGACATATAATATGAGCAATGTGCATCTCCATTTTCAAGCCATTCATCACATCCATTTGGATATCATAACGACGATGTATGGTGTATTGCATCACGTCAATCATAAAATATAATTAAATTTGTTTTATCCTTCCCCTTGTAGGATCCAGAGGATGGAAAAAAGACCATATCTTATGCTACTTTGTCATGAACAAGAACGAATCAATACTTCTATTTTTTCGTCTTTATGACATGTAACATTAAAAATGTGTAAGTCTCCATCTTGAAGACATTCATCACATCCAATTGGATATCATAATGATGATGTACGATGTATCTCATCATGTCAATCATAAAATATAATGAAACTTTTTTTCCTTTCCCCTTATAAAATCAGGCAAATCATTTTAAAAATGAACAATTTAATAAATGGCAATCATCGGGGAAATAACATCCCGTGTTTCTTTGTTTACAGGACAAATTAATTATCTTATTTGCAGAACTTCACGTAGAACATCATAATAAAAAAAATGTTCCTCTTGCGATGCATTTTCACATGTTATGTTATTACATTGGATTGATAAACAAAGTGACAAGGAATAACTTCATAAATGAGAGAGTAAAGGAATAAATGACCCTGCTAAGTGCTAAAATTTAGGTTAATTAAGAAGTTTATCATTAACTACAATAGGTGATGAAGCATTATTGGTCGATGATGCAATAAAACCACATTATACATTGACGAATGGGGTATTTAGATATGATAAAGGAGTGTCATAGGGTATAAGGGTTCCTTGAGCTCACACATTGTGAAAGAATTCCAAGAATCATGCACTGCGAGACTTTCAAGCGTCAAGGGCACAATTAGGATGTTATATAAGATATTTTTATCGACCAAAAATAAAGAAGGACAACACTTGGTGAGTGAAAAAATGTAATACATATAAAATAATTGTACTTCAGAATGTGGCTTATCACGGTCTACACAGCCCTTAGTTATTCCTCTTACTCCTTGGACCGACATTGCAATGTACTTTATCGCAAGACTTCATAAATATGGCTTGCAAAACTTCATATTTCTTATTGTGGATAACTAGTCCAAATATATGGTATTTTTTCCCTATCTTACCCCCACAATGCTAATATAGTAGCCAATATTTGAAAATTTACACAAACTACGTGGCCTAATGAATACAACTACAAGCATATATAGCTACTACAAACCTACCAACTGCAAGTACACAAAATAATTATGAAAGATCAAGGAAATGACTACCTCTTTAAGACCATCTTGATTCTTGAATGGTCATCTACTTCAACTTCCTAATCAACAAACTTCTTCATCCTAATAATGACAGTAAGATAGTGTCAAATCTTTGAATATATAAATCGCTATCATGTATTTAGTTTATTTAATGTGGATTGTGTTTCAATGTTTAACACTTAAAGAATCCTAGAAAAAAAAAGATACATAAGGATATATGTGAGTGTGTGCGTGTGCATGTGCCGGCACACAACTGCTCCTACTAATATATGCAATCATTGTTGTAGATCATCATTTTTCCAAATATAATATGTAGATCATCATAGTTCAAGCATTGCTTGCCCGTTAACATTTTTACCTCGGGCTTGTCCTGCAAACACATATCAAGTAGCTGGGATTTGAAAACCTAGTTTTATTTAATCGCATTAGACTGTCACAAAACAACTGATATACGACATAACAATATTAATTATCACAATGAATTCAACTAAATACAATGAATTCATAATTGTCCATAACATGCGCATATTAACTGCCTACCAACAGAGAAATGTAATATAACTTAATTTGATAATATATTATTATATACTTATTATAAGATACTAATTTTTAGCCCAGTGCGATGTGCGGGCGAAGTATAGTACTTGTGTATAACACGACTAAGGAATAAATAAAAATGTTAAATGAGAGTATAAGCATGATTCTTTGATTCATATGTTGAAGACCACGCACCACTGGGCCAATAATCTCATCAGACCAAATATACTTACAGTCAAGTGATGTGAAGAGAACCCTTGAATAGCCCATAATTGATATCTAATTGCACCGTTATGTGATAACCATTGTATTGAATCCAAGTTGACTACCGATTAAAGAAACAAGCATCACCCCATGTGCTTCCAATAGTTATAATATCCAAAGGAAAATATTAAATGGATCCATATTGCTTGATAAAACTTTCCAAATATGGTTGGTCTTCAAGAATAGATCGAAAGACTGTTGGTATCTTCAAGTCATACACTTGACTCGTCAATATCTTCAATGACTGTATAACCACTCACTAATTAGGGTTTTAAGATCTTTCAAATAAAATACTTGACTATCCTCGGATGCGAGAACGACGGACTCATTATACCCATTATCAAAACTCTTAAACTTATCAAAAAAATTTGTCATTAAGTTGGAGTCCGGACAAAGCTTACAACCATTAGTCTTATCCTCCACTCTCAGCCAATCACAATAAAATACTACCTCCTTAAATAAGGTATAGTCCAGTTCAATTATTTATTTGATTACTTCATACCACATGGTCCAAGTGTTTGTGAGATTCTTATCAATTTTTCTAGCTCAAAATTTTGTCCACGCCTTTAAGAAAACATCGAAATCCTGTGTGACAACAATATCGTCATAACACGTAGGAGAGAATACAAAAACTTTTACATCATACTTTTTTATATGTTTTCGCCTTGAATTGCGGCCCTTAGATAACAAATACATTATTTTATTTGTTTTCATCTCTCCTGATTTCAGCAATTATTTGATGGAAATAAATCATAATTACAAATGAAACTTAATGGAAAGAATAATAAAGAGGGATTTTTTAACATAACCTCCTATGATAATAATTTATTTAACTCGAGGGTTATGTCAATATACGTTACTATCTCAAGGGTTAACCAAGGGATAAAAGGAGTTTTCTTCTCCACTTCTTTCATTTCAATCTCCTTCTCTTTAGCACGAGACACAAATTTTAACAGTTCTTCATACTCACTGCAATATGTAGTTTGATATAAGTAATTATAATTCAAGATTTTGATTAATTTTTAACTATAAACAAATTAAATAACTCAAACCTATAGTAATCTTAAAGTCATCCACGTTAAGTCCAAATAATACCCATCGATGTATTTGTTGAAACTGTATAGGTCCTAATGTTATAGTATTATCATTAAGAAAAGGCCCTTCATCAGAGAACTCTCCACCTTCCTATAAAAATGATTCACATGAGCATTTATGATTTCCATATGATGGACTTATAATGTATTCCATGCAATATCTAAACGATTTAGTAACAACGTAAGACTTCGTAATGAAACCTTCAACATACGGCTTGTTACTGGGTATATCTTTAAAACATGTCATTGTCATATTTGTATAAGGTAATAAAAATTAATAGCACGCAACATAAACTTAAATGGTGCACATTTTATTATATTAGAAGATAAAAAAAACCACCTTTCTAATGGATACATCCAATGATTGTTGGTTGGTCCACAAACCAAGGCTTCACCTGCTAGATGTTTAGTCAAGTGAATAATAATATTAAAAATCGTAGGTGGTAAATATTATTCCAACATGCATAATGCTTTAACAAACATGTATTTGGCTCTTTTCATATCTTGCTGAATCAAGGCCTTAGAGAACAACATGTTAAAGAACAAACTTAATTATTGGCTTTCTTTTCTCAAATATCTATGTTTCAAAAAGGCGTGTTGGAGAAACATGGGTAGAAAATGTTTTATTACGATATGATGATCCTTCAAAGAGTGCAAACACGAGGGACTAAGACTTACAATATTTCTCAAGTTAAAGAAAAAATTAGTAAGAAGCTTTAAGTTCTTCAAAATTTGGCAAAATTGTCTTTTTTCTACTTTATCCAAGATAAATGGTGTTGCTGGTTTTACATCTTTTCCAGTGCTTCCATCAACTTGAATCCATTGACCATTGTGTGTGTTTATATCCTTCATATCCAATATCTCATTTTTAGTATCCTTTGTTTTATTTTCATCAAGAGTTATGTTTATTAAATGATCTGCAACATTTTTCTCGGTGTGCATCACCTCGAGGCCATATCAAACTTGATGATATCATCGATATTCCAACTCAAACAAAATGATTTTTTTTTTATATCAAGCTTCATTAATTTCATCATTGTCATTGTTATTCACATTATCAGACTTTTTATTTTTACCAAGAATTTTTGAGAAACTTCTCCACAAGTGCATCTCCATTTAGTCAATAGGTGGATGTACAACTTCTTGTGTCCTAAGTCCCAAACCTCTACCACTCCTAAAAGGATGGTCTCTTTTAAGAAACATATTATAGTTTATGTAAACTATCTTCATGTTGTGTTCTAGATAAATAGATGGAGTGTTATCACCATAAATAGGATATGTTTTAAAACCATGTGTTATAAACGTAGATAAGTTCTTGTATTTAGGATAATCATGAATCCCTCACATCAACATATCTCTCAACTTAAAATGTTGCATTTTTTGCATGTCAATAGTTAGAACTCCTTTTCATAATTGCTTCAACTCATCAACTAATGATTGAAGAAAAACATTAATGTCTTGATCTGGTGCCTTTGGCCTAGGAATCAATAGAGATAAGATTTGGAACTCACGCATTAAGCACATAGAAGGTCCCATATTATAAGGTGCAGTCATGATAGGCCAACAACTATAACTACTAGACTGGATACCATGGGGATTGAACCCATCTGTTGCTATTAAAATCCAAGCATTACACCCTTCTTTGGCAAAATCAGGTTTAGCATTCTCCATTGGGATGAATCACAAGGATGTCGCTGATAATACCATAAACTTATTGCACGATGGTTCCATGACATTTCATGCGCTATCCAAGGTATAGTATACAATCTCACTAGCCTTGAAATTAAATAAAAATGTCACAACACTTTCATTGGATCTTTGTATAACCATTTACCTTTCCTCGAGGTCACTACATATCTCGATTCTCGACACTAAGGACATTCTTCCAAATCTTCACTCTTTTTTCAATATAATTATAGATGTTAACGCAAGCCTGAATGTAATTCTCTTTCATACCTAAGTCTTTCATCATTTTCTTCATGTGTGGATACTATTCTGGTAATGCGTTTTCTTTTGGAATACAACTCTTTAAGACTGATAAGATAACGGTCATGCTATTTTTTGACCAACTGAACTGCTTCTTCAAATTATACAATTCCATAGTTGTAGAGAGAGTAGTCTCAGGACCCTCGCATGAAGGGTAATATGTTTTGGTCGCTAATCTATTGTAATAATTACACTTCTCATTATCGAAATATGATTTTTCAGATAATCTTGCATGGTCAGGGTCTACATAATGTTGTTTGTGCACGTTGTAACACGTGTCAACTAAGTTTCGAAGCCTTTCATTCTCAATGTTATCATCTCCATCACGTCCTTCACATTCAATAAGTTTTAGTACGGAATATGTTATGTTCGAGGATAATGTTTATCCATGCAAAAACCATGTTGTATATGTTATCTCAATACCATGCATTATCAAATGACCTTTGATACTTACCACACTGAAATGCTTCTTATTTTAACACTTAACACATGGATAAAGAAAGGTCGAGAACTGATGGCCATTCTTTGCAATTTTAGAATCAAGAAAATATGTATCTCCATTTGTGTACACATAACTTATAATATTCCTCTCATTCAACCGCCCTTTGTTAAATGTTTATGACATTCTGGAATACCAAAAAAATCATGGTTTACACACAAGTTCTATAACAATATACAAAAAATAGAATTATTGACACACACATAAATAAAATCACAATTACAACGTGCATTTTTTTTTATCATGCCATGGCTTTAAGCTATGAAATACAAAAAAATATTCAATCAATTGAGTTCATTGGTACTTGATAATAATTGAGCAGAAAATAACATAGGATAATAAAATAAAACTAAAACCAAACTATGAAAGAAAAATATCACCTTATATATCTCCAAATGCTATTGTACAAAAAAATTGTAAGAACTAGAGTTGCGTTTAGTAATCTAGCAATTGCAACAAAATTGCATATCTATTGAAAAAAAACTTTTCAACATGCCTAATCTAAAAAAAAAACTCTAATTGACCACAGAAAAATTTTCAATAAAAAATTTAATTCCACATTTCACCCCTTCCAAACTAAAATCCTACAATATGCCACAATTAATATATACATATATACTCGTTGTTGACGTAAAAAATTAGATTATATCTAATTATTTAATCACAGATAAATAAAATGAGACAAAGAACTTTTAAAGTGGTTCAGCCTTATAAGAATGGCCTACGTCCACTGTTTCTGTTATTGCTGACTGTCTGGGAATTCTCGATTATAAGTTTTCTCAAGAAATTTCGGTCCCCTTACAATGAGGATAATACAATGTATTTATAGGCCTAAGGTTGTAATGTGAAAGGGTAATATATTAAATGCCCCTTAAACATATACATCTGTATGATAATAAGCATTTAATGCGCAGTCAAACTATTGGGTTATCCTGATATTAATGCTTTGTTCGAGGTGCAGCTCAGACCGCCTAAGTTCCTCGGTACTCAAAAGTTCCTCGGAGAATTCTTGTAGGTCGGAGCGTCTGAGTTGATCGGGGAAGTAGAGTTCCTCGTTGCAGTATGGTTCCTCGGAGTCGAGGTGTTATTCGTAAGTGTTTATTGTTGCCATGTAGATCGCCACGTGTCTTCACCCAATTGAGCCATGTCAGCAGACTAAATTTGGTATCAACACTCGCAAACATCAGATCTAAGCAGTAAATAAATAAAATCAAATAGTTACAAAAAGACCTAACTTACCAAATCTGATAAACACCCAAAAGTGTACATTTTATACCCCAAATATACGTATTTTAGAGTCTAATTCTCGGCAAATTAGGTCTTATATGCGTAAATGTTCAATGTGCAGGCTTGATCTCCATTTGCGAAGTTCGAAAGCTTATTTGAAGGCAAATGTGTGATTTATGGAGCTAAATAACCAACCGCATACCCTAACCTAGCCTAACCAAGCCCCAAACTTCACTCGAACCCCGTGTGTGTGTTGGGTTTGTACTTTTATTTTTAGATTTTTATTTTGAGTCGTTTTATTTTTAGGCTTTATTTTATATTTATTTAGAATTTTCGAGGTTTTATTTTCTATTTTTCTATTTCCTTTTTTATTAGTGTATTTTATCTTTATTTTGATTTTTGTTAGTTTTTAATTTTTAGTGTTTTTTATTTTACATTATTACAACAAGTTTTTTTTAGGAAGTTATTTTTAGTTTTTATCTTATTTCATTAGGATTAGTTTTTATGAGTTTAGTTTTAGTATTATAAGATTTCATATTTTTTTAGGATTTTTATTTTTATTTTATTAGGATTTAATTTTTAAGTTTTATTAGTTTGAGTTAAATAGTTATTTTTTTAGGTACAAATTAACACACGCATTAAACCAACTTTTACAACACACACACACAAGTCCAATACACCCTCACACACACAAACACCCCCCATCTACTATTCGCTATCTTCAACCTTACATTCACCCACGTCTCTCTCTTTCCCCATAACCAATACCCATTGATAAGCACCATAAAGTGTAAATTTTATACCTCGAATAGATGTATTTTAGTTGCTAATTCTCGGCAATTTGAATTTTATATGCGTAAATGTTTAATGTGAGGCTTGATCGTCGTTTGTGAAAGTTCGACGCATATTTCAAGGCAAATGTGCAATTATGGAGCTAATTCCTCAGTCACGTACCTTACCCAAGCCTAACCTAGCCTAAACCTTCACCCGACCCAGTGTGTATTTAGTTTGTGCGTTTTTAGATTTTTAGTTTGAGTGGTTTTATTTTTAGGATTTATTTTAGATTTATTTAGAATTTTCTAGGATTTATTTTCCATTTTTATTTCTTTATTTGGATTTTGATTTTTATTAGTTTTTATTTTTTTATCTTTATTTTATTTTAAATTATTTTTTATTTGTTTTTAGGAATTTATTTTTTAGTTTTATTAGATTTTATCTTTCTTTAGTTTTATTATATTGGGATTATATTTTTTTAGTTTTAATAGATTTTTATTTTTAGATCGTGTCTTTTTTATTTTTTATTTAGGATTTTAGTTTTTTTTTAGTTTTAGTTTTAGTTTTATTAGATTTTTATTTTTATTTCTTTTTATTTTTAGGGTCTTTTTAGTTTAATAGGTTTATTGTTTTTATTTTTTTTTTAGCTTGATTTTATTTTTAGTTTAAATATAATTATTGTTTATTTTTAAGGGTCCAAACTAATACGCACACACATTATCCCATATACCCTCATACACCCAAACAATAACTCACACACACCTAACTTCCATACACCCTACCACACTCACACACCACTCACCCATCATCTTATTCAACCTCCAACCACCTTCTCTCTCCTCTCTCAACACCCACCTCCATAACCAAAACACACCTTCACCCCTTATACCTCCAACCATACTCGGAACCCATACCTCTCCTTACTCGAGACCAACTCGGCGACCCTGCCCCGAAAATGACGGTAACCTCATAGCCGTCGGCGAACCCGCATCCGCTGCTAATCAACCCCTTACCCGGACCCACTCAAACTCCTGCCAGCCTTATCTTCATCCAACCCTAGTGACACTCGGACCACCTGCAACCCCCCCACCTCGCGAACCAACACCGGCCATACCAGTGCCGGCCAACCCAAATCCTCAACCCATAAATTCGAAACCCACTCAAACCCGGCTACCCCTTCTTCATAAGCCGAGACCCATAATCCATATCTCCCATTCAAAATCAAACCCTTTGACCCAACAACCCAACACCCACTTCAAAACCCATTTCAAAGCCACGATTTTTCACGTGCCAAATTCCAAACCAAAGAAGCCAAAAAAAATATAACCCATATGTGTAAAATCCCACTTAAACCCAATACCCATTTTACCCCCAACTCATCCTAACTACCGCATCTCCCACATGCACTCTCTTTAATTCCTTAATTATCCTTACCAAAATATCCTCACACCTCACACCCCTCATGCACACTAGTGTGTATTTCTCAAAATTACCCTTAACTCCATGCCTACTATTTAAAAAAGAAGAAGACCCAAATAAATAGAGAGTTAGGTTAGAGAGAAAATTTTAGAGAGAGAAACACCATTTTAGTGTAGTTTTTTAGGTTAGAATTTATTTTATTTTATTTTTTTAGATATTAGTGAGAAAATAAATTTGTGAGATTCAAGTTAAGTAAACTTTTTCATTTATATTTTTGTTGATCACTCACTTGTAGGGTTGTATGCTTATAATTCAAGGATTGAAGTCAATTGAATTCAAGAGATTGGTTTGATTGTTCTTCTCTCCACTCTTTTATATTAAATACCTATTGAATGTTTGTTTATCATGTTTGATATCATGTTAGGCTAAAACCCCTTTCAAGGGGTGGGGTGATCCATTATTTGATGTTAATCCAAATTTAATCAATTAATTTAAATTAAATGTACCTTTGATGATTAAGTTTGCACTCTTACATTTTAATTTATGCCGCGAGAGAGGGTAAATGATTTTCGAGAGAAAATGGAAATTCTAGTTATAATATCCATTTTAGATTCGAACTAGAGATAGGGGTTTCTCAAGTGTGGTATTATTCTTTTAATTTCAACTCTAGACTTACTTTTATGACTTAAACTAGTTTAATCAATCGATCCTAGCGAGTGATTTGTTAGATGATGTTTGGATCAACATTTCAAGATTTGTAGGAGTGTTAGAATTAATTTTCTAAAATGTTATTATTAAAATTATATTTTCAACGAGAGTTGATTTAAGATTTTGATACTAACTTGGGATAGTTAATTTTAATGAATTAATTAATTTTAATTAACTAGAATATATGGTGTCATCTTGTCCCTTGTTAGTCCTCACTTTTATTTCCTCACTCATCTCATATTTTAGATTTTTATTTCGTTAGATTTACTAAGTATCTTCACTTACTTTTTAGTTATTTATTTACATCTTTGATTTAGTAGTCTTATTTCACCTTAATCTCAAACATTGTTTTAATATTGAAAAAGCTAAAAAAAATAGAAAAAGTAAAAAGTCCAAAAAGAAAATAACAACAAATGGATTACATCTTTCCTCTCTTGCATGTCTCACCCTTAGAATTGGATTGATTTCCTTACTTACCACTACACTCTAGTTTTGTTATATATTCTTTTAGATAATTGAGGTTTTGATTAGAGGAGCTTTCAAGCAACGACAAAATACCAAAAAGTTTTCTCTATCGCTCACCATCATCATTAACCCATCATCTCCAACCCAACACCATCCACCTCAACACCCATTTCCATACCCATTCCCTAACCATCTAACCTTCCCCGGCCGGAACTCCCAAACTCAATAACCCCACACCAAATTGTGAACCCAATTCTGGCCATTCCAACGCCGGCGACCTCCTCAAAAACCGCGACCCACTTACCCCCAATCCTTCAACCTAGTTCGACCCATACACTACCAACCCGATTGAATTCCTACCCAACCCATTCTCCTCCGCGTCCAACCCGAACCAAACAAATAGCCCCCACCTGCTCCGATTACCATCCTCAATCCGAACCTGTTCCACTTCGATCTTTGTCCAATACCGAACCCAAAATCCCGAGTTTGACATTTGTTTAACAACCTAATTCCCATTTCTACCTAATAAAACCATAATCGTGCCTGAATAAAAGCCAGGACCCAAAGCATAACAACTCACATGTGCTAAAAATGCTAACTTACCCTCTTATTACTAAAATATCCCCAACACCTCTCCTACATGGACATTTGTGCATCACTTACTAAAATACCCCTCACCCAATACCATACACACCCTCTTTCACTATTCCATACCTAATTTACTCTTTTGCTCCATTGCACCTATAAATTGAAGGCTTGGTGCCAACGAAAAGGGGATCTCCAATTTAGTTTTTTAATTTTGTGTGATAAATTTCTCTCCACTCCTCTATAAAGAGTATTTACAATTTTAGCAAATATCTCAATATAGAGATGTGTGGTGAAATTTGTCTCTTGGATGAATTATACTCCACCCCTCTATTTTTGCATTTTTGACAACTATCTCAAAATAGAGTGATGTGGTTGAATTCAATCCTTTGGGAAGTAAATTCTAATCCATTCCTTTATGGTGAGTATTTGCATTTTTAGCAAGTATCTCAATATAAAGTGATGATGTAGAATTTATTTCCTTGGATGAATTGTAATGTACAATTTTATGATTTAAGGATATGCATTTTTAGCAAATCACTCTTGTTATTTAAGAGTCCATAATAATTTCATTCATTTTATATATTTTAATTAGTTTTTATTTGTCTATTTTGTAGTTTTTATTTTAGAATCAATAAATACATTAGTGATGGATTATAATTGAGAGAATTTGGTGTATAATTGAAGAGTTGCTCCAATTCAAGTACAAATGGGTTTGATATATTCCTCTTTAATTTATCTTAATTTAATCCTCACATGCTCTTATTATTTACTTTTATTTTTGGGTGATGATTATTGAGGTCTAGTCTCCCATTCATGGGATAATTTTGAAGCCCTCACAAGTCCAATTTAGTTAGTTTGCTTTTTAGAACAATTTTATTTATCTCATTGTTTTAAATTTAGCGTTTACATCTTAGTTAGTACTTTAAAAATTAGTATAGTTAGTTTATTAATAATCCCTTGAAAAATCCATAAAAAATAGGAAAAGCAAAAATAGAAAAATTATAAAAAATAATAATATGCAAATGAATTTACACATGTCTTCACTTATTTTGTGTTTCATCCTTAAATTTGGATTGATACTAGGGCTGGCAATTTTTGACACGATAATCGTTTATGGTAATAACTCGAAACGACCCGAAATTGACACGATTAGCTTGTATAGATTTAAGATTATCCAAAACTTATACTCAAATAAAAATCAACGTGACCCGAAAATGACACGACTAACTCGAATTGCCACCCCTAATTGATACTCCCTTACTTACCCTATAAATATTTTGAGTTTACTTATAGGTTCAAGGCAATTTTGATGGAAAAGGAATTGTAACAACGACAAATACACATTAGAGAAGCAATTTGTTTTCTCTATCAAAATCCAAAACAAGTATATATATATATATATGTGTGTGTGTGTGTGTGTGTGTGTGTGTGTGTGTAGATACATAGAGAGAGAGAGAGGGGGGAAACGTACCTAGGTAACTGTTCTTCCAAACCCTAGGTCGCAATTCTTCCAAACCCTAGGTGATAGTTCTTCCAAACCCTAAGTACCAGTTCAACGGGTCTCAATTTGCAGAAGAGGAAGAGGTCGCAGTGATAGGTTTGGATAAGAAGAAGAGGTTGTGATGTTGGGTTTGAAGAAGAGGAAGAGGTCTCATTTTGGATAAGGTTATGATTTGAACAGTTCAGTCAGTTTGAGAGCACATGTATAATCGGGGAAATTCTTTGTTTTAGGGAAAATTAACCCTTTTTAAGATAAAAATTACTTTTAAAATATTGAACTAATATTACTAACAGTTATTTGAGATTAGTAACGATAATGTATTGTGAGAAATAGTAATTGTATAATACTGTTAGTAATACCAAAAATAGTATGGTACTAAATGAGCCTTTTGGTGTAGTGTGGTTAGCAACCATTGCAGTATGAGCATGTGTATCACGTCGCTCTTAGGAAGGTATAGGCACTAGCCCAGGTGGCTGGGGAGTGTATGATGCATTTTATTTGAAATTGGCATATCTCGTTCATTAGTTATTTGTACCATTGCTCGATCTTTGGGGATGGTAGAATTAGCATCGGATATATTATTACACGTTGATTCCCCCGTGTGCTAAGGAGAACCTATTCAATCCATGTGTAGATGGATATGGGTGGACATTCGTAGACTTTGTTTTGTAGATGAATTATTGATTTTAGATATATCTGAGTATGACGTCATCTTGGGAATGGATTGGTAAGCTGCGTATCACGCTTGCGTTAACTATTTTGGGAGGTCCATCATCTTTGCCATTCTACGGTAGGAGATGTTCTTGGTTGGATGCCATGCCTGGAGGGGGGTAGATCATGTATTTATTAAATTGAGGAGGACACTTATGAGGGACTCATATAGTCTTTTGAGTTTATTACGATTATTAGTGAGTTTTCTTATCTGTTCCAAGAGAATTTAAGAATTCCATCGAGTAAAGAGATTAGTTTTGTGATTGAATTAGCTCCAAAAATGAGACCGATAGCACGATCACCTCATCGTATGGGGCCATTAGAGGTTAGAGAACCGAGATATAGAATTCAGTAGCTTTGGGGACACGATTTATTCAGAGGAGTAGTTCAACATGGAGAGATCTAGTCCTTTTCATAAAGAAGGATGATGGATCGTTGAGACTTTCCATTAATTATCGAGAGTTAGACAAATTTACAATACAAAACAAGTATCCATTACCCTTTATGGATGACTTGTTCAACCAATAGAGGGGTGCTCTATAATTTTAAAGATTTATTTGAGTTTTAGGTACCATCATTTGAGGATTTTGGAGCAAGATGTTTTGAAGACGACCTTTTTTAGGAGATATGCTTCGTATGAGTTTATGTTTATGCCATTTGGGATAACCGTTGCACCAAAAATATTTATGGACTTGATTAATAGGTTTTCAAGGAGTTCTTAGATTATTTTTTCATTTTTTTCATATATGATATCTTGATTTATTCTCGAATTTCATACGAGCAAGCTCAGCATTTGCGAATAATCTTATAGATGCTACGAGGCCATCAACTCTATTATAAGTTTGATAAGTGTGGATATTGATTAAAGGAGGTGAAGTTCTACGGTCACATCATATCTGAGGATGCATATCACTGGACCCAAGTAAGGTATCAATAGTGATGGAATGGGGACATCCCACAATGCCTATGGACATGCATAGTCTTTTAGGTTTGGAAGCCTACTATTGTCAGTTTATTCAAGGGTTCTCAAAGATAGCCTGTACTTTGAAGAATTTGATGAAAAAGGGGGTGTCATTTGCTTGGGATGAGTTTTTCCAGTCGGCTTTTGATGAGTTAAAGGTCAAGTTAACTTCAGATCTAGTTCTCACTTTACCTCGTGGTGGGTTGAGTATACGGTGTATACTGATGCAGTACTATAGGTATTTGGGGGAGTATTAATGCTGGAGGAGAAGCCCATAACTTATGGTTCTAAAAAAATTAAGTCTCACGAGAGTAATTACCCTATTTATGATCTGGAGCTAGCACATTATACTTTGCTCTTCGAATTTGAAGATACTATCTTTTGGGCAGAGATTCTATTTTCTTAAGGACCATAAGAGTTTGCATTACCTGTTCATGTAGAGGGAGTTAGACAAGAGGCAGCATATATGGCCGAGTTAATGAAGGACTACTAATTTTATATTCAGTACCACATGAGTAATGCGAATGTAAAGGTAGACACCTTGATCCCTATTCCAATAATTACACTTTTGGGGATTTAGAAGGTGAAGCGGGGTTCTCTTAGCAAAAAGGATGATTTATCATATCCCTTCATGGAAATTATTACCATCACACCTGAGATCAATATTCGGGTTATGAGGCACATGAATATGATCCATCTTGTCAGGAGAAGGTCCGGGAGCTGTTGGTCGAGGGAGAAAAGTTATATTTGATTGACTAGTGGTTCCTGAGGATAAGGAGTTACAATAAGAAATGGTAGCTGAGGTGCAGGGGTTACATTTAGTGGTTCATCCCAATTGGAATAAGATATACCAAGATATTAGACACTTGTATTAGTGGATAGGACATTGTAGTGTTCATGTTCAAGTGTTCTACCTTCCAGATGATGAAGGTAGATAATCAATGACCAAAAGTGCTCTACAACCTCTTGAAATTACATTATGGAAATGGGAGAGCATTTCCATGGACTTCATTACGGGGTTGCATATGTTGCAGAGGGGACGTAATTCCATCTAGAAAATTATGGACTGCTTGACTACTATGGCTTACTTTTTACCGGTTCAGGCGAATTTTAATTTATAACATTACGTCAGGCTTTTCATTGCTGAGATTATGAAGTTGCATGGTGTACTACTCAATATTATGTCACATAGGGACAAGACGCTTGTGCCCCACTTTTAGAGAAGTTTATAGTAGGTGTTTGGGACAGAGTTAAGATTGAGTACCTTTTATCACCCACATATGGATGGGAAATGGAGCTGGTGAACTAAATATTGGAGGATATGTTGTGGATGTGCATTTTGGACTTCAAGGGCAGTTGGGAGAAATAGTTATTATTGATAAAGTTTGGTTACAACAATAGTTACCAGTTTTCTATTGCCATGGTAGCATTTAAGGATTTGTATAAGAGGCCTTATCGTTCGCCCACTTGTTGGCTATAAGTGGGGGAGAACAATCTTATCAGACTTAAGTTTGTTTAGGACATCTCAGAGTGGGTTGAGAAGAACATAAAGAGGATTCAAACTTCCTAAAGTCAGTATAAGAGTGAGATATGGATATGAGGCACCTAGAGTTTGTTGTTGGGGATTAGGTATTACTTACGTTATCTCCCATGAAGGGAGTAATGAGGTTAGATAAGAAGAAGAAGAAGAAGAAGAAGAAGAAGAAGAAGAAGAAGAAGAAGAAGAAGAAGAAGAAGAAGAAGAAGAAGAAGAAGAAGAAGAAGAAGAAGAAGAAGAAGAAGTTGGCTCCCGGGTATATGGGGCCATTTACTATCATTGATCAGATCTAACCAGTTATATATTGGGTAGACTTATCGGATAATCTAGAGTAGGTGCATGACGTATTTTATGTCTTGATGTCATGGAGGTTCCTAAGATACACTTTATAATATCAGTACATTGATATCAATGAGATAGATCTTATGCTTGATGTGAATTATGAAGAAAAGCTAATTATAATTTTGGATCGAACAAAGCAGAAACTTTACTTTAAGGTGATTCCTTTCGTGCGTATCCAAAGGGGGCATCAGAACAAGGACAAGTTGATGTAGGAGAGGGAGGATAACATACGATATAGGTATCCATAACTCTTCTAGTCAAGCGCGTATCGAATTTCAAGGACGAAATTCTTTTATTTGGGGGAAGACTATAATACCCCATATTTTTTGTATTTATTTCATGATTATTAATTATTAGAGTAAATTAATAAACTGGAATTAATTATTACTTTGGTAATAATAAAATGCACATTTATATGATGACTAAATTTGCATGTTATGTGATTTATTTGTCTCCACGTGTTATATTTAATTAATTGGTGTAATTAATTAAGTTAGACTATATGTGACTACACGTAAAATAAATATGTACGTGTTTTATTTTATTTTGGGAAGTATTATTATGATTTATGAGGTACTAACATTTGGAGCGGACTCTAGAGTGATATCGAGACCCAGATATGTGTTTTATCGCTCTAAGTTGGGGTCGGGGGTAAGTATACCCTTAGGATAAGTTTTGGACTATTTTATCTAGCATTTTCAGCTCATTTGGAGGTCCAAAAATAGGCATAATATAGACGTACAAATTTAAGGAGTAATTAAGAGAATTAGAATTCATTAATCATATACTTCAGATCAGAGAGTTAAACCGTAGCAGTTTTAGGCCTTTGGGAGAACTTAAGGAAATTTTGGGAGAAGAAAGAATAAAGATCACTCAAGCGTAGAGATTCGTTGTTCATACTTTTAGTCAAGAAGTCACTTGTTTTATCATATATATAACTGTGTTATGTATTTAATTCTTGAATTTAGAACACGTGTTTAGGATTGGAATCTGGTATCTTAATCATGTTTATTAATGGGTTAATTAGGATTGGTCTTAATTAATTTTGATTTGAAAGACTTAAGCTTTTTGAAGAGAAACTTGAAATTCGATCATTTTGATATATGATTTTATGATTATAACTCATGTTTAGGATTTAATTTGGTATATAAGTTGAATACCCATGTTAATCTGATAATTGGATAAGAATTTGTAGATGTATTAGACTTTATTCAATGTAAAAGATGAACTGGGATTAATATGTGAACTTTATAGCATTAAGCCCTCATTTGATGTTTTTAGATCTTAAATCATTGTGGAAATTATTTAGGATCATAAACCCAGGATTAGTTTTGAATATGATGAAGTTTAGGTTATTGGGTAAAATCTTGGTGTTCATCAATGGAGGTTTATTTTGGTATTTGCATCTTTGGGATGAAGGAGACGATATTTGTCTACCTCTTTCGAACAAGATGGGTTATTTCATTTTAGTGACCATGAGTTTCTTTCGAATGAATTTGCACTATCAACAGTCTTTTGGGGAAACAAATGTTGGTTTAGGGGTTTAGTCGTAAAATTAAGTCTTCAGTATTCATTATGCACTTAATTTGTAGTGTAATATGAGATTTAAACTAGAGTATCAAGAGAATATATTTTAATATAGATTTTATGTAGAATAAACCTTAATGTAATTGGCACAATTTGACATTGGGGAATGGGACAATTAGGGGTATATACAAGAGTGATGCGACACCCTATAGTTATATGTATGCGTGCTCTCTCTCTCTCATATATATATATATATATATATATATATATATATATATATATATATATATATATATCGAGTGAGAGAGAGAAAGAGAGAGATGTTCTTAAGTGAACCAAACTAATGAACTTTTTAATGAACCAAATAAACATTAAAAAAATAACCCTTAATTCTTTGTTGTAATTTCTCCGCGAAAGCGGCAACAGACACGTGTGTGACACGGGTTATTTTTAAATCACCCCCACCCCCATCTAATTCTTACCCATTACGAAATCAAAAACTTGTTTCCAAGATCCTTACCTGTCCCATCAACTCGATTTGAAAACCCGCCATTATCTAATGAAGAACTGTCGATTCAAACCCCATCTCTGAACCCATTTAACTAACCCGACGACCTACCAACCCCATCCAAGACCAAATTTTAACCCGCTCGAACCCAAAACCCTAATCCGATCATCCACCCTAAGAAAACCCTTCTCGACCAAACAACTGAAACCCGGGTCTGCCTAGCCAGTTCTGGCCATTACCCCTAACTCCTGACCGGCGACATACCTCTATAATCTTCGGCCAATTATACCTCTGGTGACCCATCCTTTATTCATACACGTAAAACCTGGATACCTATGCCTCCTATACCCAAACCTCAATCATTACTCTCTAACTCGAAACCCACACTACACCAAAACAGGTAAGTGTTTAAACACTTGCAAATGGAATTTGTATGTGTTTAAAACACTTACAAATCGACGCGTTGCAAAAAAATTATAACTGTTCAAAACCATTGCAAATGTCATTTGCAAGTGTTCATTGTGAACACATATCCGTTTCGAACAATCGTTACAAAAAACTTTATAAGTGTTCTGAACACTTGCAAAATTTCATTTTCAAGTGTTTTAAACACTTCCAAAATTCAGCAACCTTTTTTAATTTACAACGTTTATAAACACTTGCAAAAGAAAAAATAATTTTTTTTTGTAACTGTTCAAAACACTTACAAATATTAATATGTAAGGAAAATTGTGTTCATTTTATAAGTGCTATAAACACTTACATAAATTAAAATATTAAAAAAATTATCCACCAGAGACAACCAACCTCACCTATAACAAACAATAAAAACAGTTAAAAACATAACAATTATACCAAACACTTTCATGCTATACTTCATGATATGTTTGACATAAACAAACACTCTCATCAAGAAAGGAAGCAAGAACACCAAAGGTATATATTGAGTATTCTCCTTAACAAACTTCATACATCTAGTTATTGTATCCAAATACACATGTGCGCAAAAAACAAGAAATAGCAAACACCTATACGTTACCAATTCAACTAAAGATAATCCATCTAATGGTTATCGATCTAGCAGGCGAATGGAGTAATCTAAGATAAGAATATAAATGAAAACATACACATGAACATGTTATTACGGTTCATTTATTTGCTACATGCTTAAACTATCCAAATTCTCAAAACACGTGACGAACCACCTGCTCTTCTTGCAACCTCCCACACATTATCCTGGGCCTCCAGGCTCATTTTTCCACGCGTGGAGGTACTAACACTACCAACAGGCTTTTCATCGTTTTTTTTTGGACTCATGTTTACACATACTCGTATGCTGCAACAATTTTCAAATGAAAAACTTATGTCACAAGTTCAGAGAATAATATAATTTGAATTTGAAAAGAAAAAAAAATCCATAGTGACAAACGCCTCTTGCAATGGATTATACCCTCTATATTGCCCATAAGCATTACAAATCAGTTGTTAGTTTATATGATAATTTAGAAATCCTACTAGAACATACAAACCATTAGAATCATATACTTTCTATGTGTGTGTCAAAAAAATTTACTGACCACCCCATGAATATGTTATTATGAATAACAAAGCTTATGCCTACTCTTCTTATTGTCTTGCTTTCCTTTCCTTCTCGGGTTAGCTTTTTGTGAAAGTTCATTTATCTAGATTGTCTCCAAGTAAGTAGTCCACAATATTGAGCTGCAGTGTTCAATGTGCATAGCATCTAGATTATGACGAATAGAATGCTCTTTCCTATAGGGCAAATCAAATAAATAGACCTTCGATACCATGGATTGGTAACGTCACTAACCACATTCTTATCCCCTTTACGTTTTCTTTTTATTTCGAAAATCTGTTTACCAATTCTCATCTTGATGCATTTCACCTTCTCCTTAACCTCTGAACCAGATAACCTTCGTGGAGCTTTACAATGTTCAACCTTATTGTTGAAATTATATTTGTCCTCCCTGAACTTGTGATCACAAGGAAGGAATCTTCTATGACCACGATAACAAATTTTCCTACTACTCGTAAGTCATTCAAAGTCAACTTCTTTCGCACACACTGGGCACCCCTTATAACCATGAACCGTGCAACCCGATAAAGTTCAATATACAGGAAAATCATGGACGGCCCACAACAACATCACTCTCAAAGAAAAATTAGTTTTTTGTATATGAGTCGTACGCCATTACACCTTGAAACCATAATTCCTTTAACTCGTCTAGTAAAGGGTCCAAGTAAATGTCAATGTATTTGCTCGGAGAATTCGGCCCGGATATTAAAATCGACATCATTGAAAACTCCCTTTTCATGTATAAAGATGGTCCTATATTAAAAGAAGAAACAATGATAGGCCTACAACTGTAACTAGATCTGAGATTCCCGTATGGATTAAAACCATTAGTGGCTATACTAAGACGAACATTACATTTTTCAGCAGTAAAGTCTGGCCACATCATGTCAACAGATTTCCAAATAGACGAATCAACAGGATAACGCATGATATTTGTTTTACACTGCGCCCTAGTGTGCCAAGTCATCTCATTTGCAATCTATGGTATGGTGAATAATCTCTTCAATCTTGAAATCAGGGGAAAATGTCTATCTGTCTTCAGAGGTACTTTAACCTCCCCATTTATTCCTAACTTATACCTGGGTAGGTTGCATATTGGAGATTTTACCTTCATTGCACGTTCTTTTCTATATAAAATACAATGATTTTTTCATGCATGAATTACATTATAATCCAGACCAACTTCTTTGATTATCTTCTTCATGGATGGATACTTGGATGGTACTGTATTTCCTTTCGGCAAAAACTCAATAAACATCCCTAAAATTTCCGTAACACTATTGTCTGACAAAATATATCCTGTCTTAACACTATTCAATTTGATAAGAAAATATAGCGTCATATTTTTCTCAGGACTTGATGGGAAAAACGGTTCACTCGCCTTGCCACGTAACTTTTCGTATTTTAACTCTTCATTAGTATCGTCACGATTGTCACCTCCTCCATTCTAACATGCTCACTTAATAAATGATCTACTTCACGATTAAACATTTCGAATGCATCGTAAATAAGCTCTTCCATTCTTGGATTGTCGAGGAAAGGGTTATTGCATTCACCACTTTCAGTCGGTTCTTTTTTTTTTCTTTTAACGACTTCCTTTTCACCATGAAAACACCAAAACGTGTAAGACTTGGATATACCATAACGAAGCAAATGAAAATGGACGTCTTCAAGCTCCAACAACTTTCCATTTTCATATTTTATGCATGGTCATGAAACTAAGGTGTCGCCATCACAATTAGTCTTCACAAAAATAAATGAACGTAGAAACTCGATTAATCTATTTTGCACTTCCTCTTTCACGTTCTTTCATCCACTCTTTACTAAGTTCCGATGACATTTTGTATGTTGAGATACGTTAGTAAAAAATTAATATATATACTATTTAATATCTAAGGGTCCAGCAACAGGCAAAGCAATAGTTTATTGTTCACAATCTTTGATTAATATTTAATGAAGTAAAGAGGTGATTGGAAGTGAATTTTTCAAACAATCATGAACTAGTTTACAACTTGATAGTAACTCAATATGACAACCCGTATTTTGGTACAAATTTTTTTATCAACATATATAACATGATCTTCAAATATCATATAATAGCATTTATATCCAAATGAAGTATAAATTAAATATTTTTATGGTTGAAACCAGAAATAATCTTCTTAATATTCGAAAGATGACATAAACACTCCCGAACTTAAACCCAAACACGTCAAACCCCAACTCAAAATTACTTTTTGTTTCTTTAACTTTCAACACCTATAAATACACACACATGTATCTATAACTACCGTTAAAAGACCAAAATTATGGAAGACACCCCCATAAAGATCATAAATTAACTAACCTTAAAGATCATAAATTAACAATCCGAGCAAACTAAAATGTAATCTATATGCAAATAAACTAAATAAATAAAGCTTCACAACAAAGAACAATCATCCTATGCTTTGTTCATAATTTGTAATTAAAAGCTCTGCACATAAAACACCCCATTTTAATTTGCATAATCAGAAAGCAGAAGCAAAATTAGAGTTAAACTGAGTGCCAACATAGCTTACTGCACATTCATTTGTGTTTAAAAAAAGTGAAAGTGAATACCAACGTTTTATGAATTAGAATATACCCCAAACATTTAGATGAAAAACTGGAAAAATAAAAGCAAATAAAAAAACACGTCGCACATTGGAAAAAAGAGGCGCATGATCATTAAACAACAAAGATTCATACCCATACATCAAAAACTTCATACTTGGCAATATCCGAGAATTTATATTATACCTAAGGACCTCTTTCAACACAACATTTGAAGATATTGGACATAGTATTATCATGTACTCAAGATATTAATACAAAATTTAAAAATATTATTGAATACCTTGGAACAGATTTCTACACATCCACCTTCAACAATTCATAATACTCTAAAATTAGAAGCAAGTTATTGTGGATATCCAAACTACACTCTCATACCATATTAGATTCCAAAAAAAATACATAAAAGGTGCGTATATACCCTAATTAACTTATTTCTGCAAGAAACTTATCAAACTTTAATGAAAAGATCAAATTCAATACACGAATACAAATAAATCGAACACAAATACGAATACATGGGCACAAATCGAATAGAACACAAACTTGAATACCTGGAAACAAATCGAATCGAAAAGATCATATGGTTTACCTTCTTATTTCGCAACGAAAGTTTGGAGGCATGAAGGATGGGGACGGGATTTCGCTTGGAACGCTTGGTGGGAAGGTTTAGAGGCACGAATGTCTGATAGGAACGCTTGGTGGGAAGGTTTTGGAGGGGAAATTTAGTCTGGAAATTTTGACACAATTTTTTTACTATGTAACCCTTTTAGGTTATCCCACTTACAAATTAAGTAACTAAAACAAAATTTACAACGATTTTGCACACTTAAAAATTTTGGGTTGTAAATTTTAGAAGTGTTATAAACACTTACAAATTAAATAATCTATTAGTTGCAAAATAGCCATTATGGTGTAGTGCCATAGCTGCCCAGACCTGATTCCAAACCCCAAAACCAATCTTCGGGTAGACAAAACCAAGGAATTAAGAGTTGGGTGGGGGTGAGGGGTTTAAAAAATAACCCGTGTCACACGCGTGCAATTACAACAAGGAATTGAGGGTTATTTTTTAATATTTTATTAGGTTCATTATTTCAATTCACTTAAGATCCTCTCTCTCTCTCTCTCTCTTTATATATATATATATATATATATATATATTTGTGTGTGTGTGTGTGCATTTTGATTTGTGTGAATATACCGTTACTCTTGGTGAATCTATCGGTCAACGTTGCTTTACAAATTTTGACCGTGTACCATACAGCCGATTATTGATGGAGGACGTTATGGAGGTATTGTGTTTTAATCATCCGCACAGATGATTATTGATGGAGGACGTTATGGAGGTATTGTGTTTTAATCATACGTTCAGGCGGTCCACGTTTCGTAATTAGAGAGGTAGATGATCCTATCCATTGGTTGAGTTTGGGTAACAACACGATGGTGTGATTTCATATTGATCAACAATTCTCATATGCGTATAGCTTTATGTTTAAGTCCATTAGGTGAGGGACTCTTTCGAGATTACCGAAAAAGCATGAGAATGTCCCTGATGGTAGTGGCATTCATGTGATATATTTGAGAACTATAAAAGAGATATATTAGTCCAGCGATGGACTTTTAATTAAATCAACCACATGTTACATTTATGTGTTGCTATTATATTACTGTTGTAAGTGCAAAAATCCCATAATGAATGATCCAAAACAATTAAAACTAAAGAGAATAAACAAGTCACACAATCACAATTAGACAACGCGAGTATTTACATGGTTAGGCAATAGCGTACGTCTAGGGGCGTTTCCCTCGTTCTTTTTACTATGTTCATAGTAACAATAATTACATGCCCCTTTTCCCAAGGGTGTGGGTTACATTTATAGGGGCCACAAGGAGATTATGTCATGTAGTACTCTAGGAGTGGATAGCTAACGCCGTAGTTCATTTGAGTTGATCAACACTGAGGTTCTATTTGATCGAGTTTTTCATTGTGCTTATACTAAATTGCGAATGTCGATCCCTTGATGCATATAGAATTTTCATTTTCTCCTATCAATTAGGAATGCTCGAATTATTCCCTCACAATTAACCCCAAAGCTTTGAAAATTGAATGGGTGGAGAGGTTTGCTCGCAGATAGAATTGACCATGGTCGCCTGAGATACGATGGTCACAATACTGAGATGTGGAAGTGCATTGACATTTGTGAGATTTACGAAATAGAAACTTTTATGTTCTTATCGTTAAACCTGGAAGGGTACCCCAATAATTTATTTAAATTGGTTGAGGGTACACTGTTAAAAAGGCACATAGGGGAACCAAAAGTGGAGGTGTTGCTTCCACTTATTGCTTGGGGTTCCATTCCAAATGATTAAGAGACTTAGGAGTTGAGACAAATATTTTCAAAGATTTTATACCACCATTTTCTTTGCCACTTAACCTATTCAAGTGTTCTAAATCTTCCATTTCCTGTAAGTAATTTCTCTCTCTAATGCTCTTGAGTTTTTTGCAATGATTTTCCATTCTCTCTCCGCATTTTGATTATTTTTCTATTTTCTTCTTTGTTGTCTGAGAAAATGGTATATGACATAAATGATAGAACTGTGGAAGTTTTTAGAGAAAGGTATTCTATTATAGAATTGGGTGAAGATCGAATGTACTATCGTGCCCAACGATTTATATAGTGTCGAGGGTAGTCACTAGTTTCATAGCATGCCAGTAGCTGAGGGCGGATAACTCCCCCTCCCCACAGTGAATTTTTTTTAGAGTTTTGTGAATTCTTCAAAGTTGTTCCTTCCCAGTGTTATCCAAATATGTGGATGATAGTGAACAGAGTGCAGATGATCAATGAGTTATATGATACTCAAATTGGGACACTAGATATTAGATATTGTTATTCATAGTAAAAAACGAATAATAATGTCTTTTATCTGAAGGCAAGGAAAGCATATAGGATTTTAGTTATTAATCTTCATGACTCCAATAAGGGGTATTCGAGTCATGGGTTTATTGCTAAGAAATGAAAACATCCACTAATTCCCGAGGGTGGTGAGCCATATAGAGGGTTTAGGTGCCCTGACAGGATGGAAAATAGGTTGGTGTAACTCTCACTTTTGAATTTTGTTGCTTCTGATCAATTATTGTATGGCACTGATGCTAACACCTACTCCTTTACTTAATTTATGAACCTTCATCGAAGAAATAAGAGCCCATTGTCTCTCCTTTAAATCGTGAGGATCTCACCAAGGTTTGGAAACTTAGGAGGCCTTTAACCCCGAGTGCAGAGCACCTCAGATACGCACTATGTTTTGAATAAAAAACACCACTACCAACTTTACAGCTTAGCTCATCGACTTTTTCCCAGAGATTCTTATCCCTTCCACTAGCGAGGATCCTCTACTTCATCCACCTTGGCCTCATTTGACTTGTGGATGTGAATACCATTACTGTCGAAGTTTCAACTGAAGGGATGCCTACAAAGAAGAAAGTCCCTTCACTTGTTGATGATTATAACTTTCCCTTCTCCCCAAAGGCTCAAAGGGGAAATAGAAAATAGTTTGGGGGGCCTTCAGACCTTTCCACTTTATCAAATTCCTCCTACAAGACCTAAGCCTAAAAAAAGGCGGGGGTTGATCCGTTGAATACTATTGTTATCTCTGTGTCCATAAGAATGGTGGAATTCCCTCCAAAGGGGAAGTCTGTGATTCTAGATGGTTATTTGGCTCCATCTTTATTGAGGTATATCCTCCAGGTTGATCGGGATAAGGTACGAAAGTTGACTTTCGACCAGCTATATTCCCATGCCGCTAAGGCACTGGCTTGTATAGGTTATGAAACTTTGGTCGGTCAATTCTCAAATATTTTTTATAATTCACCAACTTACCTTTTCTTTTGTGAAGTTCATGCCCGACTTTATGGATAGTTTTGATAAAAGCTTAGCAAGCAAAGGCCTTTGATGATGTTGATCTATCTTTCAAAAATTCTAAGAAGGCCATTAAGGAAGTCAGGGATAATTATGAGAAGGAGAAGTTATCCAACCAACCCAAGATGGTCTAGCCAAAATATGAGGTCAAACAACTAAATAAATCTAAAGCGGAGTCTTGAGATCAGGGTATTAGGGATGCCTGAGAGCAGGAAAAGAAATAGTTGGCTTATATTCGTAAGTTAATTTTTAAGAAGGCTGGGATTCAGCTCTAAACAGGATGGGCGTCCATCTTAAGTCCTATCTGTACGACGAGTATTATCCTGGCCAACCCCCACTGGAAAAGGATGTGGTCGGGATTTTCAAAAAGGCAGCTACCGACCAAAACAAAGTTACGGTTAACAATGATAAAGTTGCTACTGATAAGGATAAGGTTGCTGCTGATAAGGACAAGAATGATGCTAACAAGGAAAAGGTTATTGCTAATAAAGTGAAGGTTAAGTAGAAAGAGAATATAGCTAGTTAAGTTTTAGCTTAGGTTTCTTTGTACGCTACGTTTATTTTTCTAAATTATAGGTTCATGCCCCATACTTTATGTTTTCAATGAAATAGTATGAATTCTTTTTTTACTAGAATGTAAATTTTTTGCAAAGCGTTTCCTGTATGCCTGAGTATTTTGTTTTGGTTATTTATCTTGAAGATAGGTTGGTATAAGAACCATTTCTTCCTGAGAATGCTGACCTCGACCTAGTACTTGGTCGAGATGCAAGCAGCCGAGCTCGAGGAATGTTTGTTTTTGTTCGACAAGCTCTAAAAAATATAACAAGTGCCTTTGATGAGTAAGTGTATTTGATTATTGATCTAAGGACCGAGTTTAGGAATATCAGTGATGTTATAGAACTGTTGTAGAATGAAAACTACTTGCTAAGGGAAAAGCTTGACAAAACTGAGGAAAACTTTGACATAACCAAGAAAGGCACGGTACGTGACATAATAAAATTAAAGTATCTCTTCAGGAGGCACCCTTAAGAAGTCTAGGCTTCTAGTTATGATGAAAAATGGGCTGACACCCCCCCAAAGCTAGATGAAGCAAAGTCACTAGCACATAAGCATGGTTGGCTGAACGTCGTTACTGTTATGAAGGTTTCTAAAGACTCTGAGCTTTGGTACTGGTATGAATTGGAGTGCCCTGCTTATCATCGCCCTCTATTTGGAAGTGGAAAATTTTGAATTTCTCTCGATGTTATTCCCCTTCATTTAGCGAAGGATTACCAGTAATCGTATGACGGTGACGATGAGTTTGGACCTAACCCTGATGACAGATGAAGAATTGCAATTTCCGAGTTAATAACCCATCAGAGATGATTGCTTTGTACCAAGACTGTATATACTCATTTTGTAAATTTTCTAGTATATGCTTTTCATAAAATGAATGTTATATAAAATAAATAGTTAATTCCATGTTTTTCATTTTCCCATCCTTTTATATCGAGCACATTTTTATTGTTTTCCTTACCTTTTATAAAATGTCATAAAACAATCTTAGGCCTATGCAAACTATGGAAAAAAATGCACCTGGTCGTAGGGGCATCCACTCGTTCAGGATTTTCAATCGACCAAAGTCAGGACACTTAGTGCCTAGGGATCACCCTTAGGTTTTTTTCTTGCCTGGGCAAATCTTGACTCTTTCATGTTTCTTTATGACAAAAATATGTAACCTTAAAGTGTTGATTAAGTGTAATCATGTAAAGGCACTCATGTGGATGACCAGACTTTAATCGGATATAATAATCATTTATGTATCAAAAGAGTTAATTTACCATTTGGAACAATAATGAAGCTAATTGTATCAATGGTCCAGAATACTGAACTTCAAAACTCAATACAAGGCTAGAAATGAAATTTGTGAGAAATAAATGTGCTAAAAATAAAACTTCCTAAGATTGGTTGCATTCCATGCCCTACCCCCCCCCCCCCCCAATTATTTCCAAATAGTAGGCTCCTTATAGATTGTCTCTCAAAATAGTAAACGATCATTTCTAGTTAGGACCTAACTTAGCATCCGATGGTTTCTCATGCTGCTGAGCACTTTCCTAAGGATTTATTCTCTGACCTGGAACCTTCTTGGGTTGATGCATTTACGGTATTACTTGGCCAACCGTTGTTGGTAGGAAACTGACTTGATTAAAGCTTGTAGGAAACTGACTTGATTAAAGCTTGTTTCCTTCATTCATTGGCTAGGTCGATCTCGATACTTATGATTTCTTCATTCAAGTATTAATCGGTAATGGCTGTCTTACTGGTTGGCAAGCCTAATTCCAGAGGGATTATAGTTTCCATCCCCTAGGCTAAAGAAAAGGGCCTTTCTCCAGTCAACCTCCTGGTGTAGTACGGTATGCTCATAAGAAGTGGGTAAGTTCGTCCAATCAAGCACTTTTTATCTTATCCAATCTCTTCTTCATTCCATTGAGCATTATCTTGTTAGAAGCCTTGGCTTGGCCGTTTATCTAGGGGTAGACGACTGAGATGAAGTGGTTTTTTATGCTATGGTTATCGCTAAAATATTAAAATGGCATGCTTTCAAATTGCATCCCATTATTCGTGATGATTGTTCTTGGGATGTCAAAACGAGTCATGATGTTTATCCAGGTGAATTTGATCATATCAGTGTCTCTGATGTTTGCCAATGGTGTAACTTTAATCCACTTTATGAAATAGTCTGTGTCGATCAGGAGATACTTGCGATTTCCTAATGATATAAGTAATGGTCCCACGATATCCAAACCCAATTGAGCAAATGACCACGGGCTACTTAATGACTTAAAATTATTGGCCAGCTGATAAAGTATAAGTGAGAACTATTGACACTTCTAGTATTTTTTGACGTAGGAAACCGTATGCTTCTGCCTTATTTGATTGCCCTGAAAGTAAAAGAACCCCCTCCCCCCTCACGTGGCTCTTATAAATAACATCATCATATTCGTATAGGAATTGGTCAAAATCATTTGGAAGAATGCATTGAAGTTAGGTTCCTGTGAAGGATCTCCTATAGAGTTTTCCCTCGATTGATAAGCAAAAATGAGCATCTATTACCCTGGCCTGATGGGATTATTTCATATTGGATGGTAGGACGTCCTCTTCCAAACAAGCTATCATCGGATCCATCTAGCTAGGAGATTCCTGGACGGTGAGGAATTATTTGGTGACCTTTGGTCTTATGATGTTGAGCTGGGCGAGGAACTCCACCTTTATATTCTATTAATATTTGAGTTTACTGCAGACCCCAGAGTGTCTAAGGCATCAGTATGGCTATTGTTCCCATGACAGAAATATTGAATGTGGATCTTTTTTAACCTATAAATTAGGTCTTAGGAGACATGAAAATATGATAACATTAGCTCATCTTTGGTATTGTAGTCTCCTAATACTTGGTTAGATACTAGCCTTGAGTCACAATAGACATCAAGGTGACTTGCGCCAAAAGATGAGGCTTTATGTAACCTGTCGATGAGATCTTCTTATTTAGCTTCGTTGTTTGATGCTACGAAGCCATGTCTGATCCCCTGTTCGATCATAGTCTTCTCAGGATAAATGAAGGTAACTTCCACTCCTGCCCCTCTCGAATTAGAGGCCCTATCTATATAGAGATTCCACTTTCAGTGGGTCAAACAATTGTCTGATCTCCTGGTCGATGAAAGCCTTGTCGTTGGGGACTTCCTTACCTTGTGAATTTGAAAATGAAGTTTGCCAGTATTTGGTCATTTCTAGAGTCCTTGGTTGATAGTGGATATCGAACCTTTCAATTTCCATCGACCATTTAGAAATCTATCCAGATAGGTCAACTTTTTTTAGGAATACTTTAAGAGAAAAATAGGTGATGACTTTGAGTGAGTGAACTTCAAAGTAATGCTTTAATTTCCATGAAGAAATAACCAGAGACTACAATAACTTCTTGAGTGGAAAGTATCATTGTTTAACTTCGAGCAGCATCTTGCTGACATGGTAAATCGGATCCTCGTGCCCTTCCTTCTTTTGCCTCAAGGCTGAGCTGACAGAAAGATCGGATACCATGAGATACAAGTAAAATGGATCTCTCATATAAGGTATCACGAGCAAAGGTGGTCAGCTTAGGTAGGCTTTAATTTCATCGACTGCCTTTGAGCATTCCTCATTCTAGGTTACGCCTCTCTCTTTCTTCAATACCTAAAAGAATGGTCGAAACTTCAAGAAAGATTTGGAGATGATCTGATTAAGAGCTGTTAATATTCCTTTTAATCTTTGAATATCACGAAGTGTCTTTAGTAAATGAACATTATTGATCGCAATGATCTGGTTAGGGTTGGCTTTAATTCCCCTTTGGATGACCAAGTACTCAAAGAACTTCCCATATTGGACTCCGAAAGATCACTTAGTTGCATTGAGCTTCATTCTATAGTATCTCAGGACCTCAAATATCCTATACAAGTCCTACAAGTGGTCAGATGTATGCTTTCTATTGACAAGCATGTCGTCTATATGGAATTCCATAATGTCACCCAACTATTCCTTGGACATTTTGATTACCAAGAGTTGATACATAGTTCTTGTATTCTTTGACAACAATGGAATGAATTTGTAAAAGTATAGGCCAAGGGTGGTGATGAACGTGGTCTTATCATGATCAGGGTCGAACAAAGGAATTTGATGGTACCCTGAGTACGCATCGAGAAAATTCATCCATTCGTGGCTAGTTGGGGCATCGACCAAATGGTCGATCTTTGGCAAAGGAAAATTATCTTAAAGATAATATTTATTGACTTCCGTGAAGTCTATGCACACTCTATAATTTCCATTACTCTACTTCACTAATACTAGTTGGATAGACATTTTAGTAATTGAACTTATTTAATGGTTATTTCCTCCAAGAGTTTCCCAATTTCCTTTTTCATGGCCTTTACCTTTACTGGGGTTGTTCGACAAGATTTTGAGTGATCGATGGGTACATCATCTCCATATGAAGTTGATGGCACAGGACTTAGGGATTTATCCCTGGCATATTATAAGGCTTCCTAGCAAACACATCTTAATTTTCCTTCAGTAGAGAAATCAGTTCTTTTCTATCCTAGTTGGTGAGCGAGTTGTCGATCGGGATTTTCTTCTCTGAGTGTGAATCACCGAACACTACCCCTTGAAATGGTTCCATGACCTTATTTGAAGGAGCCACCCTGGTTTTTTCTACCCATGATCTGCTATCATTTATTTTCTATTTGGATGGTGTGGCTCCATCCTTGGTTGGCTTCAAGGAGAACTCTTTACATTTTTTCTTTTCTTATTTAGGCCTAATGACGGTGATTACAAGTGCATCATGATTCAAAGTCCTAACTTAGATCAGGGCTTACTCCGTGAAGACCATGGGCTTGTTGTAATTGATGTCTTTTAGGATTCGACACATACTTGCTAGACTCTTAGCAGGGTCAATTTATAATGCTTCCATCACTATAGTGACTTTCTTCAGCTCCATTCGAATGACATTGCCTTGAACCTGGTTTGGTCTTAAGGAACTATGGATGACCACAAACTTGTGTTCTATTACATAATTGTTTAGGATATTTTCAGTAGGATGGTTAACGTCAATGCTTGAAACGCAGTGGACGATCGAAAACTCATTTCCTATCTCATCATCTGTCAGGACATTGTTGGGCTTCTAGTCGACATCAATAAAGGCTTTGGATCCCTTTTTCTCCACATAATCGCGCGAGTGTCCGTATTTGGACAATTCATCCAGATTAGACTTGAGGTCCTTGAATTTATCCATTTTGTTCCCATATTCTTTATGATATGCGCACTTGAGTGCGTTATACCTCCTTGTAGGGTCTCCCCCCATCTTCTTCAGCCATTTGAGAGACTATTGATCTTTTATTTTACTCAGGATCTTTTAAATTCATTCCTCAAACATGGTGTTGGTCGTCTAGAAAGACTGGGAAGGATCTGCCTTGTCTTCATTCTTTAATTCTCTATTATGCTTCTTATTGTAACACCCCGACCCGAATTTATGGGCCAATGAAATAACCTGCATAATGTTGGTTGTCCATTTTTATTTAATTAATGTTTTACCTGTTTATCATGAGATTACCATTTAAATCAAACTACGTGAGGGACCCGTGGTAAGCGTCCCTAGAATCCAAGCATACAAAGCTACTAATGTAAAATAAAAAGAATATTTTCCTATACAACGCTCTCAAAATACAGAATTGTACATAGACTTTCGTAACAAAGACGAGGGAATGAGCCGAATGCCAAGTAGGAAAAATACAATAATACAAAATAGAATCGAATGGCAGAAAAGGGACTGTAACACATTATATCAACATGCATATGCAATAACCTTATATATATATATATATATGCATGAAATTGCTTTTATTCCAAAAACGTTGCTTATTCCGATTAATTCGCCTTAATCTTCTAAAGAATGTCGTCTTACTTGACTTGACATATATTTCTTAATTTAACACACCTGGTTAAATACTTTAAACAAATACTCTTTGTTTAAGTAAAAGAATTTCTATCACTGAAATTCCCCTTTGCTCATATAAAGTTTCCCTTAGTATTTTAAGTGAAAATTACCATTCAACAAATACAAGCACTGTATTAGAAAATACTTATATTTCTTTAAATTCCTTTCATAAAAACACTCTCATGTTAATTATGGATTAAACCTCTTTAGTTTTCGTAATTACCCATTTATTCATTTCACTTTAACATTCCTTTTTTTTTCATGGACAATAGCCAATTTCTCACATTGCTTGCCCACATTATCTTTCAATCGGAACATTTATCAATTTCATTCGAGTTAGGTTATCTTTTCTTGTATTCACCACACAACTTATTTCTTGATATGTTAAACTTTTCTTATTATCTTTTCTCTGAATCCTCCAAATATCCGCATACTTTAACAAGCTCCACACTGCCGGCTATGCTACCATATATTCTGGCCAGTGATTTTGGATCTTTCATTCCATGGCTCCGGGCCCTTATTAATTTTTCCTAATATCATTTGAGTCCGTATTAATGTGCCTTAACAAATTTCAATGTCCACATTATTTCACCTTTTACGGACCGAAGACAAAATCCTGGGATTTCACCCCATCTTATGTTACACTTTAAAAATTACTATTTCTTGTCCTTTATACACTTGCATTGATTTTTTCCCCAAATCACTTTCATTTATGACAATTTTGTGTAACACCTTTTTCTTCTGTAAAATTATCATTTTACCCATTTATATTCAAACTTGTCTCTTCCTCCATTTTCACAAGTATTATTTTCCAAAAATATTATTAAGTTACACACACTGACTTCTTAAATGTTTTAATTCATTAATACTTATTTAACACTTTGGAGTAGCATACATCTCAAATTGAAAATCTCTTTATTCCGTTACTTTCTTTACTAAGAAAACCCCTTTTTGTCCTTTGGAGACTACTTTACAAGAAAATACCATTTTTCCCTTATTTCTACACCTTATCTTAAATGTACATTTATCACATTTTTCACACCTTTTAACACACCTTAATAGCTGGGACTCCTATTTTCTTCATTTCATGATGAGATCCATATTTTTTTCTTAATGATATCTTAAATATTGTGTTTGCAACATGATCTCATATTATCGGGTCACACTCGTGTGCATCGTGCTCCTAATCATGACTCAAAATCCTTCCTTGACTGTAAGTTTTACTTGCCCGAGGGGAAAGGGTTCAACCATTATGCTTGCCCATATCTTCGTGGAGCACTCGCTCCATTCTTTCAAGACATCGCTACAAATGTGCATTTTCCTTCTCCTGGAGGTGTGTGGCCTCCTCTTGCTGACGGAGTCGTTGTTCATATGCATCGACCTACAACGAGATATGGGTAAACCTAGGTTGTTCGTTTCTCTAATTAGAGGGTTGCTCCCGAGGGCGATAATGTGCATGGGGAGTGTCACGAGTCCTGTTGGGGTGGATTTAAGACATTATGTTAACGAATGGAGACCCATTACGAGGGTTTTGGTTATTTAGCATAGCTGCATTATGTGGGTGAGACATGGATATTTGTTGATTATGATTGGCTTAGGAAAATAAAATCATTTTCCATGGATGACGCTATTTGTAGGTGCAAAAATCTCATAATGAATGATCCTAAACAATTAAAACTAGACAGAATGAACAAGCCATACAATCACAATCACACAATATAAGTATTTACATAGTTCGTCAATAGCCTACATCCACGGGATGTTTCTCTCTTTTTTATTACTATGCTCATAATAACAAGTGAAAAAGTACCACTTAAGTCATTTAATTCAAGATTAAACTATCTAAATGGCTCTGAACAGTTGTTGAAGAAACTCTTTTCTTAAAACAAATTTACTAACACAAGATGTGTAAAAAAGTATGAACAAGTTATTTAAGGTATAGGTTTGCCATTTTTGAAAACCAAAACTTATAAAGAAATCAAATCAACATAGCCTCAAGAAAGTTAAGAGACCCCACCCAATTGGGGAAACATCTACGGAGGTCTCTACACCTCAAAAGTAAAAATCCACTAAAATAGAGTAACAATTTACAAACTATATAACAATCAAGACATACAATCAAGCCTAATCTAACATTACAAAATATAGTATTTTTTTATACGGTGGCCTAACAGTCCCAAAATATGGTTTATCCGTCTTAAATAATTTTTGGGACGCTATTTGGGACGGCTAGGGAGGGTCTTTCTGATAGGGGGTTATAAATACTTTTTGTGATGCCATAGCCGTCTCAAAAGAGCTTTTTGAGACAGGAACATAGCCGTCTCAAAAGCTCTTCATTTTATATAACCCTTTTGAGATGGCACAAGAACTGTCCTAAAAGAGTACTTTTGACACAAGAATTAATCTATCTCAAAAGGTTACTATTTTTCAAGATCTTTTTGAGATGACGATATAACCGTCTTTAATATATTTTTGAGACAGTCTTAACCATCCCAAAAGAGGTAGAAGGATCTTAAAATTTTTGCACTAATATATTGTGGACAATAAAATTTATCGCTCAAGTTTAATATATAACTAAATTACATTTGAGAAAACACAACACAATGAATGATCATAAAATGTAATATATAAGATGATTTTCATCCAACACGACAAATCATTTTCATTCGACAATAGTTAAAGTTCTTACAAACATCTCTAAATATTTATCAAAACAAAAATTATAACACTAAGTTCAAATATTCGACTTGACAACAAAAATACATTAACTTCTTATACTCCAAAACATAAAATACTTTTATCAAAGTAATCCCGCAATCTTAAAGCGCACGTCCTCCAAAATCACTAATTAGGATTGCATGTTCTACAAAAATTCCCACCTGCAAAAAAAATAGTGACAATTATGTCAATTAATATCCCACTCATCAACAATACAATGTGCAATAAATCAATATAGTATATTCTCATCACAAACAATATAAATATCTAACTACTATTATTTATTTTTTAAATTGGTAGAGTTTTCTTTATTTATTAATGAAAACTACATGTAGTCAACTTGTTTTGAACATTAAAATTGATTCTAAGAATACTATACACTAACCAATAGAAAATTCTGACCACCACCATAACAAATTCTCATCATCACCATAGCAAATTTTCACCGCCACCATGGAAAATTAAACTATAAAAGAGAATTTTCCACCCGAACATTTCTCAATATAGATATAAGTAATTATATGTACGAACTATATATTATTACCTAGTCGGTCTGAATCATTGAGGTAATGGAAGCATGATGAGGGGTAATACTTTGGAACAAACTTTTCATTTCACTTCGCATATCACTCTTCATCTATAATAGAGTTTGTTGGTTGTGAATCTCTAACTCTTCGAGCTCCTGTAGATGTCGAGTCTCTCGGTCTTCAGTTTCTCTATTTAATTAGTTAATTTCATCCAATAATAACTGAGATGAAGATTCTTTTGTCAATGTTTGCCTAATACTTTCTCCCTTTAGTAAAGCATACACATGCCCTCCATATCCTACTACATCAGTAAAATTCTTATTTCGCACTTCTGAGTCATTTTGTTGCTCTTCTGGTAGCTCATTCAGTGGTCTTTCAAGCATTTTCTACCAATTGAATTAATATTATAATTAATGAATATAATATAAATTTTCAAATACACAATTTAAAACAAATATTAAAGTAAATAAACCTTTCAAGCATCACTTACGAATTAATATTTATACATACTTCTCTATCAAATGATCCATCTTCAACACTGAAAGGTTTATTATTTAGAGCTCAGTGGTTGTCCAAATGCTAATATTGTCGACGGGCTCCCCTTGTTCAACCCTCTGAAAAAACAATGCATATATATTAACAATCAAAGCTAGCCAACGGTTAGAAAACAAATATAAGCATAATTTTGTCTAAAAAAAATTCAACCAATAAATTTACATGAAATTATTTACATGTCAAATATATACATGATGATATTGGGCAGTTAAGAATATAATGATAACTGAATCAAATGAAAAATACACAAATTTTAGTATCTATTTAACAAATAGAAAGGCAATTCTTTTAAACAAAAAAATGACAACATTGTCCAATAATAACATAACAACCGCATGCTAAAACAAACACATACACATTTTACATTTATTATCTGAATTTTACTTTAATCAATAGTATGAACCTTTATCCTTACTTGAACTATAACATCTTCTATTGTTATATAGTTTCAATAAATAACTTTTACTTCTCAAGTGAATCCAAACATAAATAAATTTATGTACTTTCAAAATCATCATATAAATGTTGTATATATGTATATATATATATATATGAGTAATGCTACATACCCCAAATAACTCCCCCAAACCTCCCCCAAAATGACTTGGACTTTGTGCCCTGGCGGGACCCGTACCATATGGCAATACATGACAGGCAAGTGGAAGAATGACGTGGCGTCCACGTAGGATTTGGGGGAGATTTGGGGGAGTTATTTGGGACTCAAAGCATTTTCCATATATATATACTAAAAAACGAAAGCTCCAAATTTTATCTCGACACGTGGCACAACCATTTAATACAATACTGGAGCTTTATCAAATATGAGTGACAATTTGTGTTTTTGGAACGGAAAAAAATTAGAAAAGAAAGAGGATACACCTGATATGTGAGGTTAGAATCGAAATCAATGATCCAAGAGAGAGGGGACTGAATCATACATGTAGTATTACATGAATCGTCCATATTAGCCAATCATTCATAGCAACAGAGGAAGATAGAAGGGATGATGAGCGTAGAGCTTGAACAATCTCACCAATGAGAGCATTATGAGAATGAACCTTGGAGGAAGCATGACTAGGATTAGGTGTCAACCATGGTTGACAGACTGGTTGACATATTTTACTCAATGATAAGGCTTAGTTTGGTTTCAATTTACACAGTAATCACATTGCCTACCACTATGTCCTCTAGAATGACCACTACGAGCCCCTCGACCACAACCACGAAGACTACTATGATTCTCATAGTTAGAGACTAGAGAAGTGGACTCAGGAGTGATCATAGTAGAGTTTGTCCTAATGAAAACCTCAATAAACAACAATATGCATTTCCTGTTGTGCGAAGAGTTTCACTAGCAAGAATCTTATCCATGAAAATATGAAGGTCAACGATGAAGAAAGTAGAGAAACAACCATAAAATCTTCACAATAACATTTTTGTTGCTCCAAACTGGTGGTGAATGGGCGATATTGCAACAATTTATCATATAAGTTCTTGAAAGTACTATAGTATGCTTGGTGTGAAAATTTATGTTATATAAGTCAAAGATATGAGACACATCATACATTACTCTAATGAGAGAATAACTTTGTAACAAAATCCCAAATTTTCTTAGAGGTATCAGGAAACTCAATTATAATGGACATGTAGGGTTCTACGCTATGCTAGAGCTATCCCATAATCGAAGCATCCTCACTCTGCAATTGTCTAATTTTTTTTGTCATTGTAGAGGGGTTATCAATCAAGTAATTCAATTTCGATTTGCCTCGCAAACAAAACTTAATTATATGTGCTCAAGAGAGGTCATTATAACCATTTAACTTCATTGATGTAACAGACTTGGTCAAACCAGAATCAGTAAGTAGAGGGGGCTTTGAATCATCCATGGAAAATTTTCACTCAATCTGAATAAGGCATTTAAATCTAAAGAAAACACTTGATATATATTCCAATAACATTAACCAGAGAGATATCATAGCACAAAACAACTCAAAAGTTTTAAATTTCATGGAGTTACCTATCTTAATCAGAATACCATGAAAAGGAATAAAAGAGAAATATATTGCCCAATAGACAACACTGTGAACAGTAAATACGAACTGTCGAACTGAGATTTCAAGGCATAATCCACTTGATTTTCATTATTTTTGCTAATTAATGTAATACAGGTACTAAGCCCCAACCACTCCCATTGGTATAATTCAAACTCACTCCCACGGGTACTAGGTCTTGGGGAACTAAAACAATAAAAATGTAGTGGGGAGAATTATTCATGTTGAGGAGACTTTCAAACAACAAAAATTATTCCAAATGCAGTCCAAGTGCACAACATATGTAAAGAATTATTTCAAATTCTAAGTTGGGGGGACTTTCCCTCATTTACATGTTGAACTTTTTCAAAAAATGCAGACAACAAAAATGACTTCAAAATATATGCAATGTATCAACACTGTTTTGAACAGACTTTGAAATGGTTTTTAGTGGAGGATATTGCACTTCAAATTATTCGAAGTTCTTCCTAGAAAGTTAACACTTAAAAAGCGGATTAATGGATATATTTATAGTAAAATAAGGCAAGAAGTTCACACTTAATTGCATTGTTTTTATTTTTCTTCTATGAAAATTACAAAAATTACACAAAGTGAATATAAATACCCTTTTCTGTTTTCATATTTCTTGTAAAGCTGGTGAAAATTCAAGTATAAAGATTGGGATTACAAGGCCTATTCATGTTGTTTACAGTAGCATACACAAACAGAGAGGTAATGAGATACGCTACCATGTAATTTCAATTTGTGACGAAAGGTACATGGAAGATTAGATATTCAAGCCTATAATACAAACTGATATCATCATTGAATAGATGGGGACCTAGGAACATTACTATCGGCCAAACAGTCTTAAGAAAATTAACTGCAATCACATTATATATTACAAATTACAAGAGTAGTTATGCACTACACTGACTCAGGATTGTGACTTAAAACAAGTGACTCACTAATAGGGCAATAAAAAACTGGTTGATACGAAAATAAACCTGTGAACCCCATAAACTAACCAATACATTCTTGTCATTTCAGTGAGTCACTTGTTTTAAATAACAATCCCAAATAATTATAGAAAATAAGAGTTTGACACACAAACAAACACTAGTTCAATGACTTCAATTTTTAAAATAGGTGAGATAAGTTTGTCGGATGATATAGGAATGATCCAGGATAATCACATTACTCGCAAGTCATTGTCACAAATACTACTGTTCCAAGACAAGGTTTTAGGGACATATTGACTACAATCATCACAATAAGTAGAAGTAGAATTATTTATTTATGATAACAGTTTTCTTAAAGAAAAGAAATGGATTGCACTGATCAAAATGGCACAAATGATGATGTGAAGGTGAAGCAAAAATGTTACAGAAGAATAAGCAAATTGAAGTGTCAAGATGAAGATCGTCTATTAAACTATATACATGCACACACACACACTATCTTCTGAGTCTTTATTGAATACACTTTTTCAAATATGTATTTTCCAAGCAACCATAGTTCGAGACTATAGTCTTTTGTAAAATATACTTTATCAATAACAGTAGTATTCTAAGATTCTTGGAAAAGCAGTGCTACTTGCACCGTAATTGTGCACCAGCACAAAACACTTGTACAATTGGCTAAAAATTTATTTTTTAGTTAATTGTACAAGTGTTTTGTGCACCCGGTGCACAAAATCGGTGCAAATATCATTTTTGTTCTTGGAAAGAACTAAGAACGATTCTTAATCCAAGTGAGGTCTTAAAGAAATTGAATTATCATCTTTACTTTGAAAAATTGGTTTCAAACTTGGCCGGTAAAATTGGTGTTTGAATATGTATGTACAAATGCAATGTTATGGTGGTAATTTAGAACTCTTCTAATTGTTAAGTTGTTGCTTGTATGCCCTCACCTCTCTCCCTCGCTCTTATGTAAAGACTTCACTTGACAAGATAGTAATTATGTGTATGATTCTCTATTTGATCATCTTAACAATGTCATTGATATGAATATAAAAAAAGGAATAGTGATAAAGGCAACCTAATACAACTGTTATAACAAACGGAACGTATAAAAGATACAAATATTTATTAAAGAAGATGGGTAGTCGGGTAATGGAGTGTAAAATAGTTTAGCTTGTCATGAGCAGTATTAATGAGAGAGTTTTTCACAATTGGACAGCTCACATGAACATCCAGCGAATCAGGCCAGAGCTTGTCAGACCCAAATATGAAAAAACTCAAAACGCCTAAAGTTCACAATATCAACAAAAGAAATTGCAGAAAAAATAGACAGAATAAGGAAGTCACGTGATATCATATATGTGTCCATCCCCGGATATACCCCCTCGCGGCGCGACGGGAGAGGATCCCTCTAGGTCTCGCGCGTCCCTCTGGGGAGCGCTTCGATCGATGTCGGTGAATGAGGTGAAAACTGTAGAGAGATAGAGTCGTCAGTCTATTTTACTCAAAACAGACAAAAGAAAGGGAGACATCGCGAAGGATAGCATCCAAAGACATACTGATACATACAAAACCAAAAATAATTCGAAAAGGGTCCGGAGGCTAAGTTACGAAATGGGAAGGTGTTAGGCACCCATTCTGCCCTTACGGTCTCTCATGGGTTTTTGCTATTTTCCTTTATTTTCCCCGTGATATGTGTGCATGTGTATATGTAGTGGAGATAGGAATCATCGACTTGTATTATGGAAGAGATAAAGCGAGTCATCCGTAGGAATGTTCCTAAAAATAATATTAGAAAATAGGATTTACGCGATTATCTTTGCGTTGATCGTTATAATGGGATGATAACGCATATGGAATAATACGCCATTAAGAACAAATATATATATATATATATATATATATATATATATATATGTGTGTGTGTGTGTATAGAATCTAAGAGAATTGAGTTTAGAGAAGATAGAAAAAGAAAGAAAAGGTAAGAAAATGACTCGAGTCTCGAGTTTTACCCCGAGACGCCTATGTAGCCTAAAGAGGCATCAAAGTCCATGAAGTTCGCATGCAAAACGAGGGATGGGGTTTATCCTATAAATCCAATCGGGGCTTCTCTTATGTGTGTATGGAAAAAAAATTGTTTTAATTGTGAGAAAAGTGTGAGAATTCCCCTTTGGAATTTATGAGCAAACCCTCTTTTTCTTATTTTTTTGAGTTTTTATTTATATGAAAATAAGAGATGTTCAATAATACTAAATAAAAAGTATATTAGGATATGTGAGATGAGAGAATGAAAGTGCTAAGTAATAAAACAAGTTAATGCGAATTTATGAGAATTTAAGGAGAGAATTGAGAAAATTCGACCTTCTTGAAGATCTTGAGCTTCATCTTGAATGTTGGAGAGCAACCCTTGCACTTGGATGATGATGGAAGGTAGTTAATTCACCAAGTTTGATGAAAAGGATGATGAAAAGTGAATGTTCGAAAGGGATTTGGATGTGAAAATCACGTTGACTTCGGGAGAGGTTTTCTGGATTCGCTGAGAGTGATGTATTTCAGATTTGGGCTCCCCTTGTAATGAGGTCAAGCCCTAATTTTTATAGGCCCAAGGCATTGCCGATCGGCATAGCCCTGGTCCTGCCAATAGATAGGTGCGTTTAGGCACATTGCCGATAGGCAGGGTCTGGGACCTGCCATTTGGCAATCTTTTTTCAGGCTCCTTCGAAAAATCGGCCGCTGAACTCAAATCATTGATCCGAATCATGCACGGGGGGAACCGTACCATTGAAGGTCGTTTGGATTGATCCCAATTTCAGGAGTTGACTTTGGGTCAAATGTGGCTCAAAAGCGCTCATCGATCCTTTAGGCAGGAAAACTTCAGACGCAAACGGATCGTTAGTTCGCATGGTAAGTCATAATCGCGCACGGGATGGATCATTGGAAAGGTTAGGAGGTGTAATTCGACATTCCAAAGAGTTTGACCTGATTTGGGGATTTGACTTTGGTTAATCGGGCCCTGGGAGCATTTGATGTCCTCTCGGATTAAAACGGATCGTTCGTCTGTAACTTAAGTCAGAATGGCGCACGGGGCGGACTGTTGGAAAGGGGTTTTAGTGACCTTCAAAGATTCATTCAGTCTTGGTCGAGATGAAGAGTTAACTTTGGTCAAATGGATCTCGGGAGCACCCGGTGGCCTCTAGCTCAGGTTTCGGGGGAAACGGGTCGTTCGTCCGCATGGTAAGTCAGAATCGCGCATGGGATGGACCGTTGGAAAGGGGATTCAGTGCCCTTCAAAGATTCATTTGGTTTTGATCGAGTTAAAGAGTTTGAATTTTGGTCAAACGGAGCCTGGGAGCATCTGATGGTCTCTAGGTTAGTACTTGGGGTATGACTTGGGTTGGTAGTGATGATGGGAGTTGCTAGGGACCTAAGGAGAGTTTAGGGGATAACATAATGGGGTGTCTACAGAGACCCTCGACGGGTGAGTTTGAAATAAATGATAGTCATTGAATAGACACCACATGATGCCTTTGGGAGAGGATGGCCATAGGGTCGAGGTCAATTCTGAGGACATAAGGATGAGGATCATTGATTCTGTGGGTTGAAGCCAATTCTGAGGGCTTGGACATGAGGGTGATCGAATCTGCGGGTCAAAGCCAATTCTGAGGGCTTAAAGGGGCATGTTGGGGGTGGTCTTAAAGGAAGGATTTGGGTCAATTCTGAAGACTTACAGCAATGATGGGGGTGACCAATTTTGCGAGTCGAAGCCAATTCTGAGGGCTTAGGTTGTGATGACCAATTCTACGGGTCGAAACCAATTCTGCGGGCTTAAGGTGAGATGACCAATTCTACGGATCGAAGAAAATTCTGCGGGCTTAAGGTGAGATGACCAATTATGCGGGTCGAAGACAATTCCGCGGGCTTAAGGTGAGATGACCAATTCTGCTGCCAAAGCCAATTCTGCGGGCCAAAGGTAAGATGACCCATTATGCGGGTCGAAGCCAATTCTGCGGACTTAAGTAGAGGTGACCAATTCTGCGGGTCGAAGCCAATTCTGCGGGATTAAGGTGGGATGACCAATTCTGTGGGTCGAAGCCAATTATGCGGGCTTAAATTGAGATGACCAATTCTGCGGGTCGAAGCCAATTCTGCGGGATTAAGTTGAGATGATCAATTATGCGGGTCGAAGTCAATTCGGCGGGCTTAAGTTGAGATGACTAATTCTGTGAGTCGAAGCCAATTCTGCGGGCTTAAGTCTGAAATGACCAATTCTGCGGGCTTAAGTTTGAAATGACCAATTCTACGGGACGAAGCCAATTCTGCGGGCTTAAGTTGAGATGACCAGTTCTGCGGGTCGAAGCTAATTCAGCGGGATTAAGTTGATATGACTAATTTTATGGGTCCAAGATAATTCTGCGGGCTTAAGTTGAGATGACCAATTATGTGGGTCCAAGAAAATTATGCGGGCTTAAGTTGAGATGACCAATTATGCGGATCGAAGCCAAGTCTGCGGGCTTAAGTATAGGTGACCAATTCTGCGAATCGAAGCCAATTCTGCGGGCTTAAGTAAAGGTGACCAATTCTGCGAGTCCAAGCCAATTCTGTGGGCTTTAGGTGAAATGACCAATTTTATGGGTCAAAGCCAATTACGCGGGCTAAAGGTGAAATGACCAATTCTGCGGGTCAAATCCAATTCTGAGAGCTTAAGGTGAAATGACCAATTCTGCGGGTCGAAGCCAATTCTACGGGCTTAAGTTGAGATGACCAATTATGCGAGTCGAAGTTAATTCTGTAGGCTTAAGTTGAGATGACCAATTCTGCGGGTCGAAGCCAATTCAGCGGGCTTAAGTTGAGATGACCACTTCTGCGGGTCGAAGACAATTTTGCGAGCTTAAGGTGGGATGACCAATTCTGCTGGTCGAAGCCAATTCTACGGGCTTAAGTTGAGATGACCAATTCTGCGGGTCGAAGCCAATTCAGTGGGCTTAAGTTGAGATGACCAATTCTGCGGGTCGAAGCCAATTCTGTGGGCTTAAGTTGAGATGACCAATTCTGCGGGATCGAAGCCAATTCTGTGGGCTTAAGTTGAAATGACCAATTATGCGAGGTCGAAGCCAATTCTGCGGGCTTAAGGTGGGATGACCAATTATGTGTGTCAAAGCCAATTCTACGGGCTTAAGTTGAGATAACCAATTATGCGGGTCAAAGCCAATTCTACGGGCTTAAGTTGAGATGACCAATTCTGCGGGTTTAAGCCAATTCTGTGAGCTTAAGTGGAGGTTACCAATTATGCGGGTCGAAGCCAATTCTGTAGGCTTAAGGTGAAATGACCAATTCTGCGAGTCGAAGCCAATTCTACCAGCTTAAGTTAAGATGACCAATTCTAGGGGTCGAAGCCAATTCTACAGGCTTAACCATTAATTCAAAGCTTTGATTAGTACCCTCTTCAGCCTTTTGTACTTTGTGGGGCAGGATTCCCTCCAATTTCTGCAGGGGTTATATCTTTTGTAAGGGTTTGTAAGTATAAAGAAGGGGTAAGGTTGGAGTATTTCCATCACACCTTCACACTTTTACGTTACCACATTCTCACTTGCTTACTATTTCTTAATCTTACAAGATGGGTCTCCCTGGTAGCATTTAGTTTGCTAACTACCTCGAAGACCTGGAATCAATGTGCTCTTATAATATCGACTATGATGCTTTCAAAATGTGTCGAGTCTCTTTGTGGCACAATTGGCCCATTGAGTGGAACATGCTGATGGCGACGGTACAATTTTGGTACCCTGAAGACCATGTATTCTACTTTGGGTTGGATGAGGTTTGTCCTACCTACGAAGAGTTTTCTGCCACGCTAGGGATAAATCCCAGCATTGCTTCGGCTTTACCTGAATTTTTTCGTTATTCCAGGGATTTGTTGGCCGGGCTTCTTCATATTTCGCCTTCGGCGGCTAGGCCACTAATTACTAGAGGAATGATCTCCCTTTTGGCAATGTCACGATCCGTGCATTTGTAGGAGGTTGGTGATATTGGATACATTAGAGCTGTCATTCTAGGCTTGGTTTCAAAATTATTGCTGGTGATCGGGGAGCTGCTGGTGGACACACAACTTGCAACTATTGCTTCATGGATGTCCTACCGTCGTAATCCTGTGGCGGTGATACTGTCGGAGACTTTAAATGGCCTGAATGCCTGGCGAGAAGGTCATTCTGAGGGGTAGCCCAGTGATGTTGTTCATGTGGTTGTCTGAAAGGTTTCGTCTGGTCACTCCTCCAGAATATCCTTTGTCAGTTGTATCCAACTTCTTCTCACGTCATTTCATCAGCGTTGGCTTGGATCTTAAAAGCTAGGAGAACTGGTTTATGGAGCATGGGGATCTAAATCTGTATTGTTCAGTGCCTTGGTGGGGACCGTTGCTGCCTATTTTGGACCTAGGAGGATATCCGTATGTTCGACTGGTTTTTCTTAAATAGACATCTTTCTATTTCCCTTGGCGACTTCTGCCCCAATTTAGCTGGGAGCAAATCATTCCACCTCAGACACTAGACTTATTTCTGATAGAAGATTTGACAGAGCGTCTGCGCATGCGGCTTGGCTCTTTATGGGAGAGTCGCCGTCTGTCGACCCGCCCCTCACAGTCTGCAGGGAGAGTTTGGCACGTCCCTGGGGATTATATGAAGTGGTTTGTAATACCCCGTATTTTTATACTATATTAATTTGGGGGATTTATTGAATTTAATGTGAGTAATTTATTTAATAAAAATCCGGAAATTAATTATGTTATAATTATTAACGTGATGAGAGTTAGTAATTATGGGAAATTTGTTGAATATTACTAATGAGCAAAGTAATATATATGATATTGGTTATATTGAATGTCATGAGTGAATTAATTGACAATTTCGGAAATTTAAGTCGGGACGTGCTCGTGTCACGTCGGGACTAATTTTGTTAAATAAAAAGTGAATATTTTATAAGTTGTTCGTATGGTCGTTTTGAGTGCGCCAACGCGTTCGGAAGGGTCGAGGTAGTCAGAAAAGTGTACCCGGGGGTTTAGTTTGGGTCTCGGGGCATTTTTAGGCCTAATTGGTACCCCGGGAGGGCAATTTAGTCATTTCACCTTTTGGGTAATTAAACCCACGAAATTCAGCAACCTATATCAGCCATTTAGGCTAGTCTTTTAGGGTTTGAATATTCAGAAAACAAGTGACGGCCATTAGAGGAGAGAGGAGAGAGCTCCAAGGCAATCCAAGGCCCCAAAAGTGTTCCGTTTGCACCACAACCACCACCACCGCGTAGATCGCGAGATGAGGAACGCAGCCATACCAAAATCAGTCGTGAATCAGAATACCAAAAATACCAGGCAAGTGTTTAACTTGCTATTTTTGTTGATGCAATCTTCATATTAGTTTAGGAATGATTAGGGATGAATCATGTAGAAGAAAACCCAAATTTGTGATAGGAAAATGCATGTAGATTGATTATGTGAAAATTCTGGAAACCTTGCCATGTAGAGGAATATAACCCACGAAATTTTGATGTTATATTAGAAGGAAATTCTGGTAAAAATAGATTAGGATCATGTTTAAGAAAAACTCTAGGGTTCTTGATGATTAGATGAGATTTTGGGTTAATTATCCATGTTTAATGTTAGATATACACATGCTTTACGTTGAAAACATCTGGTATATTGATATAATGTTAGTAGTAGGATTTTTGGGACGTTTAGAATGGAAAAACATGGTTTTGGATGAAGAAAATTGGTAGAACCCGTAACTGCAATTCTGCAAATTTCGCATACCTGCTTGATCGATCGATCGAGCCTAGAGCTTCAATCGATCGACCCCTCCTGGCAGACTCCTATTTCCCTTATAAATGATTTAAAAATCAAATTGTCGTGATATAATTCTTGGGCATTCTTAGTATAATGATTTGGGAGTCATGGAGGACCAGTAGGGCGTATGAATAAATGTTGGGATCATTAATATTCGACGAGAATGGCATTTATGGGATATTTACTTTAGGGTTAGTAAATTGATATATTAAAGGGTGAGGCACGTAAGAGAGTTACGTTGAAACGCGATAATGCGCCTACTGAATTTCCTACTTGGAAGGATAGAATCCACGAGCGTTACGTAATAAGTGAGAAAACCATTCAAGGTAAGGTTAGAGATGAAACCTTGTACATAATACTAATAATGTGAAAATTAAGGATAAATGTCGTAATTATGGGTGATGAGAGAAACCTATATTGATATAATGATAAGTGGTATATTTATATGGTTGTGTATGCATATATAATATACGTGTGAAAAACGTACCCGCGCTACTTGCTATCCCTGAGGTTACCGTGCTGGGACAGTCTTATCTTGATGGGACCTTTATGGGGGATATTGACTTGTACCCTAGAAGATAGATATCCTTGGTACAGGCTATCGGACCGATAGTTCAGACGGTCCTAAGAGACGTGACGGTATGTACTGACCTCTTAGAGACTTGGAATCTATGCTTCGCCTCAATCTTGTTTTGTGTATTTATGTTATTACAATTCGAGAGTGATTCCGAACTTGCACACCCCTTAGTGTGAGCGATACGGGGATTGGATAGCAGAGTATGCTTGCACCATAGTTTGTATGTTGGCACTGTTAGGATATATATATATATTATACGAGTGCTTAGTATATATATCTGAATTGGGGAATTTAAATTGTTGCTGTAACGTAGTAAGTGAGAAATAATTCTGGACTATAAATTATGAATACTTGTTTTGAGAAAGTATAATATGTCACTAGAAAACTTTATTGATTTTTATAAAGTTAAAATGGAGAACTTTGGTCATTAATTGGAACATCCTTTTTAAAATGGAATCGTTGTATTGTAAATCTTACGAGTAATCTAAGATAAGTTAAATCATTTAGGAAGACTAGTGCGATTAATGATAAGACAAACCGTTGGGAAGGTTAGTGCGATAGGTGTGCACATTAGAAGAGAGGTGAGATTTTCTCAAGAGAGTGTCGCACTAATATGTTGTTGCATTGGCCTGTATCAATTTAAATACTTGCTAAACGTATTTTAAATCAAACACACTTTCGGGCTCTGACCCGTTTCTTTTTCTCTTTCTCTCTCTTGTATATATATGTATGTATTACAGGTGCCCAGACACAGGGGCGACTTGCTTAGGATCTCTTGGCATGAACGCGCTGCAGCTTAGGTGGGAGTTGCAAGTCACTTGCGTAGACGGCTTCCTTTATTGACTCCACTTCTAGCATTCTCATTTATTGGGCACGTGTCTCCCTTTCTATTATTCCGTTGTTATTGGGACATTTGTATTTCATTTATTTCTAGTACTGTTACTATGGGATTTTATTCAGTAGTTGTGTTACTTTATATTTCGCATGTTGACATTCGATTGACGAATGTTTTAAATAAATTTGATTATGTTACAGGTTGTTGTGGTGTGATTCTTATTTATTGATGTTGTTAATAAAATAAATGATTTTCTTTAAATAAAATTTGGAAGGTATGTATGAAAATGGTTTTGACACTTAGCTTAATTAATTAGGGTGTTAAATTGGAAAAAATTATTTTTATCGACAGTGATGATTAGAATGAACCAACTGTTCACCTTGATTTAATTTAATAAAGGAGTGATCGCCCGGTATTTAATTAGGTGGGGTGTCACAGGTGGTATCAGAGCATTAGGTTCTAGTGTCCATAGGATCTGTACGGCTTATTTCGCTTTCAGCTTAACGTTATTGCTATAGAGCCCTATTTTTAGGATTGTTGTATTTTTGCTTTTACGTTTAAGTCTTCAGCTATTTGAGATTTGATAATGACTGTAGACTAATAAACTTGTTCACGTTTCAGATGCCTCCGAGACGTGCTCCGAAGGATAGACGTGCCTAGGCCGAGCAGGCAGCAGCTCCGGCACAGGGTATTATGAATGCGAACGAGGTAGCCGCCATTGTTGCTCAGGCGGTGAATGCCGCACTAGCGGTGGTTCAGCAGGCTCCACCTCAGATTCAGGCAGTGGCGCCAGCACCAGCACAGCTTCCATCTGCATGGGAGAGGGTTCGGGATGCTTTTCAGAAAGCGCATCCCCCTGAGTTTTCTGGTAGCTCCGATATTATCACAGTTAGCCAATGGAAGAAAGACATCCAGCGGCATCTCCGTATGTATGAGTGCACTGACGTGCAAAAGCAGTTATTGGCTTCCTTTAAGCTGGTGGGAGCCGCATTATAGTGGTGGGAGTCCACTACCACTTTGGAGGAGAGGGACACGATCCCTATTCAGTTGTTCTGGGAGCGGTTTGACCGCAAGTATTTTCCACCCGCAGTGCAGACTGAGATGAGGCGGAAATTGTTAAATCTGAAGCAGGAGAATCTTACTGTAGCTGAGTATGAGGAGGAGTTCACGAGACTTCTCACCATTGTGCCAGATGAGGCACCTACTGATAGCAAGAAGGTTATGCTGTTTGTCGACGGGTTAGCTTGGAGGATCCGTCAGCACCTTATTGGGAATTTATCTCTGAGTAGTTTCACTGATGTGCTCAACGCCGCATTGCTACATTGCCAAGATCACCGCTTCCATCTTCAGTGAAGCAAGAGAGCAGGAGAGTCCATCCAGCAGGGCAGGGCCGAGGGTAATAGTGCCAGTGGGGCACCATCTAATGGACAGACTCATCAGCACGAGCAGAGTTCCCATCAGGGGGACCCTGCTAAGCGATTCCATTCGGGTGATTCTAGGCAGGGATACGGGGGTTTTAGACAGGGCCATCAGGGTCAGCCTAATCAGCAGGGCCAGTAGGGCCACCACCGACAGCAGGGTCAGCAGCAGGGCCAGCAGCGTACTAATCAGGGCCAACAGGGCCAGTGGCGGAGAAGTAACGGCCAGCAGGGCCGTGGTCAGCAGGGACAGAAGGGAGGAAACTTCAGAGGCCGATGTTTTGGGTGCGGCAAACATGGCCACAGACGTCAGGATTTTCCTAAGGGTGATAGGGCCCCACAGCAGCAGGGAGCCCGTAATGAGCCGCAGAGGCCACTATTTCCACCTGCCCTCCCAGCTCCAGCCCAGGTACCAGCCTTACCAGCCATTCCAGCAGCTCCAGTGCAGCAGGGGCAATTACAGTATGGACGTGTCTATAACGTCCACCAGGCAGCAGCTCCACAGGCACCACCCGCGATTGAGGGTATGTTTCCTATCCATGGTACTATGGGTCGGGTTTTGTTTGATACGGGGGCAACACATTGTTTTATAGCTACGCATTTTGTGAAGACCTTAGGGTTGTTAGCCACAGCAGAGAGCACAGTGACGTGTGTGGACTCACCACTGGGGAGTGGGTCACTTATTTTCTTTATATGCCGAGGAGTTGGGGTAGAGATCGGTAGTTTGGTATTACCTACGGACATGTTAGTCTTGGACATGCACGAGCATGATGTGATTATTGGTATGGATTGGCTCGCAGCTTATAGAGCCATGATTGATTGCTTCGGTGGGAGCATTGTTTTTTCCATTCAGGGGCAAGAGATGTTTGTAGTGGCGATGCCTCGCCCAGAGGGAGGTTCGACCGCTCATTTGTATTACATAGAGGAGGATACCTCTAAGGAGGTTGTGATTCCCTTAGATTCGATCCCAGTTGTCAGGGAGTATTCCGATGTGTTCCAGGAGATACCAGGCCTACCCCCTAGTCGAGAGATAGACTTTGTTATAGATTTATTGCCAGATATGATACCTATAGCACGCGCACCGTACCGTATGGATCCGGCAGAGATGCGAGAGCTACGAGATCAGATAGAGAAGCTGTTAGGTCAGGGCTTCATTCGTAGGAGTACCTCACCTTGGGGCGCTCCAGTCTTGTTTGTGAAGAAGAGAGATGGTTCACTGAGATTGTGTGTGGACTACCGGGAGCTGAACAAGGTCACGGTACGGAATAAGTATCCGTTGCCTCGAATCGATGATCTGTTCGACCAGTTGAGGGGAGAAACTTTCTTTTCGAAGATAGATCTGAGGTCGGGGTACCATCAGTTACGTATTAGAGAGCAGGATGTTTCGAAGACTGCTTTCTTGACGAGATATGGGTCCTATGAGTTTAGGGTGATGCCGTTCGGACTCACAAATGCTCCAGCCGTTTTCATGGACTTGATGAACCGAGTATTCAGAGAGTTCTTGGATCAATTTTTCATCGTCTTCATAGATGACATCTTGATATATTCACACTCCGAGGAGGAGCATGCCGAGCACTTGAGACAGGTTCTTCAGACTCTACGAGAGCATCAGTTGTATGCCAAGTACGAGAAGTGCGGATTCTGGTTGCGAGAGGTACAGTTCTTGGGGCATGTTGTCTCTTAGCAGGGAATAGCAGTTGACCCGAGTAAAGTATCAGCGGTGAGGGAGTGGGGACAACCCACAACACCAATGGAAGTGCGTAGTTTCTTGGGATTAGCTGGTTACTACAAGAGATTCATTCGGGGATTCTCCAAAATAGCGGGTCCATTGATGAATCTGACTCGCAAGGGATTACCATATGTTTGGGATGACGCTTGTCAGTTGGCTTTCGACGAGCTGAAAGACAAGCTTACTTCAGCGCCAGTCCTTGCGTTACCGAAGCCAGGTGTGGAGTACCTGGTTTACACCGATGCCTCTTTACGGGGACTTGGGGGAGTACTTCAGCAGGAAGAGAAGGCTATAGCTTTTGCCTCCCGCAAGATTAAGCCGCATGAGAAGAATTACCCCACTCACGACCTGGAGTTAGCAGCGGTCGTATTTGCATTGAGAATATGGAGGCACTATTTGTTGGGGGAGATGTTCCGTTTGTTCACAGACCACAAATCACTGCAGTACCTGTTCACTTAGCGAGAGCTGAATATGCGTCAGCGCAGATGGCTAGAGTTTGTGAAGGACTACCAGTTCGATATAAAGTATCATCCGGGAAAGGCCAACGTAGTTGCTGATGCGTTGAGTCGTAGACCGGTAGACGAAGTAGCCGACGTCTGGAAAGCAAAGTGGAAGGAGTTGGGTCATCAGGAAGCAGTGGCACGTTCTTTCATGTCCGTGATGTCAGTCACACCTGAGATTGTTTTGAGGGTAATATAGGCACAGACCACAGACCCATTTTGCCAAGAGCAGATTGGGCGACTTCTAGCCGAGGGTGCTGAGTCCTACTCTGTTAGTTCCGATGGGGGTTTGCGGTTTAATGGGAGATTGGTGGTTCCAGAAGGAGAAGAATTACGCCATGCTGTGATGACTCATTCTCATGGGTCCCGATTTTCAGTACATCCGGGAGGCGATAAGATGTACCAGGATATGAGGAGGCAATATTGGTGGAGTGGGATGAAGAAGGAAATTGCTGAATTCGTGTCCAAGTGTTCTACCTGCCAGCTGGTGAAGGTGGACCATCAGAAACCGTCAGGGCTGCTTCAGCCATTGGAAGTACCCGTGTGGAAGTGGGAGAGCATTTCCATGGATTTTATTATAGGGTTGCCTACCTCACAGCGGGGCCACGATTCTATCTGGGTGATTGTAGACCGTTTGTCCAAGGTGGCTCATTTTCTGCTGGTGCGGACAGATTATACCACGGGTCAGTATGCTCAGTTGTTCATCGCCGAGATTGTCAGATTACATGGGGTGCCCCTGAATATTGTGTCAGATAGAGACAAGATTTTTGTGTCACGTTTCTGGGAAAGATTTCAGGAGGCTATGGGTACTGAGTTGAGGTTGAGTTCAGCTTACCACCCACAGACAGACGGACAGACAGAGCGTACTAATCAGATATTAGAGGATATGCTACGCATGTGTGTTCTCAATTTTGGAGGAGGTTGGGAGCCACACCTTCCACTGGTAGAGTTTGCTTATAATAACTCTTATCAGTTCACGATTGGCATGGCTCCATTTGAGGCTTTGTATGGCAGGCCTTGTCGTTCTCTAACTTGTTGGCTCGAAGTGGGGGATAACAAGTTGCTAGGACCAGAGGTAATTCAGGAGACCTCCGCGAGGATCGAGATGATCAGGAGTCGTATTCGGGTAGCCCAGGACAGGCAGAAGAGCTACGCCGATGCAAAACGGTTCTTCCGGGAGTTTTGTGTGGGGGACCAAGTGTTATTGCATGTATCTCCTATGAAGGGAGTGATGAGGTTCGGGAAGAAGGGGAAGTTGGCTCCGAGGTATGTGGGACCATTTCCCATCATCGAGAGGATTGGTCCGGTTGCATACAGGTTGGGACTGCCAGAACATTTACATCGCATCCACGATGTATTCCACATCTCGTCGTTGAGACGATATCTTCGGGATGATATGGCCCATACTCACATTGCGATAGATGAGATCGACTTACAGCCTGACAGCTCTTACGAGGAGAGACCGGTGGCTATCCTAGACTATAGTGAGAGGAGATTGAGGTCGAAGATAGTTCCACTTGTGCGGGTCCAGTGGGAGCATCATAATGTGGAGGAATCCACTTGGGAGCGCGAGGCAGATATGCACGAAAGCTATCCAGAGTTGTTTTTACCAGGTATGCCTTATTTTCCGAATTTCGGGACGAAATTCCGTTATTAGGGGGGAAGTATGTAATACCCCATATTTTTATGCTATATTAATTTAGGGGATTTATTGAATTTAATGTGAGTAATTTATTTAATAAAAATCCGGAAATTAATTATGTTATAATTATTAACGTGACGAGAGTTAGTAATTATGGGAAATTTGTTGAATATTACTAATGAGCAAAGTAATATATATGATATTGGTTATATTGAATGTCATGAGTGAATTAATTGACAATTTCGGAAATTTAAGTCGGGACGTGCTCGTGTCACGTCGGGACTAATTTTGTTAAATAAAAAGTGAATATTTTATAAGTTGTTCGTATGGTCTTTTTGAGTGTGCCAACGCGTCCGAAAGGGTCGAGATAGTCAGAAAAGTGTACCCGGGGGTTTAGTTTGGGTCTCGGGGCATTTTTAGGCCTAATTGGTACCCCGGGAGGGCAATTTAGTCATTTCACCTTTTTGGGTAATTAAACCCACGAAATTCAGCAACCTATATCAGCCATTTAGGCTAGTCTTTTAGGGTTAGAATATTCAGAAAACAAGTGACGGCCATTAGAGAAGAGAGGCAATCCAAGGCCCCAAAAGTGTTCCGTTTGCACCACAACCACCACCATCGCGTAGATCGCGAGACGAGGAACGCAGCCATACCAAAATCAGTCGTGAATCAGAATACCAAAAATCCCAGGCAAGTGTTTAACTTGCTATTTTCGTTGGTGCAATCTTCATATTAGTTTAGGAATGATTAGGGATGAATCATGTAGAAGAAAACCCAAATTTGTGATAGGAAAATGCATGTAGATTGATTATGTGAAAATTCTGGAAACCTTGCCATGTAGAGGAATATAACCCACGAAATTTTGATGTTATATTAGAAGGAAATTCTGGTAAAAACATATTAGAATTATTTTTAAGAAAAACTCTAGGGTTCTTGATGATTAGATGAGATTTTGGGTTAATTATCCATGTTTAATGTTAGATATACACATGCTTTACGTTGAAACATCTAGTATTTTGATATAATGTTAGTAGTAGGATTTTTGGGACGTTTAGAATGGAAAAACATGGTTTTGGATGAAGAAAATTGGTAGAACCCGTAACTGCAATTCTGCAAATTTCGCAGACCTGCTTGATCGATCGATCGAGCCTAGAGCTTTGATCGATCGAAGGTTCGATCGATCGAGCCCCAGGCTTCGATCGATCGACCCCTCCTGGCAGACTCCTATTTCCCTTATAAATGATTTAAAAATCGAATTGTCTTGATATAATTCTTGGGCATTCTTAGTATAATGATTTGGGAGTCATGGAGGACCAGTAGGGCGTATGAATAAATGTTGGGATCATTAATATTCGACGAGAATGGCATTTATGGGATATTTACTTTAGGGTTAGTAAATTGATATATTAAAGGGTGAGGCGCGTAAGAGAGTTACGTTGAAACGCGATAATGAACCTACTGAATTTCCTAGTTGGAAGGATAGAATCCACGAGCGTTACGTAATAAGTGAGAAAACCCTTCGAGGTAAGGTTAGAGATGAAACCTTGTACATAATACTAATAATGTGAAAATTAAGGATAAATGTCGTAATTATGGGTGATGAGAGAAACCTATATTGATATGATGATAAGTGGTATATTTATATGGTTGTGTATGCATATATTATATACGTGTGAAAAACGTACCCGCGCTACTTGCTATCCCTGAGGTTACCGCGCTGGGACAGTCTTATCTCGATGGGACCTTTATGGGGGATATTGACTTGTACCCTAGAAGATAGATATCCTTAGTACAGGCTATCGGACCGATAGTTCAGACGGTCCTAAGAGACGTGAGGGTATGTACTGACCTCTTAGAGACTTGGAATCTATGCTTCGCCTCAATCTTGTTTTGTGTATTTATGTTATTACAGTTCGAGAGTGATTCCGAACTTGTACACCCCTTAGTGTGAGCGATACGGAAATTGGATAGCAGAGTATGCCTGTACCATAGTTTGTATGTTGGCGCTGTTAGGATATATATATATTATACGAGTGCTTAGTATATATATCTGAATTGGGGAATTTAAACTGTTGTTGTAACGTAGTAAGTGAGAAATAATTCTGGACTATAAATTATGAATACTTGTTTTGAGAAAGTATAATATGTCACTGGAAAACTTTATTGATTTTTATAAAGTTAAAATGGAGAACTTTGGTCATTAATTGGAACATCCTTTTTAAAATGGAATCGTTGTATTGTAAATCTTACGAGTAATCTACGATAAGTTAAATCATTTAGGAAGACTAGTGCGATAAATGATAAGACAAGCCGTTGGGAAGGTTAGTGCAATAGGTGTGCACATTAGAAGAGAGGTGATATTTTCTCAAGAGAGTGTCGCACTAATATGTTGTTGCATTGGCCTGTATCAATTTAAATACTTGCTAAACGTATTTTAAATCAAACACACTTTCGGGCTCTGACCCGTTTCTTTTTCTCTTTCTCTCTCTTGTATATATATGTATGTATTACAGGTGCCCAGCCACAGGGGCGACTTGCTTAGGATCTCTTGGCAGGAACGCGCTGCAGCTTAGGTGGGAGTTGCAGGTCACTTGCGTAGACGGCTTCCTTTATTGACTCCACTTCTAGCATTCTCATTTATTGGGCACATGTCGCCCTTTCTATTATTCCGTTGTTATTGGTACATTTGTATTTCATTTATTTCTAGTACTGTTACTATGGTATTTTATTCAGTAGTTGTGTTACTTTATATTTCGCATGTTGACATTCGATTGACGAATGTTTTAAATAAATTTGATTATGTTCCAGGTTGTTGTGGTGTGATTCTTATTTATTGATGTTGTTAATAAAATAAATGATTTTCTTTAAATAAAATTTGGAAGGTATGTATGAAAATGGTTTTGACACTTAGCTTAATTAATTAGGGTGTTAAATTGGAAAAATTTATTTTTATCGACAGTGATGCTGAGAATGAACCAACTGTTCACCTTGATTTAATTTAATAAAGGAGTGATCGCCCGGTATTTAATTAGGCGAGGTGTCACATGGTTGTGGAGGAGAGTAGTTAGCAAGATATTGGAAGTGGAGACTGGAAAAAGGTTGCTTGCCTTATCTGATAGAATGGAGGGAGGTGTGGTAGTTTTTCCTGAAGCTGGTTCGAGCTTATATGTCCATGGAGCGTATGCGGCACTCTATTCAGGCAGGGGAAGCTTAGGGACCCCAGGATGTAGATGATGATGATGGAGCAGGCTCCTCTGGTAGCTGTGGATAGGACTCTTGGAGAGTTTATTTTGTAATGGGGAATAAATTTTGGAGTTTATTTATCTTTTTAGGAAGGTAAGGGGGGAAGGGAGTCATCCGTTCCTTTTCTTATGTAATTATACTGTAAATTCTTGTTAGTTAAATAAATAAGTTTTTGATCATCCAGCTGTGACTTTTTTATGAGTTTTGTATTTTTGAATTATCTATACCGATCCCTAAGGCATACGTAATCCTTTTGTTCAAGTATTTGTTAGAATGAACTGTCCTTCTCGGAGATTAAAAAAAAAAGAATAGTTTTTTTATGAAAAAGAAAGGGTCGTGCTCATGTAAAATGTGTGAAGTGCCTACGTACCTCTAGGATTTTAATTTTTTTTTTATTTTCTTTAAAATGGTCTTTGCAGAGGATCAGGCACACGTAATTCTGGGTAGAGGGAAATGAAGATTTTTTATTTTAGAATAGAAGGGAGATGAGAAGAGTCATAGTGCACCGAGATTTCGGACTAGGGGTAGAATTTTTTGAGATGGTCCAGGTTGACTGGACGAGCCATCTCTTCTCCATCTAGGTCGATGAGCATGGAGACACCACCAGATAAGATCTTCTTCACAATGTATGGGCTACTCTAATTGGGATTGAATTTCCCTCTGGGGTCCCAGATGGGCTCTACTATTTCTTTGAGGTCTAAATCCCCCTCTTGGACATCGCGTTCTTTGACTCTCTTATGGAATGAACGTGTTATTCGGTGATGATACCCTTGTATGTGATACAGCGCTTTTAGTCTCCTTTTGTCTAAGAGTAGCAGTTCGTCGAGAGGGATTTGATGCCAGTCCTCCTCACTGACTTGGCTTTCGAGCATGACACAAAGTGAAGGGATTTCTAGCTCCACAGGTAGGACTGCTTCCATACCGTAGACTAGAGAGTAAAGGGTAGCCCCAATAGAGGTTCAAATTGAGGTTCGGTAGCCCCAGAGTGCGTATAGGATTTGGTCGGCCTAATCTCGATAGCTTTCGGTCATCTTACTGATGATGGCCTTGAGGTTCTCGTTGGTGGCTTCGACTGCACCATTGGTTTGAGGTCGGTATGGAGAAGATTTTTGTCTTTGAATCCCATACTCATTGACCACTTCTGTGACTTCTGCCTCGAAATGCAACCCGTTATCAGACACTAGCTCGTGTGGGACCCCATATCGAAAGATAATGTTTTTCTTGATGAATTGGGCCACTTTCTTGGCATTCAGCACTGCGTATGACTCATATTCGACACATTTGGTGAAGTAATTAATGGAAACTAGGATGAACTCATGCCCGTTGGAAGCCTTCAGTGTAACCTTCCCTATAATGTTGATGCCCCAGGTGGAGAATGGCCAGGGAAAGTCATGTTATATAATTCACGCGGAGGCAGATGCTGAAATTCGAAGAACTGTTGGCATTTGAGGCATCTCGGAACATAAATCCTGGGTCATGGTGATACAGTAGTAGCCTTATCGGATGATCTTTTTGGAAAGCATGTGACCGTTCATGTGGGGCCCTCATTCCCCGCTGTAAATTTTCTGCATTATCTTTTCAATGTCAGCCCCTGCGATGCAGTGTAGATGGGTTCCATCGAAGTTTCTCTTAAGCTTTATGATAGATGATGTACAGGGTAGCCAATCTTCGGAGGGTTGCTCGGTCTTTCTTGTTGGAACCCTCGGGATACCTACCATGCTTGAGGAGGTGCCAGATATCATAATACCAGCAGTTGGCTAGCTCGGGATCTTCTGCGGTGACAAGCTCAATGTGGTAGCAGTGGGTATGTTTATCTTGCTTTTGAACTAGGAAGGGGGTCATAGTTATTCCTTTGGGAATGTCGACCATGGACGCCAAGGTAGCAAGGGAATCGTCTAGGTTATTATTTTCTCAAGGTAGGTAATGGAAGGTGATATCTTACAATTGGGAGGCTAGTTCTTCTAAGTGGGCATGGAAGGGTTGGAGCTTCTCGTCCTTGACTCTCCACTTTCTGAGCACTTGACCGATGATGAGGGTGGAATCCCCGTAGACATCTAGGTATTGAATGCCTTTCTTGAGAGCAACTTTGAGGCTACCGTGCATGCCTCGTATTCAGTCATATTATTGGTGCAGGGGAAATTCAACTTGATGGCGATGGGAGTGTGGGAGTCATCTAGGGCGATCAGAAGTATCCCAATGCCATATCCCTTTTTATTGGTAGCACCGTCAAAGAAAATTTGCCATCGAAGATCGTCCTGATCAGCATAGAAGATGTTTTCATCTGGGAATTAGGATATCCAGTCATCAGCCTCTTCCATGGGGTAGTTAGCGAGGTATTCAGATATGGCTTTTCCTTTTATGGCTTTCTGTGTGACATACACGATATCAAACTCGGCTAAGAGCATCAACCATTGGGCCATTCGACTGGATAAGGTGAGTTTCTCAAGCAGGTACTTGATGGGGTCCATTTGGGATACAAGCTTAATGGGGAAGACGAGCATGTAGTGTTGTAAATTTTGAGTGACCCAAACAAGCGCGACGCGTGCTTTTTCTAAAGCAGTGTAGTTAACTTCGTAACCAGTCAGTTTACGTCTGACGTAATAGATGTCTCTTTCTTTACGGGAATCTTTAAGGTACTGAGCTAGCAAAGCCCCAGCTGCAGTGTCGGTTAAGGTTAGGTATAGGAGCAAAGGGAGACCAGGCCGTGGTGGCATGAGTACCATGGGTTCGGTCAGATATTGCTTGATAAGGTCAAAAGCTTCTTGGCAAGCCTCGTTCCAAACCTTAGTTGAATCCTTTCATACGAGCTTGAATATGGGTTTGCAAATGGAGGTTAACTGGCTGATGTATTATAATTTCTAAAGAAAACCTCAGACTTCTTTCTTCATTCGGGGATGTGGCATCTCAAGTATGGATTTTATCTTGGCAGGATCTGATTTTATCTCTTTCTCACTGACCATGAATCTCAAGAGTTTTCCTTTTGTAACCCCGAAGACGCATTTCTGTGGATTGAGTCTCATCTAATACTATCGCAATCGTTCGAAGAACTTTCTAAGAGCAGGGACATGTCCTTATCTAGTCTTGGATTTGATAATCATATGATCCACATAGACCTCAACTTCTTTATGAATCAGATCGTGCAGGATGCTTGTGGCAGCCCTCTGGTAGGTAACCCCAGTATTCTTGAGACCAAATGGCATGACAGTGTATAAAAGGTTCCCCATAAGGTGATGAGCGCGGTCTTTTCTTGGTGGTATGGGTGCATTTTTATTTGGTTATATCAGGCAAATCTGTCGACGAATGACTTAAGAGAATGACTGGTTGTGTTGTCCACGATCATGTTGATATTGGGTAGCGGATAATCATCCTTTGGAGAGGCTTTGTTCAAGTCGCGGATGCCTACACACATCAGAACCTTCCCTCCTGATTTCAGCACAGGCACTATGTTGGCTATCCATGTGGGATATTTGATCACACGAATGAAACCCACATTCAGCTGTTTGACCACCTTCTCTTTGACTTTGAACGACCATTCGGTGCGGAGATTTATCAACTTTTATTTAACCGGCTTGTGATCTGGAAGAGTGGGGATCTCATATTGAGCTATTTCAGGATCAATGCCAGGCATATTGTTATAGGACCATGCGAAGACATCCATAAATTCCTTTAGAAATTCTTTGAGTTGTATATGATCATGCTCGTCAAGGGTAGCCCCTATCCTAATCTCACGATGTTGGCTACTAGAACTGAGGTTAATAACAACAGTCTCTTCTTCATTAACTTGAATGCGGTTATGTTTTTTATTATTAACCTTATTTAAATCAGTTAAGAATTATTTATTTGCAAAATCATCATCATCAAAAGTTTGATTAGAATCTAAACAGTTAATGTAAGGCACAACAAGATACTCAAAATCTTCGTTTATTTCATTGATAGGAAAAATAGCATTGAGAACCTCATCAAAGGAGGACTCAATTACATTTGAGCGAGGATAGACAATAGAAGAACAAATAGGGTAAACATTAGGATTTCAATAGGTAGAACTGGCGCAGCATGCCAGTTGAGGAGAGGTGTATCAGCAGCTTTAATCAGGTGGGATGGATCCAGTGATGTAGTGCTTGAGTGAACCATGCAGAGTGTCAGCCCCAGTGTCTGTAAGTTGAATGAGTCCTCGGAGTCACCTTCCTTAGAATCTTTGGTATCTTTGATGAGCGGTTGTACACGGTGTTAGGAACTTTCGGCCCATGGGTAGCTATCTTGAACAAAGATCTCCATTCCAGGATTCATCTTCTTGTCTGTATGGTCATACCATGATTCCAGAAAGTCGCAAAAGGGGAAGTCTTCAACCTCTTTGATGAATCGTCCATTCAAGGAGTCACCTGGGATAGTCTGGATGTAGACTAATCTTCACTTTGGTCGAGACAGGCGGATCATTTTGAGCTCTTGTTCTGATGGTTGATACCCCAAACCACAAGGAGGGAAATATTTCTTCAGTTCAATGGGATCAAGTATCCCTTGTTGTCTTTGTCCTATCCCCAATCCGGGCATAAAGTGCATGTTTTAGAACATATAAATCACATTAACGTTGCCATGAGGGTCATATTCTGGATAAACCCTTTCTTTGAAATTGTCCCCTGCCGGGAGTAGGAGTGGTTCAACTCTAAATCCTGATAGGAGCATGTCATTCGACCCGTGTTGTATTTCAAGGATTGGATTGCTGGTGCTTTCACCCTCAGCATTATCGTCATCGCCCAAAAGGGTAATGACTCATCCATCGGCAAAGAACTTCAATTTCTGATGGAGTGAGGAAGACACACTTTTGGTACTGTGGAGCCAAGGTCATCCGAGAAGCAGGTTAAAAAAAGATGGGATGTCAATAACTTGGAATTCAATGACAGGGTTTATAGGGCCAACCCCTATTACAAGTTTTATGGATTCCATCACTTCCCGATGGGAATTATCGTAGGCATGTACAGCAGCGGAGGTTGGAGCGAGGTCACTTTCCTTCAGTCCTAAGCATTGGAAGGTCCTTAGTGGGCAAACATTCAAGGCGGATCCATTTCGATAAGAGATAGTGGTACGACCTTACCCATAACTTTGACGGAGATGTTGAGTGAATGATTATGGTTTGGCCCAATACTGTGGATTTCGCCTTCAAAAAAGTATAGCATTCAGGTAGAGGTCAAAGATCCGACCAAATTTACCGCTTTTTCTGGTGTAATAGAGGGAGGAACTGTGGGTCCAGTGAGCAACTTGATCAAAGCATTTATGTAAAGCTGAGAAGACATGAAAAGCCCCCATAGATTGATGTTAGCTTGAGTTTTCTTCAGTTGATTAAGAATCTTGCTCTCCTCGAGGGTCATTTCTGGCATAGGAAGGTTTTCAACACCCTTACCTTTGTCACTTGCTGGTAATGAGCTTAGGATCTGGTAATGCCTCCCTGATCTAGTCATGTGATTTACTGAAGAAGGGAAGAACATAAATCCGGTTTCCTCATCAATCTCGAGTTATTTTTCCACCTTATTTATTTCTTCGAGGAGTTCTTCAAATGATATCATCCCACACATGTCGGCTATCGGGCCAGTCTTCTCGAAAACTTGTTCTTCATTCGAATCTCTGAATTCTTCCCCCCATCCGGTGGTAACAATTATGTCTTTCTATGTAAAGTCGATGCATTCCACAACTTCAATGGCTTCTTCATACAGGTCTTCCCTAACTGTGCGGATATGTGAGGCTGAAGCCTGCCCATTAACAGAAGGGACACGGGGGCGTGCTGCTACTCTTCGGGAACCTAGATGGGCTCAGGTGGAGCGATAGCAAGAGGGAATAGGGCCTCGGGCTCTTAAGGAATAAGCACCTGGTTTCGTTGCATCTCTTGGACCTCAGTCTATAGGTTGTCAATCTTGGACACCAGCTGAGCTAGGACTGCCATCAGATCTGGTTGCGCAACTGGTGCTTGATCTGTGTTCTCTATGAAAAGCGAATGGATATCGGACTCGAAGGAAGTAACAGGGGAATAGACAGAACTACGGGGTGATTTGACTGAAGATCGGAGCCAATAAGGAGCCAGGCCAAGGGCGTGCGATCGACCTGAGAAAAGGTAAAATGGGATTTATTTTTGAGAAAAATAATGAAAAATTTTCTGAGATTTTTTTAGTTTTCTTTTATTTGAGATTGAAAGACAACATATTTGTGGATCTTTGGTAAAGAAAAGAGAAATGTTTTTAGATTTTTGATAAAGAAAGGAGAAATGTTTTTTGTATTTTTTATAAAGAAGGGAGGAATGTTTTGGAGACGGGTCTCAGCATGATTATTATAATTATTATGTTCTCACTTGTATTAAATTATCCTAAATGCAAAATAAAATGTCGGACGGCACTCGAGCCTGGAAAAGTTAGGTTTGTTACATAAGCAAAGATATGGTTGGACTTGTAACCAGGCTCATGGGCAGGGTCCTGTTTTAAAAATGCACGAAAATTTAGGCAGTAGGCCGAACCAAAATTTCGGCAGAGTTTCGGTTTGAAACCGACAATCTAACATGTGTGTCCTAGGCTTGACACCTATATATGGGTATGCAGTTGGTTTAGTGAATCAGAAAGGGTTCCCCCCTTTGGTGTGGCTTCCATGATATACGTCCTTCTTTTAACGGTAATCGGTACGTGTGGACAAGCCATTTGATAAACCTGAGTGTACGTGAATTTCCTCACCATATACCTCGTGAGGACGGTATATCTGAGAGCGAATTTGATATACTCGGCGTATGTGAATGAGTTACCTGCGATATACCTCCTATCATAACTTCGGTCAAGCGGTACGATGCGGGGGAACCGTTCGATATACATCGAAGGTACTTGGCCAATGGAAGGTGAAAGTCATATCGCTTTGGCTAACTGCGCCCTGCCGGACCAGCGCCCATCACGAAGTGACCCTCTAGTCACTGGACAAAAATTTTGGTCAATCACAATGCTTTTTGGTGATATCGTGTGAATCATGGATGATTCTCTTATTAGTATCTTATGAGAGTATCTTTCTTGATTATGCCAACGGGGAGTAAAGTACAAGTACCAATGGTACACCAAGTATGGATGGGTGATGCGTGCCGCATGTGGATATATGCGATCCTAGGTTCACGTGGTGTGAAGTGTACATGGAGAATTTTTCTACAAGTGTATGAATAGAAGCATAAGTATGGGGTATACATGAAAAGGGGGAACATACAAAATGGGGGAAAATCTAAACAAACATAACATCCATGTAAATAGAGTCTAGCCTTCAAAAGAAAAATCCCCAGTGGAGTTGCCACTATGGCCATCCCTGGATATACCCCCTCGCGGCGTGACGGGAGAGAATCCTCTAGGTCTCACGTGTCCCTCTTGGGAGCGCTTCGACCGACATCGGTGAATGAGGTGAAAAATGTAGAGAAATAGAGTCATCAGTCTATTTTACTCAAAACAGACAAAAGAAAGGGAGCCATTTCGAAGAACAGTATCCAAAGACATACTGATACATACGAAACCAAAATGATTCGAATAGGGTCTAGAGGCTAAGTTACGAAATGGGAAGGTGTTAGGCACCTATTCCGCCCTTACGGTCTCTCATGGGTTTTTGCTATTTTCCTTTATTTTCCCCATGATATGTGTGCATGTGTATATGTAGTGGAGATTGGAATCATCGACTTGTATTATGAAAGAGATAAAGCGAGTCATCCATAGGAATGTTCCTAAAAATAATATTAGAAAATAGGATTTACGCGATTATCTTTGCGTTGATCGTTATAATGGAATAATAACGCATATGGAATAATACGCCATTAAGAACAAATATATATATATATATATATATAATCTAAGAGAATTGAGTTTAGAGAAGATAGAAAATGAAAGAAAAAGTAAGAATAGGACTCGAGTCTCGAGTTTTACCCCGAGACGCCTATGTAGACTATAGAGGTATCAAAGTCCACGTAGTTCGCATGCAAAATGAGGGGTGGGGTTTATCCCATAAATCCAACACGGACTTCTCTTATGTGTGTGTGTAAAAAAAGTGTTTTAGTTGTGATAAAAGTGTAAGAAAAGTGTGAGAATTCCCGTTTGGAATTTATCAGCAAACCCTCTTTTTCTTATTTTTTTGATTTTTTATTTATATGAAAATAAGAGATGTGCAATAATACTAAATAAAAAGTGTATTAGGATACGTGAGATGAGAGAATAAAAGTGCTAAGTAAAAAAACAAGTTAATGCGAATTTATGGAGAGAGTTGAGAAAATTGGACCTTCTTGAAGATATTGAGCTTGATCTTGAATGTTGGAGAGCAGCCCTTACAATTGGATGATGATGGAAGGTAGTTAATTCACCTAGTTTGATGAAAAGGGATTTGGATGTGAAAATCACGCTGACTTCGAGAGAGGTTTTCTGGATTCGCTGAGAGTGATGTATTTCAGATCTGGGCTCCCCTTCCAATGAGGTCAAGCCCTCCTTTTTATAGGCCCAGGGCATTTTTGATCGGCATAGCCCTGGTCCTGCCAATCGGCAGGTGCGTTTAGGCACACTGACGATAGGCAGGGTTTGGGACCAGCCGTTCGACAGTATCTTTTAGGCTCCTTCGGAAAATTGATCGCTGAGCGCAAATCGTTGATCCTAATCGCGCATGGGGAGAACCATTGTAAAGGTAATTCAAAGACCTTAGAAAGTCCTTTGGATTTCTCCCGAGTTCGAGAGCTGACTTTGGGTCAAATGTGGCTCGGAAGCGCTCGTCGTTCCTTTGGACGGGAGCACTTCGGACGAAACGGATCGTTTGTCCGCATGGTAAGTCAGAATCACGCACGGTGAAGACCATTGTAAAGGTTAGGATATGTATTTCGACATTCCAAAGAGTTTGACCCATTTTGGGGATCTGACTTTGGTCAACCGGTCCCTGGAAGCATTTGATGACCTCTCGGAGTAAAATAGATCGTTCGTCCATATCGTAAGTCAGAATTATGCACGGGGCGGACCGTTGGAAAGGGGTTTTAGTGCCTTTCAAAGATTCATTTAGTCTAGGTCGATCTAAAGAGTTGACTTTGGTCAAACGGAGCCCAGGACTGCCCGGTGGCCTCTAGGTCAGGTTTCAAGGGAAAACGAGTCGTTCGTCCGCATGGTAAGTTGAAATCGCGCATGGGATGGACCATTGGAAAGGGGATACAGTGACCATCAAAGATTCATTCAGTCTCAGTCGAGCTGAAGAGTTTGACTTTTGATCAAATGGAGCCTGGGAGCATCCGATGGTCTCTAGGTCAGTATCTGGGGTATGACTTGGCTTGGCACTGATGATGGGAGGTGCTAGGGACCTAAGGAGAGTTTATGGGGTAACAGAATGGGGTGTCTACAATATCTTTAGTAAATCTAGAATTTTTATCTTATGTATTATAATTGAATATTGATGAATCATAAATAAAACTAGATGTTACAGTTGCACAACCATGATAGAGAAGAGGATAATGTCATTAAACACCATAGCTCGACCGATAAGACATCAATAAGGGCTTATCACCCCTGTATGGCAATGTCCCAGTAAACCAATATAAAAAATGACAACATAGCATTTACTAAGACCTAGATGCTCATTCAACCTATTCTCTACTTATAAACACTACCAGCTTTCTATGTACAGGCAATGATAATTATATGTAAGAGATATATAGGATTGAGTTACAAGCCCTTCTCTGATTTAAGTTTTCAATGAGAGAATGAACTGGCCTCGATGCTATAAATCGAGTACTCACTCAAACTGAAGTTGGATCTCTCCTCATCCCACTTGAGAATCTCCCTTGCATATTGAAGCGCTCAATCAACACTATTGGGTTCCAAAACATTGGCCAGAGAAATGTTTAACTTGCTTGTTGAGAGATGAAAATCGCCTCTTAAACTTGATTGCGATATAATGGAAAGCCACCTAACTCAGAGAAGGTCCATTGTTGATGTTGTTGGAGCGATTATGGCTTATCACCGGATGGAATAATCAAACCATTCACACTAAGTCAGTGGGTTACTATGCATAAACTTGGTTCAAACACAGTCCATTATTGGAGTGAAAACAACAAGCACGAGAATAAGTCCACTGGCAAAATGAATATCTATAAATTTTACAATTATACTTCGGGTTACATCCACCATTGTACCATTAAGAATTTGGAACTTGATACCAAATATTACTATAAAGTTGGGACTGGACATACAACTTGAATTCTTGCTTCACAACTTCTCTAGAAGTTGGCCCTGATGTTCCACATACTTTTGGTCTCATAGAGGATCTTGGTCAGAGTTATGATTTAAATAAGACACTAATCATGACAACGAAAGATGGGATTCATAGGCAAGGTTCGCCGAGAGAAGTGTGGCCTATCAACCTTGGATATGGACTACCGAAAAGAGATTGATTTTACGCCTGAAATTGGTGAAACTACACCGTTCAAACTTTATACTTAGCAGTATCGTGTCCCTCGTAAGGCATTCAAAAGCACTGCTCCCTTTTGGTACTCAATTAAAAAAACTTCAGCAACATGACACATTATAAATGGAATGTGTGCTCTAGTTTTTTACCAATCTTCCCCTTTATACATAACCATTGGGGATGACAAAACTATCGAGGGCTTGGCAAACAGCATAAAAAAGCCACGGCCGAAGTACTCAGCTTTTTGCGAGGCAAGTTTCAGTCATGTAATTTTAGATATCAAGAACTGAACCCATGCTTACTATAGTTGGCACCGCAATGAGGAGGGATATGCAACAGAAGCTGATTTGGTGTGTTTCTTCAACCGACATTGGGATTAAATTTATGATTCCACCACAAGTGCCTAACCAAGAAAACATCATATTTTCTTTTGTTGGGGAAAGGCACAATTATTAAGAAGCTAGTCAACACCAGTTTAACCCTCAAAAGCCCACTTTTAACCCCCAACATGAATATTTAATAGTCAATTTGGAAACCATGAGTCCTATGAGGACATGGACACTGCCTACAAGTTATTTTTGTACATCTATGGATTTTCATACCTCTTTACAGGCCACTCGGTTGCTATTCTGAGTTTTCACCCCTAAATCCCATTTTAAGCCTAAAATGGCCATACACTAATCTATTTTGAAAATAGTTATTCGGATTTGGAGATGGGCACTTCGTTTAAATTTCTTTGGCATCTTCTCGATTATGTATGCCTCTTTTCGGAACACTTCATTGTTGTTTTTACTTTTCACACCCCTATGCCCACTTTTAATCCCAAAACGAACATCTACTAGTCAATTTCGAGAACTAGGAGTCCGACAAGGACATTGACACTTCCTGTAAGTTACTTTAGTACCTCTTAGGGTGTTTGTTGGTTTGTCTAGGCCACTTGATTGTGTTTTAGGTTTTTACCCTCTAAATCCCAGTTTAGCTCCAAAGCGAACAATTACTAGTCAATTTCAAAAACCAGAAGTCTGATGAGACTTTCCACTTACTACAAATTATTTTTTAACTCTTGGGGTGTATGAACCTCTAACCGGGCCACACAATTGTTGTTTTGAGTTTTCCCCACTTAAGTTCCATTTTTAACCCCAAAACAAATGTCTACTAGTCAATTTTGAACAATCAAGAGTCCGATGAGGACATAAAAACTTCCTACAAGTTACGTTTGAACCTCTTAGGGAGTTTGTGCCTCCCTCCGAAAAACTTGGTTGCTATTTTCAGTGTTTGCCCCTTAAATTATATTTTTAACACCAAAACAAGCGTAAACTAATCAATTTAAAAACTCGAGTTTGACGAGGACACGATGACTTATGTTAGGTTGCCTCGGTACCTTTTGGGGTATATATGTCTCTATTCGAACTGCTTCATTATTGTTTTCAAGTTTCACCCCCAAAAGCCCAATTTGAACCCCAAAATGAACGCTTACTAGTTAATTTCAAAAATCGGGAGTGAGATGAGGACACAGATACTTCCTACAGGTTATTTTTTTACCGATGTGGATGCATGGGCCCATTTATTTTATATTTTGAGTTTTCACCTCTAAATCCTAATTTTAAGCCCAAAATGACAGTACACGAATTATTTTCAAATTCGAAAATCTGATTTGGACGTGGACACTTCCCTTAAATTACTTCCATATCGAATAGTACACTCACATAAACAAGTATAGAAAATCAATAATTCTAACTTAAATGGCATTAACTACTTGCAAAGGACATGAATTAATCAACACAAACAAACATATCAATAAGCTAACTAAAATTCACACAAACTATTAAACAAAATTATCTTATATTAATCCAAAAACATACTATAACAACCAATTGGCAATCCGAGTTTTTAATTGGCTCACCCTCAACCTCCGATCACCACTACAAATCAAATCGAGTTTTCAATTGTCTCGCCCTCAACTTCATATTACCACTACAAATCATATGTACAAAAACTAATGATATGGATCAATAATTAAGAATTAGAATTATCATTTATTTGTATCAATTAAATGTTATAACCTGAATATCCGGGCTTAGATAAGATGTTTCAAAATGAATGAAAAAGGGTCACGCAATCAGTGGCTCCTTGTCAAATACCCATAAATGAAAAACATGTGTATCAGGAATGGAGCCAAATACGAAAAACAAATGGGTTTTTTCACAAACTATCATCATCTACATGCTCAAAATACATCTCACGAAATAAAGTTAAATATATGGTTTAATTTGAAATTTCTAATACTAATTTGTGTACTATCCTTCTTTTATATAATGTTTGCATAGTAAGAATATGATGAATGATCATATAACAAAATGATTCACCAATACTACAATGATTTCATTATTTTTCTCTTTTCCAATTACAAAATATATATACAATCAGTAGCATCTATAGGGGCGAATTCAAAAACAAAATATAAACAACCCATTATCATGGGTGATACATGCTCAACTATGTAAAATCAACCTATAAGAGAAAACATTATGGCAAACACTAATGTGACTATATGTAAGAAAATAAATATAATAGAGTAAGATTCAAAACAAACACTTCACCTATTACCTTAAAAACAAATCAACAAACCAAATCTAAACGTTAAGAAACAAAACAAAATCAAAACTAAATATGCCTAATTATATCTTAAAATGAAAGGATGCATTGTCCAAATTGTCAGATTTAAAACAACCACAACTTTAAATCAAAAACCTAATCGATTCTCATATTCATCTACTACAAAACCTAAATGCATAAACAACTAAAGACACTTACAGATCTTAAATCACTTGACTTAGATAAGTAGAACATCAATGGGAATCAACATGGAGGTTGAGCGAAGAGAGAGAGCCTCCGGGTAGGAGAACCGCGTGGAGGAGAAGAAAAGTCCGGGGGGAGAAAAATGGCCAAAGACGCGGGAAGGAATGAAAGATGAAAAAAATGCTAACTTGTTTTTGTTTTTGTTTTTGTTTTTGTTTTTGTTTTTGTTTTTGTTTTTGTTTTTGTTTTTGTTTTTGTTTTTGTTTTTGTTTTTGTTTTTGTTTTTGTTTTTGTTTTTGTTTTTGTTTTTGTTTTTGTTTTCTTAGGCATATAGAAAGAAGCGGGAGTAAAAATTGATAAAGAAGGAATTCAATTGATTTTATCTGTCTCATTAGGTATACCTTTTTAGATGGCTACTTATATGCCATCTCTTTAGTATTATCTTTTGAAATGACTACTAATATGCCGTCCTTTTAGTATTGCCTTTTGAGATGGGCAAAATTAACTGTCTTAAAAACTATTAGTTTTAAGACTGTTAAGTTTACTCGTCTCAAAAGGTGGGTTTTAGATACTCAAATTTTAGCTGTCTAAAAAAGTTCAGTATTAAAAAGTTTTTTTTTTTTGTAGTGTAAGTTCAGAAATTATACCAACTCCTCTGGCATTTTCTGACTTCTCCCAAGGATCTGATGTTGTTGATATTCTCTCAGATTTGTAACTCCACTCTTTTTAGCTTTACATGGACTCAAATGTTTATAATCTCTCTACCAACACTGTTTAGTGTTGTAGTGTGAAAGTGTAAGTGGTGATGTACTCTAAATCACATGCATACAACCCACACACACTTATTACATACCAAATGATTATCAAATTACAAACAGATTCTAAAATGCAATGAAGATTTCTAAAATCAGTTTGATCGAAACTCAAGACTTTGGACCTTTCAATTTATCCACACATCAAAAGGGAATCTTGTTATACAAAAGAACCAAGATCCTAAACACTTTTGTTATTCAAAAATATTTCACAAATATTTCACAAAATGTGAAATAATTCAAAGTGTAAATCCCCAATCAAGATCTTAACTAGATCTAAGTCCAAGTATTCTCAAAAATTGAAATCAGAAAAGATTTTGTTGGTTTAGAGTTTAAAAGAAACATAACAGTTTAAAACAACCAACAAAATTGAGATTTCTCGAAAAAAGAAATCAAAACGAGTAAGATAAATGTCAAGTGTATCACAGACTCACAAATCTATGGTTTCTATGAAAGAAAATAAGATTTGGAAAACGTGACTGGTTGGACAAGAGATTAAGAACAAGAGAACTTCTCAAATCTAGAACTAACTCAACTCTTAGAACTATTTTCAGGTGAGATTTGGTCAGAGTTAGGTCAGGATTTTTATATTCTCTCTTTTTCTTTTCTCTCTCTCTCTCTCTCTTCTTTTCTTTTTTCCTCTCAAAGTTGAGGTGAACAAAAGTTAGAAACGAAAGGATGAAGCCTCCTTTTATATAAGGAAGAGAAGGATCTGGAACGTCTCAGGCAAATGAACGATCAAAATTTAATCAAAGGAAGTCTAATGGCTATTAAAGCACGGCATTTATAAAAGCTTTGATTGGTTTAAATGTTAACACATGGATCAGGTAAGAACGCATGCAGGCCATAGATTAAAATGATCAAAGGTTTTCAATCATACTCAGGTATGTGAATGTAAAGAAACAAATATCCAACCGCTATAAGTCCAACACGTGTAAGGCTGAGATGACTTAAAAAATGCGTATTTTTGGTCTTATAGAAATACAAATTTTACTCACAATATTATCTAGCGCTTTCGGTTTCTACCCAATGCAAGTTTTAACAGCTTTTACTAATTACAAAACAGTCCAAAACATTTGTAAAAGCCAATTTTAAATTTCTAAAAATTGTTTAAAAAATCTTTAAAATTATTTAAAATATCCCAAAAATTATGAAAAAATTATTTTAATGGGATTTAACTCACACATACCCATATTATGAAGAATGAGACACATGAATGAAATATAGGTGAGGTGTTGGTGTTCTACCTTTAGGAACAATTTGAGGAAATCAAAATTAAGAGTCTGAAGGCTTTTTGTTCAAACTAGGATATGACTCAATTTTGTCACTATTTCCAAACTAGCTGAGCACCTATATAATATGGACTCAAGAGAGTCAAAGATATAGGGTGCTTCAATCTCCCCCTTTGGAAATACGAGACAAAATCTCATTTGAGACACCGAGGACTCGTATGGATACAAAAGGAAAAAGAAAAACCTATTCCTATACAAAAAATCCATCTACCCAATATCCTAGAAAAAGAAAATTACATAACTCAACTATTTACAGACCAATACCCTATCAAAATTATGTTATAAATAAGGTACTGATTCCTGAAAATGAAATAACTAAGATCAAGCTTTTTAGTTGAGATTATAACAATAATGTCCAAGTACACTCAAAATTCTCCCCCATTTTGTCTCAAATGGACAAAGGGCAAAGAAAATAAGTATGAAACAATAAATCATGATTCTGCCATAACCATACCAATAGATTTGTGCAAAGATTCAAATCGAAGATAATCTAATAGTTTAGAAAATAAGTCAGCTAATTGCAATTCAGTAGGTAGGTAATTAATTCCTAACTCCTTAAATTTAACTAACTCGTATATGAAATGATATTTGATTTTAATATGTTTGGTACGAGAGTGCTGAACTAGATTTTTAGAAATATTGACCGCGCTTTGATTGTCACAATAGAGATGTAACTTATCTTCAGTTATACCATAATATTTCAGCATTTGTTTTACCCAAAGTAATTGAGCACAACAACTTCCTGCGATAATATATTCGGATTTGACAGTAGACAAGGAAGTGCAATTTTGTTTCTTACTACTCCATCCTACCAAATTGTTACAAATGTAGTAACACTCTCCTAATGTACTCTTACTATCCTCGGAACACCCGACCCAATCAGCATTGGTGTATCCTACTATAGAACTAGAAGTGTCTTTAGTGTACCAAAGTCCTAAATTCAGAGTGCCTTTAATGTATTTGATAATTATTTTAACACATAATAGATAACTCTCCTTGGGATTGTTTTGATATTGGGCATACACGCAGACAGAGTACATGATATCAGGATAGGAGGAAGTAAGGTAAAGTAAGCTTCCTATCATACTGCGGTATAAGGTAGAATCAATTGATTTACCATTCTCATCTTTAGAAAGTTTGACAGAAGTACTCATACGAGTCCTAGCTTCTTTTGTTGTTTCTAGGCCAAACATCTTGACAAGCTCTAAAGCGTATATATATATTGCGATACAAAGAATCCATCTGTAATTTTGTTTAACTTGGAGCCCTAAAAAAATTGCAACTCTCCCATAAGTGACATTTGAAATTCTTTGTGCATAATGTCCGAGAAGGTCTTAACTTCTAACGGGGAGGTAGATCCAAAAATGATATCGTCAATATAAACTTGGGCTATAGTAATATTGTTGTCAAAATGTTTGACAAATAAGGTTTGGTCATTCCCTCCTCTCCTAAAATAGTTTTTTAAAAGAAAGGTGGATAGACATTCATACCAAGCTCTAGGAGCTTATTTTAACCCATAAAGAGAATTTTTATGATGATAGACATAATTTGGATGATGAGGATCAAGGAACCCTTTGGGTTATTTTATGTAGGTCTCCTCAATCGAGATGCCATTAAGGAAAGCAGATTTAACATCCATTTGATATACTGTGAAATGCAAATGACAAGCTATTATAAAAAGGAAGCGAATAGACTCGAGGCGAGTGAAGGGTGAAAAAGTTTCCTCGAAGTCTATTCCTTTAAAATGAGAGTAGCCCTGGGAAAATAATTTAGCTTTATTCTGACTAATCATCCCAGATTCATTAGTTTTATTTTTAAAAATCCAACGTGTGACGATAACCCTTTTATTTTCAAGTGGGGTACAAGATACCATACATCATCTATGACAAATTGAAGAAGTTCCTCCTGTATAGCACTTATCCACAATGGGTCATTCAGTGTTTTATTAACATTATTTGGTTTTATATGAGGAACAAAGCATGCATAATGAGCAAGGGTATGTAGTTGGGATCTTGTATGAACTAGCTCAGTAGGATTACCAACTACATTATCTAAAGGATGATCTTTGGAAACGTAGTTAGGTACTTCAGGGGTCTCAAGTGGTAAGAATTCAGCTATTTTTAGAGAGTCATAATTTAAAATATTTTCGAATTTATCCACTACAGCTGGTTCTTTAATCTTACCTTCTACATTAGTGTCAGTTACAACCACATTAATGTATTCCATCATAGTTTGGTACGAAGATTGTAGACACGGTAGGCTCTACTATTTGGAGAATATCCTAAGAAAATGGCTTTATCTCCTCCGGTTTCAAATTTAAACATATATTCTTTGTCCTTATAGACATAACAGATGCTACCAAAGGTTCTAAAGTATTTTAAGTTAGGTTTTTTCCCATACCAAAGCTCATAGTATGTTCGTTTGGCATTTTTCCTTAAGTAAACACGATTGATTATATGACAGGTTGTACGAATAGGTTCTACCCAAAAATATTTAGGTAGGTTCTTCGCATAAATCATCACACGGGACATTTCTTGAAGAGTGCAATTTTTACGCTCAGTAATTCCATTTTGTTGAGGTGTTATAAGGGCACTAAATTCATCTTTGTAACCATTATAGTCACAGTATTCAATTACACCTGAATCTATGAATTCTCCTCCTCTATCACTACGAATTCTATCTACTTGGGAATCCTTTTCATTTTCTATACGGACGAAGATTTTCAAAAACTCATGAAAGGTTTCTGATTTTTATTTCAAAAAGGAAACCCAGGTAAATTGAGTGAAGTCATCAACCATAACTAAGATATAACTGTTGCCACAAATACTGACAGTACGAGAAGGAACCATTAGGTCCATATGGATGAGTTTTATATGTTTAGTGGATTGAACTTCTTTAACTTTCTTGTGGGGAGCCTTAATAATTTTTCCTTCTTGACAGAGACCACATAGGATGTTTGAAATTGGTTTGATCTTAAGAACACCTCTAACTATCTCTTGGGAGCACAATTTGCTAAGACTATCATAATTAATGTGACCCAACCTATTATGCTATATCTCATTATCATCCATTCTGGCAATGTTATAAACCTCTCTACTTGGATTGACTATGTAACAGTTATCTGGAGTACGGAGTCCTGTAATAATGCAATCACCTTTTTCATTGAAAATTTTGCAATTTTTTTAAAAAAAGGTAACAGTATGGTTGGAGTCACAAAAATGTGATATACTTAGTAAATTGTCTTTAAGACCTTTTACCAAGAGAACATCTTCAATAATGGGTAATCCTTTTTCATGGAGTGTTCCTTTACTAATGATTTGGGCTGATACACCATTTCCAAACAAGACTTTTCCTCTGGAGAAGTTAGCTTTATTTGAAAGTTTGGAATCATCCCCGATCATAGGTTTGGAACATCCAGAGTCTAAATACCATCCTGATGTCATGTGTTCAGCCTTAAAAACACTAATCACAATGTTGCATTTCAACTAGGGTAATAGATCATCTTTTCTAACCCAAATTGCTCTTATTAGCTTGTATTTACTCTTATTAGCTTGTATTTGATAAAACCTATGAGCTTCTATCTTTTCTTTAAAAGATTTTTACGTAGGTTTATGAGTATTATAGACAGTTTGAGCACTTGGTTTAGAAAAGAATATAGGATTCCTTCTTGTTGATGGTCTTTTAGTATTAGTCCTTCTCTTTCAATTACGATAGTTAGAATTCTTGTCTAGCTGTCTAGGAAGGACATAATTATTTCGGCTTCTCCTAAAATAGTTGAAGTTATGGTAAACAAGAAAGTTATAGACTAGATTACATAGACGCTTGGAATAGCATCCATTAAGGGAATGTCTATAGACATCATAACAGAGCATTAAAGGTGGCACTTAGAACTCATGACCTTAGGAAAATTATTATTCGAAGGTTTGTCTAGGTTTTGAGCTCTAGTCTTGTTCCTAGGTGGCACAGGATGAAATAACAAATCAGATTGTTGAATAGGGAGGCAGACGTATTTAGCCTTATGTTCAATAGTATGCTTAGAGTTACTTGATTCACCAATGTCTAACTTCTATTATTGTATATCAAACTCATTTTTCAAACTTTGAAAGTCTGGACAGGTTTCAATAGGTCTTTTGCCACCAGACACAAACTTTATTATTTCAAAGTTTTTAGTTTGGGTCTTAGAGTTGGGACAAAATCCTATTCCAGTTCTGTCATCAGAATTGGTCTTACTTTCAGAAACACAGTCTTCAAAAGAGTTAGAATTATTTTCAAATTTTACAAACTTTTTGAAGACTATTGATGTCTTTTCTTTTGTTTGATCCAATTATAACAACATTCCTTTGTATTTCTTTTCCAAAATTTAATTTGAGTCAAACAATTCTTTCAGTTTTTGTTTAAAAATTTTAGTTTCATTCTCATGAGTTAGACATTGAGAAGTGTACTCTTCAACATTCTTTTTGATCATATGACTTAAAGTTTCTATCTTTTGGGTAAGATCTTTGACAATATTTTCAAGTCTAGTGCTTTTCTTGAGAGTTTTTGTGTATAGTGTGTGAATGTCAGGAAGGTTATCATTATCAGAGTCACTAAGTTTGAAGTGTGCAGTGTCCCCCAACGATTCATTTTTAGGACTCACACGCCCATTTACATCATTAATAGAGCGTTACCTTTGACTCACACACACAGAGTTTGAAGTATTATCAGCATTATCAAGCAATAAGGCAGATAAACCAGTAGGCAAAGTATCAGTTAACATAACATGATCAGATTCCTCATCATCAGTGTAGAATATCTTAGCAAAAAAATTACATACAAGGGTTAAAAGAGTTAGATGACTCAGGTTCATCATCTTCAGATTCACTTGAGTCGTCCCAAGTCTTGCATAGATGAGCTCTATTATGTTTGTGAATTTTGTCTAAATTAACTCTACAGTCACTAACCATGTATCCTAACTTCCCATATCTATAACATTCAACATTTTTAAGGTCTCTCTCAGGTTTAATTATTAGTCTGGTGTTTGTCTTGTCTTTTCTCATGAGGCCTATTATTAGATTGGTTTGGATAAGTAGGTTTTCCTTATCTTTTTGCTATTTTATTTCGAAAGTTCATAATTTTCTTAAACTGTTTAAACATAAAGGAAAGATGATTATCCAGACTTTTTAAATTATAGTCCTCATCAGAGTCTAAGTCAATGTCAGGTATACTAAGTTCAGGTGTGGTCAACTTATATGAAAAAATAAGATTGGAAGCAGACTGCCTCTTTTGGGAATGGGTTAATTGTTACTTTAATTATAATTCCTTTTCTACAGTTCTCAATTTTCTACTGAGGAGTTCAGGTGTGAGATTTTGATCATCCATCTCCTCAATTGCATATCTCTTATTATCATTTTTCTGTGGAAGTGATCTTAGTATTTTAGATACAATTTCCTTTCTATCATAGATAATCCCATTGACATGCAATTTGGTCATAATGTTTGTTAATCTAATATATAAGTCATCAAATGACTCACTCTCAGTCATGATCAAGGAGTTATACTGTTGGATTAACATTTGAGTTTTAACATCTTTAACTCTAGTGTCACCCTCATGTGAAGTCACTAGGGTGTCCCAAGCTTCCTTAGAGATAGTATAGAATGATATCCTCTTAAATCCGTGTTCATTGATAGACATAAATATGGCATGTTTTTCTTTGTTATTGTTAAGGGAAGTCTGTTTCTCTTCTTTAGTGAATTCACTTAGTAACTTTCTAATCCTCACAGTATTTCCTTCATTGGCTGGTTTAGATTAAAAAGTATAACCATTTTCAATAGCATCCCAAACATCATCTCCTAATGTCCCTTGGATGAAAGCGACCACCCTTACCTTCCAGTAAGGAAAATTGGTTCCATCAAAGAGAGGGGGCCTGAACAGGTTACCTAGTCTCTCAAATTTCTTGTCCATAATTTGTTTTGAGAAAATAATTTCAGAAACTCAAGATCTAAAGAATTTTGAAAAACCAAGGCTCTGATACCAATTTAAAAAGTACAACTTAAATTGTTTAATTCAAGATTAAACTATCTAAATGGCTCCGAACAGTTTGTTAAAAACTCTTTTCTTAAAATAAATTTCTTAACACAAGATGTGTAAAACAATATGAATGAGTTATTTAAGGTATAGGTTTACCATTTTTGAAAACCAAAACTTCTAAAGAAATCAAATCAACATAGCCTCAAGAAAGGGATGAGAGGAAGAGGAAGTATAGAAGTACAATTTTTAATGTGGTAAAACCCCACCCAATTGGAGAAACATCCACGGAGGTGTTTACACCTCAAAAGTAAAAATCCACTAAATTAGAGTAATAGTTTACAAACTATATAAAAATGATGGCACACAATCAAGCTTAATCTAAGTTTAGAAATTATACTAACTCCTCTGCCGTTTTATGACTTTTTCCAGGCTCTGATGTTGTTGATGTTCTCTCGGCTTTGTAACTCCGCTCCTTTTATCTTTACGTCGACTCAAATGTTCAGAATCTCTCTACCAACACTGTTTAGTGTTGTAGTGTGAAAGTGTAAGTGGTGATGTGCTCTAAATCACAAGAATGCATCCCACACACAAGCTTATTATAAACCAAATAATTATCAAATTACAAACAGATTCTAAAATGCAATGAAGATTTCTAAAATCAGTTTGATCAAAACTTAAGACTTTGGACCTTTCAATTTATCCACAGATCAAGAGGGAATCTTGCTATACAAAAGAGCCAAGATCTTAAACACTTTCGTTATTCAAAAATATATACAAATATTTCACAAAATGTGAGGTAATTGAAAGTTTAAATTCCCAATAAAGATATTAACTAGATCTAAGTCCAAGTATTCTCAAAAACTGAAATCAGAAATAATTTTGTTGGTTTGTGGTTTGAAAGAAACATAACAGTTTAAAACAACTAAAAAAATTTGAGATTTCTCGATAGAAGAAATCAAAACCAGTAAGATAAATATGAAGTATATCACACACTCACAAATATCAGGTTTCTATGAGAGAAAATAAGATTTGGAAAACGTGACTAGTTGGACAAGAGATTAAGAACAAGAGAGGATGGATATTCTCAAATCTAGAACTAACTCAACTCTCATAACTATTTTCAAGTGATATTTGGCCGGAGTTAGGTTAGGGTTTTTATTTTCTCTCTATTTTTCTTTTCCCTCTCTCTCTCTCTTATTTATTTTTTTGTCTCTCTCAAAGTTTAGGTGAACAAAATTTGAAATGAAAGGGCGAATTCTCCTTTTATACAAGGAAGAGAAGGATCTGGAACGTCTCAGGAAAAATGAAAGATCAAGATTTGTTTATTAAGCCTACGGGTTTCTTCCAATATAAATCATCAAACCTCTATTAACATGTCCCAAGATCCCAACCAAACAACATGGACGTTACATAAACCAATATGGATGATTTCTAATGTAAAACATTTGTTAATTCCTCAAAAATCGTCATCAAATGGATTAATTCAAGAATTTATCATTTAACCCAAGTTTATCTAATTTTCTCAAGAATTCCATTACTTTCTAGATTTCTATCTCTACTGGGCATCAAATTTCGTAGTTACTATTCTACATATAATAAGATATTCATCCTAACATGGTTTCTACTCCATATTGCAACAATAATCTTCCAAACGACATTATATTTCCATGAGACGTAAAATTATTGTCTCCTACCCTAGAATGGATATGTTATCAACTAAATAATAGCAAGTTAGATACTTGCCTGGAAGTCAAAGGTTTGATCCGACGAATTTGAGTGGTATAGGTACGATCCTCTTCTTTCGATCTACGCGTTGGTGGAGGAATTGGTGAGGATGATGTAGCGTTGGTGGTTCTCCTCCTTAGAAGCCTTCTCTCTTCTCTCTTACTTATCCGCTCTGCAAATCCAATGTTTGTAACCCTTAAGGACTCTAAGTATCATCAGATATAACCCTTCAATTTTCGTCATTAATTAAGGCCTAAAATGGGAATTTACCAAAATTCCCTCCCGGGTTGCCAGTTAGGCCTAAAAATGTCCCGAGACCCAAACAAAACCCCCGGGAACACTTTTCTGACTATATCGACCCTTCCGGATACATTGGCGCACTCAAAATGACCATACGGGTGACTTATAATTTATTTACTTTTTATCCCATTAATTTATTCCTGGCACGACACACGCGCGTCCCGACTTAATTTCTATAACTCCTGTATTATTCATTCGCGACAATTTTAATAAATTCAATCTCATATATTACTTTAATCAATAACTAATATTCAACATAATTCTTATCAATAATTACTAACTCTCGTCACGCTAGTAAATATTCAATTTAAAATCCGAATTAATATTAAATTAATTTATCCCAATTAAATTTAATTAATCCCATAATTAAAGGCCATAAAAATACGGGATATTACATACTTCCCCCCTAATAACAGAATTTCGTCTCGAAATTCAAAAAGTAAGGCCTACCTGATACGACAATTCTGAATACTTTATCAGTAAGCAAAACTCACTTCAGAATAAGGCGTTCAATCACTATAGCCCCCGCCTCACAGCAAACTTGTTTAACACTCTCAACACTTTATCAGTTATTGGGTCACACCTCAATAACGTCACTTCACATTTTTTTCTCCTATCCAACGACATTCGAATAAGACGAGCCTATACATCATTGGCTCCCATTATCTCAATATTATTGGGAGGCTGCACCTCACTACGTGTCAACTACTCGTATTTATCTAAACACAAAACTCCCATCTTGAGAGAAACCATATGAACATCTGACCACTCTTGTTGGTTCTTCGAATCTCGATTTTCGGTAACCTAACTCTTACGGCAGTCAAAATTCACCTAAAACAGACTGTGGTAATTCCACTCTAGTCTTCGGACTCTAAATTGACCAATAAAAAAAAATCTGATTATCCTCTCATCTCTAAACAACCATGGAAAAATAGTTAAGGTTTTTCCACACAAAACCTCAATAAGAACTTTATCCACAATAAACAGGTATGAGTGCTTACACACCATTCTACCATTTGGTAATATCTTCTCCCAAGTACCATAATATACGTCACTTACCGGCTATAATTGTTGCGAAAATGAAATTACCACAATGAGTCCAAAATTACATTTATATAGATCTACTAGTTGTTTATCACCTTTCGCCTACTCCTCGGGCTATAGGTGATGCAACCAGCTCAAAAGGAAACATCATTCCCACTGCTTCCTGAAATCCTATGTTGAAGGTGGGGTTCAAGGATCTCATTCTAGTTCAGAACAATACCAGGCAGGACCACTTACCGGCACGATCCTTCTTTTCAAAGAAAGACTGGGGTATACAGTCTAATAGTGTAAATAACCCAAAAGAATAACAATTAATTTCTTTTAGGTCAACTTGTTCCACACATTCTAAGGAACTCATGACCTTATCTTGAGGTTGGAAACCCATCAAAGAAATTTACCAAATGGACTGCCCTCTTCCATTACAGGAATCGTCGGCTTGTTACAAAATTCTCTAGCTGATCCTCTTGCTCCAACTGATTGCTATCTATGAGTGGTTCACGTGGAGACTATTCACTATGTCTCGTTCAATATCGACTTCCACTTGTAATGTCTCACCTTAAGTGATACTTAATACTCCCCTTCTTCCCTCGGCGTATATTGAAAGTTTCGACCCATGCACTTTTCTCCATGATGTGCACTTTTGGAATTTTTATACCTTCCTAACATCATCATTATATCTACACGCAAGTCTCTCTCAAGATTTGACTAGGTAAAACTCCGCTCCAAATGTTTTCCATAATAGTTCAATTTTACCATTCTCAAGGAATACCCCTTTTTAAATGGCTTCCCACAGCCTTTCAACCAAATTCGGGTGTGCTACTCTTATTGTACACGTATATGGATTATCTTCCTTCTCACGTGATGCTTAATCCACTCTTCCAATTCTACTTCATTATATTAGTCCCACGGGCATATATTTCACACATTTATTCCCACGTCCCTTTAACCCAGACGATTCTGACAACAGCTAACCAGGATGCCCACACACCCTATAAACCGTGCATACTGGCATAAACATCACATACGCTTCACACATAACAGCCAATTCTTTATTGCCCCTGTATTGATAATGGGGCTATAACACTTGGGTATTCCCAATCACCCCAGAAATCAAAATTTTAAATCCTCCGTAACATCAACCCACCCTTCAACTCGTGGTGATAAAATAAAATTTTCAATGCTTCCTTACCACACAACCGGATCCACTGGACTTAAATCCTAATTTAACTTCCAACTTACAGTTATAACTACCTTCTACTATAACGATCAAGGTACCGGACTCATGGACTAATGACAAAACATCTCCCTACTTCCAACCTTACGCTAAGTTTCATGCGTGGGATGTCTCGCAAAGTGAAATCAATACAAGGAACCCTCTCGATACACTAATACCTAGCATTGTCGGATATCAAAATCCGTTAGACCCTCCGTCCATAACATGTACCCCTTGTAATACCCCGTAACTTTACTGATTTTATTTAATGGAATTAATTAAATTAAATGAGAATTAATTGGAAATTAATTCGGATTTAAATACTAGCGAGACGTGAGTTGATATTTGATTATGATGATAATATTGAGTATTACTGAGTATATATGGTAATATATGATTATGGAAATTATTAAAATTATCGCGAGTCATAAATAAGACCATCTGGGAAATTAAGTTGGGACGCGTGTGTCAGTTGCGTCAGGAATTAATTTAATTAGATTAAAAAGTAAATTATAATTTTATCAACCGTATGGTCATTTTGAGTGCTCTAATGTGTCCGTAGGGGTCGAGATAGTCAGAAAACACTAGCCGGGGGTTTAGCTTGGGTCCCGGGACATTTTTAGGCCAAACCGACAACCCGGGAGGGTATTTTGGTCATTTTAAAATCTAAGGAAATAAGACCCACGAATTTTAGGGTTTATTTATTTATTATTGGGAAGTCCATTAGGGCCATTATCAGCCAAAAACAAAGAGTGGGCTACGTGAGTTAGAGGAGAAGTTGTAGGAGGTTTCCAAACCTTAGCCACCACCCACCACCACCACTTTCGACTGAATTATGACCGGAAAGAAGGGAAGGATCAGCCCTCGGACACCACCAATGAATCTGAACAACAATCTTAAGGCAAGTGATTTGATTCCATTAGTTTCAGCGAATATTTCTTCCATGATTAGTGTAGAAATTGTTATTAACCTTGAAAGATGATGAAAACTCATGGAATTTGGTGGAGAACTCTAAATCTTGGATAGGAATTGCATGTAAATTAGTTCTGGATGAAATTTAGTAACCAAAACTTGACCCTTGATGGATTAAAAACGAATTAAAGAAGAGAAATATCATGGTTTTTGAAGAAAATAGAAAACTAGGGTTTTTATGAAGATTTGATCCATATAAGGTTAATTGTTGATGATTTAATGGTTTCGAAACATTAAAAATATTGTATTTTGGTTGTACAATGATCCCATATCCTTAGTTTAGAATTTCATACCTTGTAATGAAGTTTTGGGACAAATCTAGGACTGAAAAACGAAGCAGTCCGTAGCCTCATCTGGTGCGATCGATCGACATTCATAGGTCGATTGATCGGCCTTCCCAGAAATTGAGATATTTTTCCTTATTGAATTTTACCAATTTTGACCCTAGAAAATTATTGGTGCGGACCTTGTGAACACTTTTAGATTTAAGAAAGACCAGTAGGCATGTATATGAGACCCGAATTATTATTAGAATTAAATTTGGGAGTTATGTTAGACCTAATAAGGTTTGACGAGTGAGGTACTATTAAAGACCGCGGTTAAATGATTTAAATCTATATAGTTGGTAATATAAGGTTAGTGGCAGAAGTATGGACCTTAAGAGTATTGGATTAAAGTGTGCGAATAATAAGAGACTTAGTAACCTTTATGAGTTAGGTTTTAAGTACTTGAAACTACGACGTGAGATGTGTCGGTGGACTATATTATATAACTTTCTGGAAGTATAAAAATGTACTAATTGGATTAATGGTATAGGGATTGAGAACATACCTTTAATAATATTATAAACTATCTAAGTTGTGTGAATGCTTAGTAAATGGATTTATATGTGTATGACATACCTACCATACTTGTTATCACGGGAGGTCGACTTTCGGAACAGGGTCATCTAATATTTTTGTGCCTACGGAAGGATTTAGATTGGTACCTTAAGGACATAGGGTTGTGAATGACTTATTTGTGAGTTGATAAGTCAGCTGACCATGGGAACGTAGGTATGTGCATGACCCATGGGTATGTGATCTATGTTCGCCTCCAATATGTGTGATTTTGCTTATTAAAACGGTTCCTGAGAGATTCGGAATACGTAGTCCTTATGTACATGATGTACCTGGATTCGATACCAGAGTATGTGTGCACAACAGCTTAGCCTAGGGGTGCCCCAATTATATCATTATGTTGAAGTTTATATATTGGTGATGATAAAAGACTACTTGTTAATGTGTGTGAATATTTGTGACACTTTGAGTAAATTTAGAATTGAGAATTTCCTATATGATTTAATATAAATTAATCTAAGAGATGAAAAGGTAGATTCACATAAGTTAGATTGGAATGTTTTGAACAAACCCCTATATTATCATGTGAGGACGGGTTGCATTATAGACTAGTTAGTTAACGGCATAACTAGGATGGGTTATGGATATACGTTAAGCGTGCACATTAGTTGAGAGGTGAGAAACTCATGTGAGAGCATGGAACTAACCTGTACTTAATATTCATTGTTTAATGCAATTAAACACTTGCTATATTTTAAACTATTTTCACATCGGGCTCTGACCCATTTGCTTTCAAATCTATTTTCTCAAAAAACCTTTTAGGTGCCCAACCACAGGGATGCCAAGCTTAGGAGTTCCATTTCAGTGACGTGTTGTAGCTACTGTGGAAGTTACAGGATCTGATGATAGATGCCTCCACATTCTATATTGATTTCATTTTAGACTTATTCAGTTGTTAGGGCATGTCACCCCATTTCTTTTAGATAAAGTTTTATCGTACTCAGTTTCATTGCAGTTTTGGAGTTAATTCATTTATTATTCAGACGTTGTATTTGGTTTTATTCAGTATTTGGGATTATTCAGAGGAGTGTTACTCCAGACTCATTTATTATTCCATTATTATGTTGATTGACTGTGATGTGATGGTGGTATCATTTAGCTAATAATTTTAATTGGTTGCATGTTAATTTAATTTAATAAATTTTGACAACTCACTTTTAAATATTAGGTAGCTAGTAATTGTTTAAATAAATGTTTTCAACGGTGATGCTATGAACTGAACCAACTTGACATTTTGTATTAATTTGAATAAAGGAGTAGCTACCTGGTATTTAATTAGTCTGGGTGTCACACCCCTATATTCCTATCTCTTGACATAAGAGCTACATCTCCTCCCGCAATTACACTTAAACAAAGAGCTTTTAGCCAATTGCACTACCACTCAGCATTGGTGATAATCACATTCCTTAAACCTCATACACATACAATAGGGATTCTCGAAATCCTCTCCCCAAACTTATGAATATAAATATTAACTCCCACATCTCTAAATGATAGATATAACAATGTGCTCTTCCTATCACCAAGTCCTTAGCAGTAAACATAATAGTGGGTTAAATCTTTCCGCTCAACAGTAAACCCAATACACATCGAATCATGATAATAAAGTCCCTACACACCCGGGATTAACCATTTTGATACCACTATACCCTTCAAAGTCTCTATAATATATGATATAAATGCGAGCCCTACCCTCTCGTACGTGAGGCTTCTCGAGAACAAAACATCTTGCACTACGATAGCAACCCCGATAGACTTACGATATCCGCCCACTATCAGTCTAATCATTACTATAAAACCATAATCAAGATAATATCATACTCCTATAACACATCACTAAAACGAGTAACCTCAATAAGGAATATACCACTATCAATACACCCATTCATCCTTCACGGATAACACTAAAGATAACCTCGCTATACCAGGGAAAACATTCACATAATAGTAACATTATCGATATACGCGTTAAACTCGTCTCACGTGCGAATCTAGCAATAATCAAAATATAGTGACTCGCTCGTGTCACATAAAACACGCCTCATCCTCTAAGGGTAAAACTCATACTTCTACCTTGCCAATCTCCCTGGTTGCTCAAATGGTTTCCGGACATAACACGCCTATCCAAACCAAAATAAAAACTACTTTAATCATTGCCCTTTACTAGGCACCCTACTCTTGTCCCTTTAATCGCTTAGGGACACATTAACGCATGTGATTTCACTCTCCATAAAATACCTCAATGCATAATCCAATTATCACCGGTCATACTGACCATATTAGGGTTGTCCTTCTCTCAAACTTTAGTAGGCTCGATTCCTGATGGCTACCCCCATTGTTCCCTTAGCTTTGTTGGCCCTAAGAAACACACTACTGGCTTCGACAGCTCTTATTGAATTCACCATCGCTTGGTAAGGATTCAGCTACCCTAATCATTTAAATGGGTCCCCTAATGGGTCTCCTCCTTGCAGCGTTTTGCTAACTATGTTTCATCCAGTCTTACTCCCCAACTAAATCTTTTGATTCCTTTAGCTCCCTTCACGGATAAGCATTAACATCTTTGCGGACAATGCGTGACATTATCACCATATGGATCGACTGTCCAGCAGAATTCCCTTTAAGTGTTGTTAACTTTCCTTACGAGTCAAATTCCCACTTGAAATCCTCCTCTCCATTTGTATCTAATTCATCCGGCATAAGATTCGCTAAATAATTAAATTCATTTTCACATATGGACCTCTGTCCGGCCTTCCTGTGATGAGTTCAGAACAATATTCACATCTTAACCTGAACATTTGATGAAGGAACTTGACAACATTCCACTTCTAAATGTGATGGTTGACTCCCACCATTATAACTTTACTACGATGAGTAAAGAAAATTTTACCCAAAATTTTCACTCCTCGTTACCCACACTCCGCCATAAGTCCAAGCCCTTGGATATTTTACCTTCATTAATTAACACACACAATTTTCACATTTCTAGATTTTACACTGATGGTTCTCCTCAATGCTTCGTCTGACTCTCTCCCAGTCTGACCACATTGGGTGAGTCTAGTTTGGCACCACTTTCGACTATAGCAGCACTTGGAAACCATATGTTGCGCCCTAGCCGTCTTTACAGTCCTGGCTTCTCGTGCTATAATAGGGGTGACCTCGACTAAGGTCATCATCCTCGAATATACTCTACAACCTCAACTAAGCCCTGTCTCCTGTTGTCTGCCCAATGGCCCTCGTTTGTAATACTTTATTATTCGAACACGTCTGAACATAAATAAGATTCACTAATATATATACGTTATAGCAGGAGAACGAAATCTCACCATAGAAATCAACAATCCTAAACATAGGGCTCCATATCAAACAAAGCAACGCTGGAAGCATAATAAGCCGCACGGATCCTAAGGACACTAGAACCTGATGCTCTGATACCACCAGTGACACCCCGCCTAATTAAATATAAGGTGATCAGTCCTTTATTATATTAAATCAAAGTGTATGGTTGGTTCATTCTTAGCATCGCTGTCCAAGAACAATATTTTTCTTTATTAATCACCTAATAAATAATTAAACTAAGTGTTAAAACATTTCTTTTTAGAGATTAAGTCCTATTGTTATGATTTAATATACGAAACCAATTGTCATGAATACGAATAATATTAAAAACCAAACCATCCAAATGAAAGAAACATTCTAGATAAATCAATCCAAATAAAATATCCCAAATCGCAGGGCAATGTAATAATCAAACACAATCTCAACTAAAACAGAATACTGAAATAAATCAAGAGTACAAATCTCTCTGAACTAGATAAAACTAGAAATGGACGACACGTGTCGTATCAAATGATGACTAAATAAAAGACTAAGAAGACAAGGATGAAGTCGTTTACTGCAAGGACTTGCAACTCCCACACTAGCTACAGCACGTCAACAGTCCAAAGATCTAAGTCTAATGACCCTTTGGCTGGGCACCTGTAAACCAGTTGATATTACATACATGTTAGTACCTCTACACTTACTTGGGAATTCTCACCGCTCAACTAGTGTGCACGCTTAACGCACTAATGAACTAATCTAGATAAAGCTAACCCAATTGACCAGTCTAACCCAATTTTCCCTCACCAAATTATGTTTCAAGTAATCGCATGATTATAGTTTATATCAGATAACCTTTTATTATGAATATATTAAGCCAGTTATATTCATCTCAATACAGACTTAAGTTCGCAATCACTTAATTCCTTTAATACTAATTATTCAATTCGTATCTACTTACAAGCACAGTAGATTAATCACGGGTATATATACTAAAAGGGAACCCCACATAAATTTATGGTGGAGGCATACTTTACTATCAAGTCCCCGTATCTCTCGTACAAAGGGAAATAAAATTCCGGAATCACTCTCGTACTGTATTAACACAAAACACACATATTGGAGGCGAAGTATAGTTCCTAGTCAGTAAGAGGTCAGCACATACCCTCACGTCTCGTAGGACCGTCTGACTATCATTTTCAGATAGCATGTTTCCAGTGATGCTATGTTCTAGGGTACAAGTCAATATCCCCTATAAGGTCCAATCGAGATAAGACTGTCCCGACCCGAAAACCTCCGTGATAGCAAGTAGCGCGGGTATGATTACACACAGAAATATATATGATAAACATTCACACACATATTTATATTATCGTCATTCAGATAGTTACACACACGACTCACATAATATTCTCACGATACGTGACACGTAGTGCTCGAGTCCCACGTATAATTAATCCACTCTTACTTTCTCAATTTTTGTAAGTCCTTAAGTGTTTCTTGACTCTCGAAGTGTATCATCATGATAAATATAAAATCAGTAGATGCACGCTCTCAACCCTACTCGTCTAAGTCATTCTTAATACTCACAAGTCCTAATTTAATGTACGCACAAGTTCCACTCCATTTCATACCCCCGAAATCCCACGGTTAAATTTCATATATCAAGTCATATTACTCGGACCTCGCCTAAACCCTACTGGTCCTTACCAAGTCCCATTATGATATTTGAATTACATCTAAGGGTCCTTATTCATTTGGGTTGGATTAACATTTAAAAGGGAAAAAGTTTCAATTTCCAGGAGGATCCGATCAATCGATGAAAAGGGGTCGATCGATCGACATTCTTGAGTCGATTGATCGATCAAACAGTTATTGTCCAGAATTTGTTTATCAAGCCTACGGGTTTCTTCCAATATAAATCATCAAACCTCCATTAACATGTCCCAAACTCCCAACCAAACATCATGGACATTACATAAACCAATATGGATGATTTCTAACGTAAAACATTTGTTAATTCCTCAAGAATTGTCATCAAATGGATTAATTTAAGAATTTATCATTTAACCCTAGTTTATCTAAATTCCATTAGTTTCCAAATTTCTATCTCTGTTAGGCATTAAATTTTGTAGTTACTATTCTACATATAACAAGATATTCATCCTAACATGGTTTCTACTCCAAATTGCAATAATGATCCTCCAAACAACATTTTATTTCCATGAGACATAAAATTATTATCTCCTACACTAGCATGGATGTGTTATCAACTAAAGAACATCAAGTTAGATACTTGCCTAGAAGTCAAAGGTCTGATCCAACGAATTTGAGTGGTATAGGGACTATCCTCTTCTTCCGATCTACGTGTTGGTGGAGGAATTGGTGAGGATGGTGTAAGGTTGGTGGTTCTCCTCCTTGGAAGCCTTCTCTCTTCTCTCTTCCTTAGCCTCTCTGCAAATCCAATATTTCTAACCCTCGAGGTCTCTAACTCTCATCAGATATAACCCTTCAATTTTCGTCATTAATTAAGGCCTAAAATGGGAATTTCCCTATTGCCCTCCCGGGTTGCCAGTTAGGCCTAAAAATGTCCCGAGACCCAAACTGAACCCCCGAATACATTTTTTTGACTATCTTGACCCTTTCGAACACATTGACACACTCTAAATGACCATACAGGTGACTTGTAATTTATTTACTTTTTATCCCATTAATTTAGTCCTAACACGACACACGTAATTGCCGTATTTTTCACTCGCGATAATTTAAATAAATTCAATCTCATATATTACTTTACTCAATAAGTAATATTCAACATAAGTATTATCAATAATTACTAACACTCGTCACGCTAGTAAATATTCAATTTAAAATCTGGATTAATAGTAAATTAATTTATCCCAATTAAATTTAATTAATCCCATAATTAAAGGCCGTAAAAATATGGGGTATTACACCTATCTTCGGCTTATTAGAATGGACAACCAATACGTGAAAAATAGGCGTTGTTATGCTAAGGAGAAGAATATGGTTGTAATACTCACTCGTGATTTTTCCACACCCACTTGATCATGTCGGGCAAAAATTACAGGGAGTGCTAAGCAATTTACATCATTCTCGGCATCAACATAAACATGAAAATTACAGTAAATAAAAACCACCCATAATAGATACTCAATAAAGGAAGCCAATAATTATAACTCAACTGAAATAATTGAAACTCTAGTAACTGAATCCACTATACAAAAATCTCTTTTATACAAATGTCTCCATTGCAATAAAAAGAATACAACACTAGCCTCCTCTGATTAAAATTCCTTAATACAATGATGAATGAATGAAACATCACTCGTAGTTTAAGGATGATGACTGAATCTCCAATGCTTCTCTGCTCCACTACTCCTATATAATAATAATAACAACAACAACAACAACAACAACAACAACAACAACAACAACAACAACAACAATAATAATAATAATAATAATAATAATAATAATAATAATAACAATAATAATTTGGGTCAGAGAGTTGTTAGATTTGGGTCATAGAGTTGTTAGATATAACTTACAGTAGTAGAACAATAATAATTGTGCAACTCATTTATAGTCATCCCTTGACACTCACATGTAAGAGATACATCACCCCTCATCTAAAGTGAAATACTACATGAGTGTCCCAATTCAAGGCATAAATATACTAAAAGTCTTTATCTCAAGACTAATAAATACTATCACTTTACGAATTAATAACACGGGATGAAACTAACTACTTATGTACAATATACAACCCAATGTCCAATCTTTCACTTATTTAGATTCTCACGATCTTATAACGTAACATTTATTTACTTTGCCTTAACATCCTTAATTAAACATGCTCGTCCCTGAACTACAGCGTATGTAGCAATAATAGCCCATATTGACACCCACACATGTCACCCGAAAGATAAGATATACACAATCTCATAAAGCACACACAAGTGTGACATAGGGTCTAAGTCAAAGTGTCCATCACTACACCGGAATGCCAATTTTGTGACTGCCTTTTTGTGACTGCTAATTGGGGTGACAAACTTATCACTCCCGGGAGCAGCCACAAAATTATTTGTAACTCCCATTCGGAGTTATAAAATAAAGGGTAATAAAAAATTTTGATTCAATTAGTTTTTCACTACTAATGAGAGTCACATATGTTACCAATTAATTAATTTGTGACTCCTATCAGTAGTCATAAATTTATAACTGTCATAAACAGTCACAATATCAGTAGGCCTAACTTATGACTCTTATGAACAGTCATAAATTTATAACTTCTATGAGGAGTCACAAATTTTTGCCCTGGTACTAAATTTGTAACTGCTAACGACAGTCATAAATTTGTGACTGTTGGTAGCGGTCATAAATTTTGATGTAAGAGTTAATTTATAACTGCTATTGACCGTAATAAATTTGTACCTGCTCCCAAAACTCACAAATTTTGGCCTACTTTAATTTTTTACTGCTAGGAGGGGTCACAAATTTTTAACCTACTTTAATTTCCCTTTTCTCTTTCTTCTCTCTTCTCACTCTTTCTCACAACTCTTTTACGCTTTGGTGAACATCTCTCCCACCCGTGCATTCGTTGAGTTTTTTATTTCGATTTTGGTGAGTTTTATATTTCGATTCGTTGAGTTTGTCATTCTTATTTTCTAGTTTTATTTGAGTTTTCGATTTCATTTTGCTGGTTGAGTTTGCTATTCTTATTTGTTAGTTGATTTTGTTAATACGATTTTGATTAGCAGGGCTAAAAGTGTATCAGTCATTTTAATTTAAGTATCAACCAAACAAAAGTGGTTTGGGTTAAATTTTCAGCTGTGGTTTGGGTTCTTGGTCGCGGGTTTATGGGGTAGCTATGGAGGGTCGGGTTTTCGGGTCATATGGGTCGAGGGATGTCTGGCGGGTGTGAGGGGGTTATTTTTTAAAGGGGCTATGGCAGGTATGAACAAGGAAATTGGGTTTTGATAGGTTAGAAGGGGGTATATTCTAACATTTGATTATGGAGGAGGAGAGAGATAAATGTGTGGGTGTAGGAGATGATGAATAGTGAGGAGAGAGGAGAGGTACAAATCTGATTTGGTTTTGGATTTATATTAGTCATAAAATGATTTTGATTTTGATTTCGATTTCGATTTCGTTTTGCTCACTTATATCAGTTATAGTTTATATCAGACATAAATACTTATATTGAGATTTGGGTCATACAATGACTTTGATTAAACATTTATTCTAGGGCTCTTGATTGAAAGATGTAACAGTCTAACAAACCATTGTCTATTTTAAAAAATTATTATTTAATTTTTCTCATTGATAAATATATAACAGTCTAACAAGTTTTATGTTGTACTTTGTTTCAAGGCTTCAAAGTTCCAAGATTTTCTTTCAATCGATTTAAGCCCCAATCAGATATGATGAAGGGAAACACAATTGATTATTGCTACTGATTTTTTGCAATTTTCTTACTTTTTGGTTGTGATTCCGTCGAATAGTGATTATATTGTTGTTTAGGACTCTTGAATTATTGCCGACTGGTGAATTTGAACATTTAGATGGCCATTGAGTTAGTTGGCCCTAGGCATTTGTATCATTTAAGGTTTTTCTGGGTTTATTTACCCAATTGCTTCAATTCCATAAAAAATATCCTATATTTCCTTTAATTGGTTCATTCGTAAATGCTACTGATTGAATATTCTGGTGTTTTATTTGTTTAAGTATGAATTCATTTTTTATAATTTAATGACCCAATTCAATGATTAGTAATTATTAGTGTCTGAATATGAATTCAATTTATTTGATTTGATATGAATTTGATTATTTGTATTTTGATAGCTACTAATCAGATTAGTAAGTGCGCTGGACATGAATTATAATAATTCAATCTTTTTAGAATATCACTTCATTTTGATATTTTAGTGTTGACTTATAAAAAAATAATAATAATAAGAGATTTTAGTGTTATTAATTTGATAGGTTTAATTTTTACTCTTACAATATCACTTTATTTTGTTTACACATATAAATGTTTTAGCACGAGATGTAGAATCTTAAATTACACTACCGATTGAATATTCTGGTATTTTATTTATTTGAGTATGAATTCATATTTTGTAATTTAATGACCCAATTTTATGATTAGTAATTATGAGTGTCTAAATTTGAATTCAATTTATTTGATTTGATATGAATTTGATTATTTGCATTTTGATAGCTGCCAATCAGATTAGTAAGTGCATTGGACATGAATTATAATAATTCAATCTTTTTACAATATCACTTCATTTTGTCTAGTAGAATATTAAGAGATTTTAGTATTGACTTATCAAAAAAAAAATAATAATAATAAGATATTTTAGTGTTATTAATTTGATATGTTTAATCTTTACGCTTACAATATCACTTCATTTTGTTTACATATATAAATATTTTAGCACGGCATGTAGAATCTTAAATTACACACATAATGTGTGTGTGTGTGTGTGTGTGTGTGTGTGTGTGTCTATATATATATATATATATATATATATATATATATATATATATATATATATATATATATATATATATATATATATATATATATATCACTACTCAAACATATGGAGAAATATGTAATAACTAAACTACGTGAGCTAAGCATGCATCACCAGACTAATATTGTATAGAGTTACATAATTCTATACCCATAGGTGAGAAAATCTATATAGGTGGAGATTTTAATGGCCATGTAGGAGAAGATCGTGTAGGATATGAGATAGTGCATGGAGGACATGGTTTTGGAGATAGGAACGACGAGGGAGAGTCTATCTTAGATTTTGCGATGGCTTATGATTTTGTACTAGTAAATACATGTTTTAAAAAGAGGCTTGAACACTTAATAACTTATAAAAGTGGAACACATAAGAGCCAAATACATTTTTTCATTACTAGAAAAGGAGACCGATTAACGTGTAAAGATTGTAAGGTTATCCCGGGAGAGAGCTTAACCTCAAAACATAGGATAATGGTGTTGGATATAAATATTAAAAATCAATCACGAGTGCGAAAAGTGAAGATTAACCCACGAACTAGGTGGTGGAATTTAAAAGGAGAGAAATTAGAACTATTTAAAGATAAAGTATTAAATGAAGCAACATGTAATTGTGAAGAAGAAACTAACATAATGTGGAATAAGATGGCCACATGCATTAGGAGAATATCAAAAGAAATTCTTGGAGAATCAAAAGGCAAAGGGCCAAAGTCTAAAGAAACTTGGTGGTGGAATGAAGAAGTACAGAATATAGTAAAAATTAAAAGGGAGTGCTTTAAAACATGGCAAACAAATAGAAATGAAGAGAATTTTGAGAAATATAAATGGGCTAAAAAGGACGTTAAGAAAGTGGTAAGAGATGCTAAGTTAAAAGCGTATGATGATCTTTATACAAAATTAGGAACACGAGAAGGGGGAAAAAGTATTTATAAGCTTGCTAAACTTAGGGATAGGAAAACAAAAGATTTTAATAACGTTAAGTGCATCAAAAGTGATGATTCGAGAGTCCTAGTAAAAGATGATAAAATTATGGAAAGATGGAAAAACTACTTTGAGAGGTTATTAAATGGAGATAATGGGAGTAGATTAGATATAGAGGAACTTAGGGAGGCTCGAGAAGATATATTTTTTTCGTAGAATTAGGACAACAGAGGCCAGGATTGCTCTAAAAATATGAAAACAGGGAAGGCTTTAGGACCAGATGGTATCCCTATTGAGGTTTGGAAGTGCTTAGGGGAGGATGGAGTATCATGGCTTACAAAATTATTTAATACAACTTTAATGACTAATAGGATGCTCGATGAATGGAGAAAAAGTATTTTAGTACCTATTTATAAAAATAAAGGGGACATACAAAGTTGTTCAAATTATCGTGGTATTAAGTTAATGAGTCATACAATGAAACTTTGGAAGAGAGTGATTGTATATAGATTGAGATTGAAGACAACAGTATCCGAGAATCAATTTGGGTTTATGCCTGGGAGGTCAACAATGGAAGCAATCTATTTATTGAGGAGATTAATGGAGAGGTATAGAGAGAAAAAGAAGGATCTTCATATGATTTTTATAGATTTGGAGAAAGCGTATGATAGGATACCCAGAGATATAATATGGTGGATTCTACATAAAAAATGAGTGACTCGCAGATATATTAACGTGATCAAGGATATGTATGATGGTGCAATGACTACAGTAAGAACATCAACTGGAGAAAGTAGTGAATTTTCAATTACGGTAGGGCTACACCAAGGTTCAGCATTAAGTCCTTATCTCTTTGCTCTTGTTATGGATGAGTTGACTGGACAAATACAAGATGAGGTGCCATGGTGTATGCTATTTGCAGATGATATTTTTTTAGTCGATGAGACTAAGATGGGGATAAATGCTAGGTTGGAATTGTGGAGATAAACTTTAGAAATAAGAGGATTTAAAATAAGCAGAACTAAAACAGAATATGTGGAGTGTAATTTTAGTAGTAATAGGATGACAAATGGAGATGTGGTGAAATTGGAGGGTCAAGAAATATCTAGAAATGATCATTTTCGTTATTTAGGATCGATTATACAAAAAGATGGAGATATTAGTGATGATGTTACGCATAGGATTAGAGAAGGCTGGGTTAAGTGGAGAAGTGCGACCGTCGTTCTGTGTGATAGGCGTATACCTTTGAAGTTAAAAGGAAAATTTTATAGGACGGTCATTAGACCCGCCATGTTATACGGGACAGAGTGTTGGGCAACCAAGAAACAAAATGTGCATAAAATGAGTGTGGCGAAGATGCGAATGCTAAGATGGATTTGTGGTAAAACTCGAAAGGATAAAATTAAAAATGAACAAATTCGTGAAACGGTAAAAGTAGATCCTATAGAATATAAATTGAGAGAAAATCGACTTAGATGGTTTGGACACGTCAAGCGTAGACCAATAGATTCTCCTGTAAGGAAGAGTGATTTAGTTAGTATTAATGGTAACCCAAGGGGTAGACGTAGGCCTAAATTAACTTGGTGGGATATTATAAAAAAGGACATGATATCATGTGGTTTAACCGAAGATATTGCACTGGACAGAATGGAATGAAAAAATAGGATTCATGTAGCCAACCCCAAATAATTGGGAAAATGCTTTGTTGAGTTGAGTTACATAATTCTTATAATAACAACACGAAAGCATCTACCTTCGGGGTATCTTTTCGTGCTTCCACCTGTAAACGTGTAGGAGTCCCATACCTAACAGATTTAAACTAATTAATATACACACGTGATAATGGGGAATCAATTTACAATCACACTCTCGGGTAGCCCCATACCAAGACCCCACCGATTTCCAGATCATCAAATTCTCTCATCACAAAGTCTAGATCGATTGAATGTATGATCTAAATGTGTCAAAATGTAGTAACACCATCACCTAAATTGCCCGATGGGTTCGCATCTCTCCTCATGTGAGGATGGTCATCCTAAATGTATGAACACAACACATCATCCTCCATAAAAATTGTGTTAATGGCCAGGCATACGGTATACGATCACAACCACTTGAATCCAAAACTCCGATCGATAGATTCACCACTAGTAACTGGTATATTTACATAATCAAACTTATATATATATATATATATATATATATATATATATATATATATATATAACATAGTTTTAAGTGTACCCAACTCATCCCAATCCCTAAAACTGTCAGATTGTCACTTCATGGCGTTTACTATCTTTCAAAACCAAGTCAAATATATACTACTAAGTAGCATATCGCGTACTCCCAAGCGCATCCCAAATTATCTCCATCATTAAACTCTGAATTATTCATTATATTTTTAGGTTTATTAACTCTCAAATTTGACTAAATCATATCTATACCATAACATATGATAAAGTGTACTCTCAAGTGTACTCCAACTATCTCAGTACACTATAAGGAGTTCTTACAAGAGACTCCCCATATATACACACACACTTCCCCTTCTCCTTCTTTTTTTATGGTAGCCATTGGTATCCAAAGTTGCATCTCTCTCTCTCTCTCTCTCTCTCTCGTGCACATACACTCACATATATGTACTCACACATATAAGGATCTGACCACACACACACACACATCGATTTGGGGATGAAGATGAATGTTGATTTGAAGAATTAATTATTGGATTTCGAAAAAAAAAATATTACCCAACTCAATGTTTGATTTGAGATGTGTTTATAGGTTGTTCAAGAAGAAGCTGGGATTTATTTGTTAAAAGAGATTTGTTGATGAAGAGGAAAGTGAGTGTTTTGAAATTGTAATGGGTTTGTGGATGAAGAAGAATATAAGATTTTGAAATTAGTTTTCTTTCTTTTTTATTATTTTACTGGAAATTATAATTTTTTTTGCAAAGTCATTTTTGTGGGTGGAAAATATTTTTTTTTCTTGAAAATTAAATATTTTTAGTTGAAATTATTTTTTGTTGGAAATCGTTTTGCTGTTGAATTTTGGGAAAAAAAATTTCTGAAACCATTTTTTTGGGTGGGAAAAAAGTTTTTTGTCGTCTTGGAAATTATTTTTTTTAAATCAAACTTTTCCTGCTAAAAATATTTTTTATATATCTATTAGTGTATTCCATATATTTTTTTCTGTATATTTTCTAGTTTTCTAAAATTACTTTTTTTGTCATTTTTATATTGTTTAATTAAATTTTTTAAATTTCCAAATGTTATATACTTTTTGTCATCTTTGGATTTTTTAGTTTTTTTTCAAATTTATTTAATTTTTTAGTAGTTTATGTAATATAAAAAGTTTTAAATTGCCTATTTATTTTGTAATAGTCAGAAATACCCTCACCTATATGGTAATGATCATTTTTTCATTCAAATATTTAACATTGTTTAGATTATGGGGTATTATGAAATGTTTTAATAAGTTGAGTATTAAGAATATAAAAGTTCAAATGACAATGAAAATGGGGTAAAAGTATGTGAGAAAAGTGTAATTAACCATGTATAAAACAAAAAAGCCTTCTACGTCGATACAGACTTACGATATATTTGATGCAACATAGTAATGTATTGCACCGATATTAATTATTGTCGCTCGCACAGACTCACATTCGTAAGACAATAATTAATATCTATACGACTTGTCACTCTATCGTTCCAGTGTAAAACTTAGTTAATTGGCCCAAACTCTAAAAGTTTTAACACGAAATTGTTTGGAAAGAAAATAAAAAATAAAAATAAAACGTTTAACTTCTAACCGTCCATGTAGTCCGTGTTAAACCCAAGCCAAGTAGCCTAAAAAGCACATTTTAAGCTAAAATAATTTGTAACGATGTATTAAAATATAAGCATAATCAAAAAGAGTAAAACTAGGATTATCTCTTTTGGGTATTTTTTTTTTTGTTACTTCCGATATATTAATATTGTATTTTATTTTATCTTTTATGTTTTTACGAAATTCATACAAAATATAACTTTGAAATGAAAGGCAATAAAAGGAGTAATAAAAAAAGGGCTCAGCTATCCCCACACCCACAAAGTCTTCCACCACACCATTTTAGTGCCAAAAGACAATTATACCCTTACACATGTACAAAATCTAAATGTTTACTTTTTTACCTTCAACTAAAATGAATGCATTTGAAAAATAATTAATAATTTATATTTTCAATAAAAAATATTTTTGTACAAAAAAATTGTTTTTAATAAGAATCTGATTTACATTTATTTTTAACATTTCATAAATAATTTTAAAAAACATTTAAATTGTTAAAAAAAAATTATATGCTTTTTTAATTAAAAAATTGTTTATAAACATAAAAAATATTTTATATAAAATAAAAATTGTTTTTACAAAATAGTACCTTTATGTACATATGGAAAATAAATATTGCTATAATGTAAGTGTAAAATAAAAAAAATAACGTCTATCAAGAAAAAAAAAAGCAAAAAAAACTCTGAAAAACAGTAATAGATATTAAAAAAAATAATGAATGTCGGGAAAAAAAAAATCTCGCCCAAAAAATGATTTCCAACAACAACAAAAAATCAGTAACAAAATGCATTTCAAAAAGAAAGAAAAATTGTTTTCAACCAAAAAATGAATTCCAACAAATCAAAAAACTATTTTACACTCAAAATATGGCATTCAAGAGAAAAATAATAATTTCCAATGAAAACAAATTATTTTAAAAAAAAATTCCGAACTAAAAATTATTTCAAAACAAAATTTTAATTTTTTTAACATCTACTAGTATTTTTCAGAGTTTTTTTTAGTAGAAAATAATTTTAATATCTATTAGTATTTTTGGGTGAAAAATAATATTTTTTTTTGGTGAAAAACAGTTTTTTACTGCTGAAAATCATTTTTTTGGTGAAAAACAGTTATTTTTTCCTGCTAGACATTATTTTTTAAAGGCACTACTTACTTTTCAAATGTACATAAATGTACTATTTTGTAAAAGTAGTTTTTATTTTATATAAAACAATTTTTATGTTGGAATTCGTTTTTTGGTTGAAAACAGTTGTTTTTATTGATTTATTTCAAAGATTTTTTTTGTACTTCAGAGCTTTATTTCAGAGTTTTTTGGTTGTATTTTTCAATTTTGTAGAATTATTTTTTTTGTAATTTTTAGAATTTTTAAATAAAGCTTTATAATTTTCGTTTTTTTTATTTTACACTTACATAAAGGCACTATTTACTTTCCATATGTACATAATAAAGGTACTATTTTGTAAAAACATTTTTTATTTTATTTTAAACAATTTTTTAATTAAGAAACCATATAACAGATTTTTTTAAAACAATTCAAATGTTTTTTTAAATCATTTATGAAAAGTTAAAAAAAAATTAAAACTGATTCTTATTAAAAACAATTAATTTTTTTTTATTGAAAATACAAAATTTTAATTATTGTTTCAAGGCATTTATTTTAGTTGAAAGCAAAAAAATGAATATTTTAATTTTGTAAATGTATAAGGGTATAAATGTCCTTTGACACCAAAATAGTGTGGGGGAAGACTTATTGGGAGTGGGGATAGCCACTCCCTAAAAAAATAGTCCTAATATTATCCAAACAATAAATGAAGTGATCCATCGAATTCTGAACACAACTGTACAGGCTACAGCTATAGCCTAATTGACCTCCGAAAAGCTGGCTTCATAGTGGCCAAATTTAAGAATAATTAGTAGTAGCACTAGCAGCCAGTAGAAGACCGCGTTAATTGGAGATCGCTTCAGGATATTTTTCTCTCTCCTTCCACCCTCTTTCCTTTACCTTTAAATTCCGTCTCCCCAAACTCCACCATTTCTACAGCTTATGTCTCAAAGACCCAACGTCCCACACTCCTCCTCCCTTTCCTTTTGCCTCCATTCTCTATCTAACCAAAACCAAAAAGAAATTAAAATATGGGTGTCAAAGGATTTGTTGAAGGGGGGATTGCTTCTATTGTAGCCGGTTGTTCAACCCACCCGCTCGATTTAATCAAGGTCCGGATGCAACTCCAAGGCGAAAATAATCCTATCAAGCTAACCAAACCCGCCCTCGCGTTTCAGATCCCATCGGGATCGGGTATTTCCCCACCCGTGCGTGTAGGCCCAATCGCCGTGGGTATCCGGATTATCCAACAAGACGGCGCGTTAGCTTTATTTTCAGGAGTATCCGCTACTGTTTTACGTCAAACACTTTATTCAACCACCCGGATGGGTTTATACGATATAATGAAAACGAAATGGACCGATCCGGAAACGGGTAACATGCCGTTGGTTAAAAAAATCGGGGCTGGCTTAATTGCGGGTGGGATCGGGGCGGCCGTGGGGAATCCTGCTGACGTGGCGATGGTGAGAATGCAAGCCGATGGTCGGCTCCCCGCGGCTCAGAGGCGTAATTATAAGAGCGTGGTGGACGCGATCTCGCAAATGAGGAAGAGCGAGGGGATTACTAGCCTGTGGCGGGGGTCGTCGCTTACGGTGAACCGCGCTATGTTGGTGACGGCGTCGCAGTTAGCTTCGTATGATGAGATTAAGGAAACTATATTGGGGAAGGGTTGGATGAAGGATGGGCTTGGGACACATGTAACGGCTAGTTTTGCGGCTGGGTTTGTGGCTTCTGTGGCTTCGAATCCGGTGGATGTGATTAAAACGAGGGTGATGAATATGAAGGTGGAGGGTGGGAAGGCTCCACCGTACAATGGGGCGATGGATTGTGCAATGAAGACGGTTAGATCTGAAGGGCCGATGGCTTTGTATAAGGGCTTTATTCCTACTATTTCCAGGCAGGGCCCGTTTACTATTGTGCTCTTTGTTACACTTGAACAGGTCAGGAAGTTGCTCAAGGATTTTTGAACTATTTGTTACGATGATGACGAAAATTTGAATAATTTAGGGAAATAAGGCTTTTTATTCTTAATGGTAATTGAATATCAAATCTTGTTATTGAGGTTTTGGTTGTTTCGACTTTTATATGATGTTATTTATTTTTGAAAAAGTAAGTGAATCCTAAAGAAGAAAAGAAAAACATGAGCTACGCGGATTGGGATTTTTTTTACAATTACTAAATGTGCATAGCAGTTTTGAACTGCGTTTGTTGTCCATAGTAATAAGAGCCACTGGTCCATTGTGGGCTCATGGCATAAAAACTATAAGCTATATTAACCATGCAAGATGCCTTTCTTTTTTCCTCTAGATTATAATTAGTACGCGAAACAATCCTCTATCAAAGTTGCTTTATGTTTTGGATTGAATGCTCTCTCCCAAAGGGCGTAGCAACCACTGACCCAACATCTTCACAAACAATCTATTTTGTGAAATACATATTAAATGCAAAAATGACATTTTTGGAGGGTCTTTGTAGATAGATTGACCACCATCACATGGACAGTTGGCTCTTGAAAAAGAGTGGATGCGTGTGCTGCTTAAGATTGCGGGAGAGGAAGGGGATTTAGTTTGTAATTGTTTATTCAGTCTATGATAGGAATAGTTTATAAAAGCATGATTTATTGCATAAAATATGAATAGGGCATTTGGTCAAGGGAAACGAAAAGTGAATTTAATATGAACATGAATACATTTGGATCAGTATATTCACTTTGCTTGTTGGGTCACCTAAATTGTAAATTTAATAAATTGGTTAATTTGTAATCAATAGATTATCGATGTATTCATTTTAAATTGATTTAATTTAATTTTGTAAATCAACATGAATTGATTCATTTTCGAATTTATTTATTCTTATAATCAAATAATAATAATAATAATAATAAGAGAATTTAGGAATAAGTCCATCTTAAAGGGATTAAATTATAATTTTGGGAACAAACAAACTTGTTCAATTCATAGTAAATTAATTTTTATAATTAAATAATTTACGCAATCAGACAGATTAAAATGTATATATATATGCTCCTGTGCGGACTAGTCCGTATTTTAAGAATGCGGACCAGACATGTGTCGCCTAAAGGTGCGCCTAGAAACTATCTCCTAAATTATAGGCGCACTCTCTCTCTTTTCTAGGCTCATCGCCAGGTGACACATGTCCGGTCCGCATTCTTAAAATGCGGACTAGTCCGTACAAGAGCAGGACTGTATATATATATATATATATATATATATATATATATATATATAGAGAGAGAGAGAGAGAGAGAGAGAGAGAGACAGAGAGAGAAAGAGGAGGGGAGGGAGGCAGACTCCTATGCACATTAAATTTACATGCGTGTTAGCGCACATTAATTTTTTAAAAATACTAAAAAAAAATATTTTTTAGTTAATTTTTTATGTGATATTTAAACATTTCAACGGATCCATATAAACAAAATCAGCTCAAATTTTTTTTTGTTGTTATTTTTAAAAAATCGATTAAACTTTTGCAGCTTTTAAAGTGTTTAATAGTAATGAAAGTTTGGCCGATTTTTTAAAATAGCAAAAAATATTTTTTAAAGCTGATTTTTTTATATGTATTCGTTGAAATGTTTAAATAGCATATAAAAAAAATCAGTTTGAAAATATTTTTTTTACTATTTTAAAAAAATAATGTACAAACGTAGTATGTACAAGAGTCTCTCTCTCTATCTCACAGAGAGATTTCTATGCACATCAACTTAGCATACTTGTTGACGCATATCTATTGAAAATATTTATAAAAAAAATTGAGTTGAATTTATTTGTGTGGTATTTAAACATTTCAATGAATCAAAAATAAAACATAAACTAAAAAAAAAAATTGGTATTTTAAAAAAATCAGTCAAACTTTCGCAGCTTTTAAAAATGTTGCGAAAGTTTGATCGATTTTTTTAAAATAATAATAAAAATGTGAGTTTTTTTTTTAAATAAAATTACACGTTAGTTCATTAAAATGTTTAAATTTCACACAAAAAAATCAATTAAAAAACTGTTTAATATATCAAAAAATTAATGTGCAAACTTAATACACAAATTTGAATGTACACAAAACCTCACTCTATAATAATAACAAATATTACTTAAACAATATTGAATGTGGGGACTAAGGTTAGTTTTGAGGGGAGGCCAGACAGGCGGCTGTCTTGAGCCCCGATTATTGACGCATTTAAGACGCCTCAGAGTTTTATATGTGTATATAAATTAATAGTGTCATTTTCCAATCATCTTAAAAATAAATTGTTCAAAATAAATGAACAAATATTTAAATTTGCTGCAACATTTGAAAAATAAGTCTAATCATCCTTTCGATTAGAAAAATAACAACAATTTATAAACTAATAAAAAAATCTCATATTAAATATGAAACCCTCAATTTAAAATTTCGCTTCGGGCACTAAAATGTCGGGACCGGCGCTAGTGGGAATAGCCATCGGATGAGCCCTTCAAATATACGGCAAAGTTAATCCAGTTGACTTTAAAGTCAAGAATATTTAAATATGCTAGGTTTTACGCAAAGAAATAAAACAATAAAATAAGAAACTAAAACTAATGGGTGTGGCTAATCGCACTCCCAGAAATCAGCTAACACTCCATTTCAATTTATCCTTGAATACAAATGTCACAATTATCCTTAGAAAACCAACCTCCTCTTTTAATGTTTTCTACCTCAACCAAATGTGAGATGATAATCTATTAAAAAGAGAAAAAATAAAACTTGTTATGAGGTTTTAAATTCACAAATATATAACTAATATTTAATCAAGAATGATCACTAATATTTAATTAAAAATGATAATAAAAATAAAAAGTAAAAAGTAAAAAATGCAAAACATTAATATTTTTTTGTCGTTGTACGCCTGTGAAATGTAAAGTTGAAAGTTAAATGCCCAATACACATTGAGTGCCGCAACCACGGACAATGAGTCCTCCCCAATATAGAACACACACAATAAAAATAAAAACAACACAACATGCCACTCCACTGAATCCTATTTTTACCTAATAAAAGTGACATGACACGATGCGAAATATTATTTTTTTCCCTAACACAAACACGGCCCAACTAAAAGAGGTACATCACAAAATATGTTATTTATTTAAACCAAACACGAAAGCGACCAAAATAAAATTAACACGACACGGTGCGACACGCCTCAAAATCTTATTTTACATAAAATGAACATGACCCATATAAAATAAAATAAACATGACCCAAAATATTTTTTTTGTAAAAGTATAAGTAAATAAATTTTTACTTTTTATTTAACACGAGCACAACCCAAATAAAATGAACACAACACAATTTTTTTAGTGAACACAAAAACAACCAAATAAAAACGTGACATGATATGAAATCTTATAATTTTTTACATAACACAAACACAACTCAACTTTTATTTGGGAAAATATATATGTTTAAGTAAAAAAATATTTCAGTAAAAAAACTATTTTTTACTCATGCTTTTTTCAGAAAAAGTAAACAAAAAATCTTTACTTTTTATTTAGAGTAGTGCTATGAGTCCCAAATAACTCCTCCAAATCTCTCCCCAAAATGACTTGTGCTTTGTACCCCGGCGGGATCCGCATCACATGGCAATATGACGTGGCGTCCACATAGGATTTGGGGGAGATTTTGGGGAGTTATTTGGGACTCAAAGCATTATTCTTTTATTTAACATGAGCGCAGCCTAAATAAATGCAACACGAAATGACACTTTTTCACAAGAAATATTTTTTTACTAAAGATTTTATTTTAAAATAACACGACATGACATAAAAAAAATATTTTGGGTCATGTTTATTTTATATTATACCGGTCATGTTCATTTTATGTAAAACAAGATTTTGAGACGTGTTCGTATTAAGTAAAAAAATAATATTCCGTATCGTTTCATGTCACTTTTATTAGATAAAAATAGGATTCCGTGGTGTGACATGTTGTGTTATTTTTATTTTTATCGTGTTTGTGTTCTGTATCGGGTGAGGAGTCAATGTGCGTGGTTGCGACACTCAATGTGTATTGAACATTTAACTTTTAACTTTACATTCCATAGGTGTACAACGACAAAAAAAAATATTAATATTTTGCATTTTGCATTTTTCATTTTTATTATCATTTTTTATAATATTAGTGATCATTCTTGATTAAATATTAGTTTTATTTTTATGGATTTGAAACCTCGTAACAAATTTTATTTTGTCTTTTTAATAAAGTATCAACATCTCACAGTTGGTTGAGCTAGAAAAATATCAAAAAATGAGATTGATTTTTTAATATTTAATTGTGACATTTATATGCAAAGATAAATTGAAATGGAGTGTTAGCAAATTTCTAAGTGTTCTATTAGCGACACCCAAACTAATTTGTACTGTAAATATGAATGACTAACCTTGTGACACATGAAAAATTCTATTCTGACCGAATTTTAGACAAACTTTTCTTAGACACACTGACGTGGCCGCTTGCTATTGGTTGGTTTTTGGGATCTACGTCAGTGGGACCTACAAACCAACCAATAACACGCTGCCACGTCAGTGTGTCTGGAAAAAGTTTGTCTACAATTCAATCACAGTAAAATTACTCTGTGACACATATGAAGATATTTGGTAGGGGACTCGTACCACGTGGCCACATTTCTCCCAACATTCCGAACCTCTGACCCGATCGTATACCTAACTGTTAATGTAAAAAATTAGATCACTCTAATAATTCAATCACAGATAAATAAATGAGACAAAAGATTTTAAAACGGTTCAGCCTTATAAGAATGGCCTACATCCACTGTTGTTTTATTGCTGAGTGTTTGGGAATTATCGATTACAAGAAATTTCGTTCTAGATTCGGTCCCCCTACAATGAGGGTTGTACAATGTATTTATAGCCCTGAGGCTGAATGTGAAAGGGTAATACATTAAATGATATGCATATGAAAGGATAGTACATTTAATGCCATCTTTGCGTGTGCGTCTGAATGATAAGCATTTAATGAATCAGTTGAACTGTTGGTTATCCAACTATTAATGCTTTGTTCGAGATGCAGCTCGGACCGCCTAAGCTTCTTGGTATTCAAGAGTTCCTCGGAGAGGTTTGTTCCTCGGAGTGTATGAGTTCCTCGGAGCATGTGAGTTCCTCGGATAAGCAGTGTTCCTCGGGGAACTAGTCTTCCTTGTTGTAGTCTTGTTCCTCGGAGCGTTTGTAGTTGCCATGTAGATAGCCACTTGTCTTCATAGGATTGGTCCACGTCAGTAGATTAAATTTGGTATCAACAGAAGCCCCCAATGTTTCATAGTTCGAAATTTGAGGAGTATGGAACATTCTTTCTCGGAATATGGTAGCTTTAAATAGTCTTCCTGATTTTTAGGAGCATTTCCCTTGTATTTATTTCTCCTTCCAAATTCGTAGAATCATGCTTTTTTGGACTTTTCTGCGTGCTTCGATTCCCGCGTTACTTTTCGTCTTTTTAGCCGTTGTTGTCCGCTTTGATTCCCGCGCCCCTTTTCATCTTTTTAGCCGCCCGTAATGTAATCATCCCTTTTTTTGTAATCATTACTTCACCATTTCCCAAGGCAAGGTATTTAAACTTCACAGATACTCCCATCGTCTTCTACCTTTTCAAATTTTTATCTTCGAGTTTTTCATTGTCTTCTACTCTCTTGTGCGTTCATCTCTTCCGTCGTTCGTTGTCAACAGCTTCAGTCTTTTTTCTGTAAGATCTTCTTCCTTCTTCTTCATTTCTTTATTCACCATGGTTTACCTTGTTGAGTCTCTTGAGAAACTTCGTTCTGATTTCTCCATCCCCTCTTGGGTTGTCTTGGAAAAACTTTTTGAGCCTTCTGATTATTTCAATTTGGCTGAGGGACATTGGTTCCCCAACCTCTTTTTTGCTGAATGTGGATTTTCTTTTCCACCCAATTCCTTGTGTCTGGAATTCTGTCAGTACTTCGACGTTGTTCCTGCACGAATAGCCCCCAACACATGGAGAATAGTTAATGGGGTGCATAGATTAAATCAAATGCATGGAACGCGTATAGGAATCCCAGAAATCATGTTCTGCTATAGATGGGCAGTCAATGAAAATATTTATTATTTAAAAACTAAATTTTTAAACAGAGCCTTAGTAGTCAATCTCCCTGATGCCAACAGGGATTATTTTGAACATGGGGTTGTCATAAAAAATTGGCAACACCCTCCATTGACTGGAGATGAGGTCTACCAGGGTCCCAGATGCCCTCCTTATGGCAATGGGATAGGTTATTTTTATTTCATTTTATTTTGAAATTATGCTTCTTTTGTGTTTGATAAAATATGCCACTGATAACAATGTTTATTTATTTGCAGTTGATAGCAAGAGAAAGTGCCCCAAAGAGGCAGATGTCAACATAAGGCCTTTGAAACTTATCTGGAGTCTTCATCAAAGTGTTGCAGACGAGCATATTAGGTCGTCTTCGTATCTGCTCTAGTACAAGAGCTACACCACCTCCTTCACTGCTCGTCCTGTGATCAATGAGGCAGAGCCAGTTCCAGCTTCAACAAGCTCATCGCCTGAATCCCATATTCCTTTAAGCGAAAGGATGAAGAAAAGAAGAACTCCTACTATGTTTGAGAAAACCGCCTCCGGTTTTGGGGAGGTAAAAAGGATTAAGATTGATGTCCCAAGGGAGGGGACAAAGAAGACTAATGCAGCTCCTCCAGCTGCTTCTGCTAAAGTCGCCGAGAAACCCGCAGTGGCTCCGAGCAGGTCTGCTGCTCCTGGAGAGGTGATTATGATATCATCGACCAAGGGTTCTTCCTTGGTTGAATCTGTACCTGTTCCCCCGAGGAGGCTGAAGAAAAGCTCCTCGGTCAATTTGGCTGACACCACTACTCAGCCCCCAGCTGTTGGGACTGTAGTTCCCACTTTTGTTCCTCCGAGCTCTGCCATGAGCTCGGTGAAGTCCTTGACCATTCCCGAGGTTCAAGGTACCAAAGAAAACCTTACTCGGGATATGGTTACCTCACTAGCTGCTCGTCACCTTGCTTCTGCAAGTATCTTTACTTAGAATTTTTTCATATTCCCTTTGTCATTTCTGTTTCTAACTTGCTTTCTTTTTCTGTTCACAGTTGACGAGCTGCTTCAACATAATCCTGAAGAAGGATGAAGCGATTAAGGCTTCTTGCTCCTCGTCCAGTGTGGAGGGAGCTCTGGAAGAAGCTACCAAGTCTCTGGCAGATTCTCGCCAAAAATATGCTGATGATAAAGCTATCTAGGAGAAAAGGCTTGCCTCCTCCGAGCAGGAAAAAGCTCGAGTTGCTGATGCCTCCAAGGAGTTGGAGAAGAAAAAGAATGCCTTGGAGAAGGTAAATAAAGAGCTTGAGGAAAAGCTCAAAGCCGTTGGAGAGCTGGAAAATAAACTCAAAGTTGCTGAGGAGAGGTTGGACCAGCTCCAGGAAATAGGTCTGCAGAAGGAAGAGGCAGAAAATAAATTGAAGGCTGCTGAGAACCTGCTGTCCGAGAAGCTTGCCTTAGAGAAGGCCAAGAGGAAAGCTACTGTGAAGAAGTCCTTCAGTTCTGGCTGGGACAAAGGGTGGAACAAGGGGTGTGCTGCCATGGTATCTCAAGTGGACTATGGCAGTCTAAAGTATTTTAGGGATAGGTGGGTTGCTGCCCTTCAGGAAATGAAGGTCGACGAATCATCCGAGCTCTTCCAGCGACATATCCCTGGTCCCCCTCCTACTCTAGAAGAATTAGAAGAGGACGAAGCTACCTCTGAGGAGTCTTCAATGGTGATGGGAGATCACCCCCCAACCATCCAATATGCTGTCGATCAAGTCGTTTCTTCTTCCGAGCAACAGCTGGTGCTCTCCGAACAACCCACAGTTCCCTCCGAGCAACCTGCTTCCTCTTCCCAACCTCCCGAGAAGGTTTTGGGAGATGAGGAAAAGGTGTAGTGTTGTTCGGGCTTACTTTTATATTTTTCTTTCTTTGTTAAATGTAATCCAGCACTTGTAATTCTGAATTTTATGATCTAATAAAACTTGAATTTTTTTGCATATTGTTGTCTATCTTTCATTCATACTCTGCTTATTCTTCTTATTGATGATTGCTTTTCTTTCTCTGCTAGTTTCTGGCCAGGATGGATCTGCTATCTGCCCATGATACAAAGTTGCTGCAACAGTGCAATGAGTACTTTAAGGCTGGTCACACAGACTTGAGTGCTGCACAAGTTGCCGACATCCTTGGCCAGGATGCTTCAGAACAGGCAATGGAAGCATATCAGTACCTGAAGTGTCTGCTTGATCGAGCGGTGGCCAATAATGTGGCTTACTACGAAATGATCGAGGATCTCCAAGGCACCCTTGAAGACCTTCAGCTTCAATATAAAGAATCCACTGCCTTGTTGCATGAGAGTTATGAGAAAAAGTACAAGCTGATCGTTGCTGACAAGGGCTACGAGAAACTTTTTGATGGGTATGATCTGAGGGAGAGAACTTTGAAGGGTGAGGTCGAGGAATGCAGACAGATTGCTGAGTTGCTGGAAAAGGAAAATAACAATTTGCAGAAAGAGCTATCACAGTTGAAGTCTGCAGCCTCTTCTTCAACAACCCTAATCCCAGTGACTGACGAGGAATTTTCATTCTTAGAAGTGGAGAATGCCAAGTTGAGGGAAGAATTGGACGCCTTGAAGAGGTCGGGCCCTTCCACATCTTCTCGCGATCGAGCAAGAGCTCTTCGGGGACGAGGAAGAGCAGCTCGGGTCCTTGTCGAGGAACAGAGAACTCAGTCTGCGTTAGAGAACCAAGCTGTCCAATTAATAGTGAAGAACCAGGCTTTGTCTGACATGTCAAAGAAGATTAGGGACTTGGAAAAACAGCTCTCTGCGCAGAAGTCCGTCTTGGAGAATAAGGAGATTTTCATCAAGAGTCTCCACGAGCATCTAGAGAGGCTAACATACCAATTCCACAAACAACCCAGGGAATTCTGGATGGCTGGATACAACGAAGCACTATTCCACTTGGATGATCGTATCCAGAATGCCAACAATGAGGGCTACAAACAAGGCTGGCTGAATGCCTTAGGTGTGTTGAAGCTCGAACAAGGCCATTATCTGTGGGACTACCATGATCCCGGGTTGCTCGACTTGCCTGTGCCACCATATAATTTGGAGATGGAGTGGATCCCTGCTCGGGCCATTCCTCGGAGCTTAATTTCAAAGTATCTCGGTGACTACAATTTACATTCTCAGATCGAAGTATCTCGTCCCGAGCATCTTTTAGATCGACCTTCTGTGATGAACGTCAGGATGCTGAAGGATTTGAACTTTATCAATTCTCCTCAGTCTTTAAATGATCCGCCTGCTGGCGAGGAACCTGTGTCAAAAGCTGAGGGGAAGAGACCAGTAGAATAGGATTTTTTTATGTAATAGTTAGTATACATGTCAATGTAACTGTAATTTCATTATCAATGTAATTTATTTTGAATTCAATGAAAGACTTTCATTTTTGTTTGCAAATCTCAATTGCTATTATCTTGTGAATATCAATACTTTACATTTGTTAAAAATAACAATATTGTGATGTTCGTCGACTAATTCAGTAATAATTAAAAAGTTCCAAGTTTCAATAATATTGCTCGATCACTTAATAATAAAGTCACGAGTATCAACCAACCAAGGTTGTTAAATTATGCTTGTCGACCAACTACGGTTAGTGAGAGTTTATCCCCGACCAATCATACTTGGTAGATTTTTGTCTTTTTCATAAAATGTGTCCGACCAACCAAGGTCGATAAATTCTCCTCGTCGACCAACTACAGTTAGTGGGATTTTATCCCCGACCAACCATACTTGGTACAGTTTGGAATATTTCGTTTCCTTGCCAAACAGGTTGGCATTTTTAGGAATATTTCTCCTCGTCGACCAATTACAGTTAGTGGGTTTTTATCCCCGACCAACCATACTTGGTACAGTTTGGAATATTTCGTTTCCTAGCCAAACAGGTTGGCATTTTTAGGAATATTTCTCCTCGTCGACCAACTACAGTTAGTGGGTTTTTATCCCCGACCAACCATACTTGGTACAGTTTGGAACATTTCGTTTCCTAGCCAAACAGGTTGGCATATTTAGGAATATTTCTCCTCGTCGACCAACTACAGTTAGTGGGTTTTTATCCCCGACCAACCATACTTGGTATAGTTTGGAATATTTCGTTGAGTAGTCTGCCGAGCTTTGTCGAGTAGTGCGTAGCACTAGTATTCCCCGAAAAATTTTCAATAAAAGGAGAGACTTTGGCATAATATCTTCATTTTATTCATACTGATGGAACTGTGTTACATATACATCACTGATAATACTTGCGCAGATGCTCTGCGTTCCATGCATTCTTAAACTCCTCGCCTTCTAAAGTGGCTATTCGATAAGTTCCTGGTCGAACAACTTCTGTAACTCGGTGTGGTCCATGCCAGTTTGCCTCCAGTTTGTTATGCTTTTGAATTACTTTCTTCAGCACATAGTCTCCTTCTTTTAGGTCGCACTTCTTCACCCTCTTGTTGTAAAACAAAGTTGTTCGCTGCTGGTAAGCAGCATTTCTAATGGCTGCTTCTTCTCTAACTTCCTCAAGCATGTTTAAATCCAGCCTTCTCATTAAATCGTTGACAGGAGAATTGAAATTTAGCACCCTGTGTGTTGGGAGACCCAACTCGGCAGGTATGATAGCTTCACTTCCAAACGCCAGCATGTATGGTGATTCTCCAGTTGCTACTCGGGGCGTAGTTCGGTAAGCCCAGAGTACTGATTGTAACTCGTTGATCCAGTTTGCTTTCGCATCATCCAATCTTTTCTTCAAACCGTTCAGCAGCGTTCTGTTTGTCACTTCAGTTTGTCCATTGCTTTGAGGATGGCCTGGTGCTGAGTGGACCTTCAAAATATTTGATTGATGACAATAGGCGGCAAACTCCTCGTTATCAAATTGTGTTCCATGGTCTGTGATGAAGGCATGAGGGAGACCATATCGGCAAATGATGTTCTTCCAAATAAATTGGTACACCTTCTCGTACGTCATATCAATGAGTGGCTCAGCTTCTACCCACTTAGTAAAATAATCCACTGCGACGACGAGATACTTGAACCTTTCTCGGGTCATTGGCAGTGGTCCAACCAAATCTATTCCCCACGTGGCGAATGGCCAAGGAGAAGTTATGGGTGTCAACAATGCTTGTGGAGTTCTCCGGATTGAGGAAAAGCGCTGGCACTTGTCACACTTCTTGGCGTAGGCTATGCAATCATCCCTCATCGTCGGCCAGTAATATCCCTGCGTCATCATCCTTTGTAAAAGCGTCCGACCTGCTACATGTGCTCCACAAGACCCTTCATGGATTTATTCAATTAATTCTTTTACCTCGGAAGGATGAACGCATCTCTGCAAACCTGCCATAATTCCTCGTCTATATAAAACACCATTAGTTAATACATACCGAGCAACTTTAAACTTCAATTTCTTGGTTGCGAGCTTGTCAATTGGCAATTCTCCCTCCTCGATATACGCCCTGATGGGATCCATCCAAGATGGACCTAAATCAAGGGTGATAAAGTTCATCGTCAGATCTTCATCTATACTCCGGCCAGCTAACACTTCAATTGGGATTGTTCGTCGTAGCTCGGTGCGAGTTGCTGATGCTAGTCGAGCTAGGGCGTCTGCTCTCGTATTCTCCATTCTTGGTATTCTGACCAGCTGAATAGCAGAAAATTCTGACACTAGCTCCTTTGCCTTTGCATGATATCTGATCATTAATTCTTCTCTAACTGCATATACTCCCATCATTTGGTTTACAATCAGTTGAGAGTCACTGAAGATCATAACTTGCTGCGCCTCCATAACTTTTGCCAAATGAAGCCCTGCAATCATGGCCTCATATTCAGCCTCATTGTTGGAAGCTTTGAATTGGAAACGCAAGGCGTATTCCATGTCGACCTCGTCCGGAGTACTCAAAACTATCTTCGCACCACATCCTGTATTGCAAGATGAGCCATCTACATATAGCTTCCATATAGGTAACTCGTCTTCAAATTTCGAATCAGTCAGAGTTCCTCGGTGAAATATTTGATGCTTCTTTTCATCCTCCCCGGATTTTTCTCGCTCCTGGTCGATCATTTTTTCTTGCCCTTTTACCAACCGGAGTTGGTCTGGGCTCGAATTTAATGATTTTGTAATATCCACTTGTCCTTTTACCAACCGGAGTTGGTCTGAGCTAGTGTTTGTCGATCCCGTAACATCCACAGGTTGATCAGCGAGCAACTCGTATTCCTCTTCCAGAGTCCTCCCAACTATCTCTGCATCACATCCTGTAACATCCACACGCCCTTTTACCAATCAAAATTGGTCTGGGCTTGTGTTTGTTAATCCTGTAACATCCACAGGTTGATCAACGAGCAACTTTTGCTCCTCGGGGGTATCAGGATAGGTGAACTCCGCTATGAAATCTGCTACAGCCTGCCCTTTTAATGATGATCTGGGTTCATAAATTATATCATATTCACCGAGCTCTATTGCCCAGTACATCAATCTTCCTGATTTTTCTGGCTTATGCAGGGCTTGCCTCAGTGGCATATCGGTATATACTACTATGGTATGAGCCTGGAAGTATGGCCTCATTCTCCTACTCGCCTCAATCAGTGCCAGTGCCAATTTCTCCAGCCTTGGATATCTAATCTCTGCTCCTCGGAAGGCCTTACTTGTGTAGTAAATTGGTTTTTGCACTCCATTCTCCACTCTGATCAACGCCGAGGTAACTGCATTCTCGGACACTGCAAGGTACAAATACAATTTTTCTCCCATCACTGGCCTGGACAACAGTGGAGGTGCTCCCAAGTATTTCTTCAAGTCTTGAAAAGCCTTCTCACATTCATCATTCCATTCAAAAGTTTTTCTGAGTGTCTTGAAGAATGGGAGACATCTATCAGTTGCTCGCGACACAAATCTGTTGAGTGTTGCTACTCGTCCTGTGAGACTTTGTACTTCCTTCTTCGTCGTTGGAGATCGCAGCCCTAATAGAGCTTTGATCTTTTCAGGATTTGCTTCAATGCCTCGTTGATTGACAATGTACCCGAGGAACATGCCTTCTCGTACTCCAAAGATGCACTTCGTCGAGTTCAGCTTCATTTGATATTTATCTAGTTGATCAAAAATCTGACTTAAGTCAACTAGATGATCAGCAGCTTTCTTGCCCTTTGTCAGCATGTCGTCAACATAGACTTCCATATTGTCACTGATTTGTTCAGCAAAGACCTTGTTCACCAGCCTCTGATATGTCGCACCTGCATTTTTCAAACCAAAAGGCATAACATTATAACAATAAGTTCCCCTAGGGGTAATAAAAAAAGTACTCTCCCTGTCTCCAGGTCTTATTTTGATCTGATTGTAACCAGAATAAGCATCCATGAAGCTCAGCAACTCGTGTCCCGAGGTAGCATCCACCAATTGAGAAATTCGGGGCAATGGAAAGTGATCCTTTGGGCATGCTTTGTTGAGGTCGGTGAAGTCTACACACATCCTCCACTTGTTGTTCTTCTTCTTTACCATCACCACATTAGCTAACCACTCTGGATATTTAACATCTTCAATGAAACAAGCTTTCTGGAGCTTCTCGACTTCCTCCTGTATAGCTTGATTCTTCTCGGGACTGAATACTCTTCTTCTCTGCTTCACAGGCTTGATTTCCTTATTTACATTGAGCTCGTGACATAAGACGTTTGGGTCTATCCCAGGCATATCTTCATGACTCCACGCAAAATTTTGTCTTCTGCTTTTAAGGAAAGTTATCAATTCTTGTTTTAATGAGGCTTCCAATGATGAACCTATTTGAGTAGTTCGTTCAGGGTGCTCGTCGTCCAGAATGATGTTCTCAGTAGCCTCCACCACTTGACCCTTCACGAGTTGCGACTCATCTCGAGGATCCAATGTTTTAATTTCTGCACTTTCATCCACTTGATAGGTAGTGGTCTTTTTCTTTGATTCTTCCAGTTCTTCTTGCTCGGCGGATGAATAATAGCATTCCCGAGCTACTTTCTGATCACCTTTCACAACTCCTACTCCAAAGTTTGTTGGAAATTTTAGGCATTGATGCACTGTAGACGGTACAACCTCCACTTCTTCAATCCTACTCTTCCCATGATGATATTGTACGATGATTGGACATTCTTATCCATCACGAAGAAACGTATTCTTTCTGTTCGACAAGCAGGCCACGTACCAATGAATATATCCAATTTGATCGTCCCAAGTGGAAATACTTTCTCTCCAGCAAAACCGATGAGGGGTCTGTGGTAAGGCTCCAGTTGAGGTAGCTTTAGATTCAAACTATCGAAACACAAGTAGAACATGATGTCTGCCGAGCTACCATTGTCGACCAGCACTCTTGAAATCATGACCTCCTTCATTCTCATTTTGATCACCAGCGGGTCATCATGAGGGTATAAAACACCTGCAAGGTCATTTTTTGAAAAACCGATGACCAATTTATCCTTGTTCACCTTTCCCGGGCGATCTTCCTCAGCTAGATTTATTCGCTGAATGTACGAGCAAGCTTGAGCCTCCCCGAGGTAAGCTTTTCTTTTTGCAGTAAGGTCTCCTCCTCCTGCATCTCCCCCTGTAATAAAATTACAATCAAATGACCCAAAGCGTATTGAAAATACCTCTCGTTCTGGCTGCCTTGGTTTCTTGGGAAGATCGGGGTCATCCTCTAGATCAACTTCATGGTTTCTCTTCTTGTTCTCCTCTGCTCGACGAGGAGATCCAGATCTCTCTCTAGTTCGGTTGTTGTTTCTTCTTTCGCCTCCCCGATCAACATACTTTGCTAGCTTTCCTCGTCGGATGAGTGTTTCAATCTCATTCTGAAGAGTTATGCAATTTTTAGTCATATGGCCATGATCCTTGTGAAACTCGTAATATTTTTCCCTATTCCTCGTGTCAGGGTCTGCCTTCATTTTCTTTGGCCAGTTTAACTCCTCACTGTTCTTAATTTCTTCCAGGACGTGATTAATGTCCTTCCTCAAAGGAGTATAATTATCGAATTTCTTCATTACGTCCCATACCGACCTATTTTTGGATTGTTTGTCACCACCATTGTTCTTATGTTCTTTCTTCTTAGCTTTATCACCTTCCACCTTGGTTTCTTTGGCGTCCATATTCTTCTTTGCAGACATAGCCTCCTCGACATTCATAATCTTGGAGGCTTTTCCCATCAGGTCTGACATGGTTCGAGGTGGATCTTTGGCCAAAGTATAGTACAACTTGTTTGGCAGCAGTCCACTCATCAAAGCGGTAATCGCTGTCTTCTCCTCATAATCAATGACTTCGAGTTTCTCGTTATTAAAACGAGTTATATAATCTCTGATACTCTCCCCAGCTTTTTATCTAACACTTAACAAATGTGCTACTCGCTTAACTGGCTTTGATCCAAAGCAGAAATTCCCAATGAATAACTCGGCCAGTTGAAAAAAAGTTGAAATCTTACCCGAGGAAGATTATTATACCATATCTGAGCAGATCCGGTAAGAGTTCCCGAGAATGCCCTGCATCTCATCTCGTCTGGGACAGCATAGATGTCAGCAGCAGCTTGATATTATTCTATATGAAGGACAGGGTCAGTCTTCCCATCATACTTGGGAGTCACAACAGGTGCTTTGAACTTTGATGGTGTTGGAAAATCAACAATGTCCTGGACAAAAGGTGTTCCTCGAACAAAGGTTCGCTGTAGAGGGTTTTTGGCCTTAGCTATTTCCCCTAATCTATCCTCCAGCCTCTGAATAGATCCTTTCCATGCATCATTTCCTTCCTCGGGCCTATTGGTTCGAGCAACTGATCGCGTTGAAGTGGCTTCCTGGGATTTATCTCGACGAGCAGCTGGTCGGTCATAAGACCCATCTTGACGAGCAGCTGGTCGCGACTGGGAAGATCCTTCCCTTAAATCTGATGGTCGTCAAAAACTACTCGATGCTGCATTAAGAGGACTTTTGTTCCTCCTAGGGCCTAAACGGTCGAAAGGAGAAGCCCTACTTAACCTTTCCAATGCGCTAGTCCTTTCTGGGGAGAGGGTGACATATTGTTCAGTATCTGTGGCTCGTACTGACGAAGTTCGTCCAGGTTGATAAGAAAAATCTTCAGATTCATCATTGCGATATGAATCAGTACTCCTAGTACGCGAAGAAGGCGCACGGGTATTTCTTTGAATGCTTCGTGGTCCGGAATGGGCTGATGCACCGCCATGGAGGGTTTGGATAAGTTGTCGCGTTATTTCTTGCATGACGGTCTGGCCCTGAGCCATATTTGCCATTATTCCAGTCAGATCTGGAACAATTGGTGGAGCAAATGGATTTGGAGGGGTTCCAGCGTTTCGATTGCTGGATTCAGGATTATCAGCCATTGGTAATGGATTGTTTTTTTATGAGAAAACGATTTTACCAGTCGTTTCCCACAGAAGGCGCCAATCTGTTGATGTAAAAAATTAGATCACTCTAATAATTCAATCACAGATAAATAAATGAGACAAAAGATTTTAAAGTGGTTCAGCCTTATAAGAATGGTCTACATCCACTGTTGTTTTATTGCTGAGTGTTTGGGAATTATCGATTACAAGAAATTCCGTTCTAGATCCGGTCCCCCTACAATGAGGGTTGTACAATATATTTATAGCCCTGAGGATGAATGTGAAAGGGTAATACATTAAATGATATGCATATGAAAGGGTAATACATTTAATGCCCTCTTTGCGTGTGCGTCTGAATGATAAGCATTTAATGAATCAGTTGAACTGTTGGTTATCCAACTATTAATGCTTTGTTCGAGATGCAGCTCGGACCGCCTGAGTTGCTCGGACCGCCTAAGCTTCTTGGTATTCAAGAGTTCCTTGGAGAGGTTTTTTCCTCGGAGCGTATGAGTTCCTCGGAGCATGTGAGTTCCTCGGATAAGTAGTGTTCCTCGGGGAACTAGTCTTCCTTGTTGTAGTCTTGTTCCTCGGAGCGTTTGTAGTTGCCATGTAGATAGCCACGTGTCTTCATAGGATTGGTCCACGTCAGTAGATTAAATTTGGTATCAACACTAACCAAGAAGAAAGGGATAATATGTAAAACAATTAGTTTTAAATACTTGTCGCTTTCAAGAAAAAAAAATTACTCCTTTTTTAATAAGCATTCTCAAGACAAAAAGAGTTACAAAACTTGATTGATTTTAAATTTCAATGTGGATTGTCAATGTCATTATTGTTTCGGTGGGACTTGGGATTGCCTGTTTGGCACATGGACACCTCCCTTAATAACACGGTGTTTGTGACAATAGAATCACGAGGTTGTACAATAAAATTATGTGTACTTTTATTTTATATATTTTTTTTATATCTTTTGTATTAAAATTTTATATTTTATATTGTAAATTTCGTAAAAATATAAATATAACTTGTCTTGTTTTATTATAAGATACAAAATAAATGTACATATAGTTATAATTTTACTCGGGAGTAAAAGGAGCCATTTGCTAAGAAAATAACCACGGTATCTTCCTTTGTCATGTTTATGTGATTATGACATAATGGTGATTTGGATGCAATATAATAATATTTAAACACTTAAATCATGTTTAATTGTACAAATTATTTGATTATATAAATTATTTCTTCGTGAATCAGTAAATTAGTAAATTGTAAATGAGTGAATTTGAAATTAGTTTAAGTTCTTATGCGATGAAAAAAAACGAAAAAGTAATTTAAGGAGTGGGGGGTGGGGGGAAAGGAAAAATGAGAGATGAATATGCACTTGATATGATTCTTATTTCAAATAGATGCATTTCACATTTTTTTTGTGAAATGATTCAATTTCAGATTTTACACATAAGTTAAAATAGATCAATTAATTAATTAAATCAAACACAATTAATAAATCAATTTATAAATGAACTAATTTATTAATGAGCCAATTTATAATTTAAAAAAAACCAAACGGGATTAATATTAACTTCAAGTTACAATTACTATAATTCTTGGAAACACAAAACACTACATGAAACTTCAAGTTTATCGTCGATATCGTCATCAATAATTTAAAATTCGATCCCAAAATATTTTTGCAACGAAAAATTCTCGTCAACCCTTTGTCGCGCAAGGCTTGTCGCTCAAATTATTTGCTACGAATTTCATTGTACACGATCAGGCTATATGGGGCCAAAAGTAATTTCATCGACAATTACTTAAAATTAGCAACGAATATTTCGTCACAAAAAAATTATAATTCCGTCGCTGAACTATAAATTTTGTTGCAATTACCAAAATAAGGGAGAATGCAAGTCTTATTTGCGATGAAATATTTTCTTATTGGCAATGAAAGTAATTCGTCGGCCATTGTATTTGTGACGAAATTTATTCGTCACAAGAAGAAAGTAGAGGACTTCACTTAATTGTTAATAACGACGAAAATGTTGTAAAATGGAGACGAATTATCAATGCCATTAATTTTATGTTCATTATAGACAAATGGGTTTTGTCACTATAAGAGCATCAGTTGAAAAACGTGCATTGGTTAATTCTTTTAATTGACAGGAGATGTTGTGTTTTAAACTGACGAAAGGGTACTATGATAAATTTCAATCACCCTATTACGGACCAAGTAAAAATATAACACAGTTTCATATAACATCCCAAAATAAATTTACAGTTCCATGTCGTAATAAGATCCCCCAAAAAATTGATTATAAATCACGAAACTCTATGCCAATAACAAACAAAACATAATTTGCTTAAAAGTTAACATCCTTAAAAGGTAAAAAAAATATAATTTACTTAAAAGTTAGCATCCTGACAAAAGTAAATTGTCCATAAGATATTAACAACTTCACAACCTAACTACAAGACTTAACAAATAATACATCCACCAATATGAGTTATAAACATATGTTTGTTGAACTCCACTTTAGCCTTATCCCCCGAAATTTTAATCTGCAAATAAAAAATGACAAAACAGATTAGGATATTTTGAATGTATAAATAAATGTAAAAACTAATTTCCAATAGAGTCAATTTGAATGTATAGACTTACTTCAAGACAAAAATATTTTGAGTCATAGATTATGACTTGAATTAGTGACCTTTAAGCCTATGACTTGTTTGTTGAAGACGTAGTGGCCAATCTAAAATGAACAAGTCATCATGTCGTGTTCCGTGACACATTACGTCATTAACATTCCAAGATTCTCTCAGGTATGAATGCATTTTTATGTTGAGCCTTGGATATTTTATTTTTGGGTGTTAGAATTATTTTAAAATATTTTGAAAATGATTTTATAACTTTTTGAGAAAAATATGAATGTTTTCAAGGTCGTTAGAACGAGGTCATTAGCTCATTCGAACGAGATATCAAACGAGGTTAATTTTCGAAAACTTTGTCTTCTCTGGAATCTCATTAAATAACTTATTTGAAGTCGTTCGAGTGAGATTAGTACCCTCATTCGAATGAACTTCAAACGAGATTTATCGAACCATTTTTCTTTCGTTAGATTCATGTTCGAATGAAATCGTACACATCGTTTGAATGAGGTAACATGTTTGTTATATGTAAAAATTATACTTCCACGTGGACCAATGATGAATGTACACATGTCATCCAATGTGGCCGACCAACTTTTTGATTGGCTTAAAAGACACTTAGTTGGCTGGGAGGCCGACCAACACTAGAAGACCAACCAATAAGAATATCAATAGTTACTCAGATGGGATGCCAACCAGCTCTGAATTTCTAGAGTTTTACTTATTCTGCACAGATGTAAATGCCTGGCAATATAAATGTGTTTCAACTTTAGGGGTTTGCACCCCTATAAATACAAACTAATCCCTTAGCTCAATAGACAACTCGAATCACTCATATGCACACTATATTGAGATATTGTAAACCCAACTGAATAAAAACAACAGTGGACATAGGCTATTTTATAGCTAAACCACTCTAAACTCTTTGTCTCTTCTGTGTGTGGTTTGAGTTATTTCTATTGTTTTTATCTGTGATTATAAATTTGGAGTTTGTTTATTTTTATACATCTACAGATTGACACCATTTATGGGAATCGTTTGTCTGTCATCGTTCTACCATTAATTTGATTTCTTTATTCTTGAAGAAATAACTGATTCTGAAAATAGCGCTCGAAATAAAGGAAACACCATCATTCCATTTGTTCCTATTAGAGCGACAGATTTACAAAGCATTCTTCTCAACCTTGCTAAAGGTCAAGAAGTTATGCAAGAGACTGTTAAATAGTTGGCTCGCACTATGCAGTCTAAGTCCTCTAATTTTAGAAGGGAAACGCTGCCACCACCACTAGTTAGGCGTGAACTCGTTCTTCACACGATATGTCATATCGTCCTGGTGCAACTTTTTCATTCCGTTCAACTGATTACTATGATGATGGATCTTTTTCCAAAGAAAGACCAAGTGTCCTGGAAAGGATCAGCATGGAGTCTGCTTTTGATCAGCTAGGGCCCCGGGTATCTAGAGGACAATAAGATCATAGCCGTGAATATTGAAAAGGTTCCATAAGATCAAAGGCCAGTATGTGGGGCTCTATGCGTGCCGACCAGACCTCTCTGGAGGAGAGTTCAGCATATGGACACAATAAAGCTGCTAAATTTACCTCGGCCAAATCTAAACCAGAGGAGCATTCATGGAAAGGATCCATGCAATGGTTGGAGGATAGGTTAAGAGAAATAGCCAAGACAAAAAATCCATTATAGAGGAGTTTCACCAAAGGGTCACCTTTCATCCAAGCTCTTGTGGACTATCCCACACCTCTCAAATTCAAGCCACTAGTGGTTACTCCCAAGTATGATGGGAAAATTGATCCAGTCTTGCATATAGAGCAATATCAAGCTATTATCTACTCAGTGCATGACGAGATGAGATATAGAACTTTCTCTAGTTCTATCAATGGCCCAACACATATTTAGTATAATAATCTCCCCAAAGGTAAGATCTTTAGTTTTCAACAATTAGTTGAATTGTTCATTGATAACTATATTTTGAGGCTTAGCCGATCAAGAGTGTCACTCATCTATTGACTGTGTAATAAAAGTATAGAGAAATCCCTAGAGAATACATTACTCATTTTAATAATGAAAAGTTAGAGGTGGTAGATTATGAAGAGAAAATAGTCATAGCAACACTTATGAGCGGGCTACTTGCTAAAGATCTTTATTATGCCTTGGAAAAAAATTCAACTAAAACAATGACGGAACTAATGGATAAAGCTGGAAAAATTATGAATATCGAGGAAGTAATGGTAGCTAAGGAAGATCTTGAGACCAAGGGTGAAGGTCAGAAAAATAATTTCAGATCCTTCAAGAAGAATCAGTTAGATAAAAAGCTAGATCATATCAGGAAGTATGATGAGTACACCCCACTCAACAAAGGCGTTCACCATATCCTGGAAGAGATAAAGGGAAACAGAGACTTAAATTGACCTGGTAAGATAAAAGCTCCCCCTAACAAGAGGGATAACTCCAAGTATTGTGATTTCCACAAGGATCATGGGCACAACACCAATAGTTACATTGCGTTAAAAATGTGATTAAAAATGTTATTCGACGGGGAAAACTAAGCAAGCTTATTGATCATAATGGAAATAAAGGTGATTGAAATAGTTTAGAATCTTCAGTTTGATCAAGATATGATAACAAAATAGCAAGGAATAATTTTTTTGAAGAAGATCCTGTTTGTCGAAGAAACCTGATGAACCAGAAGCAGAGGTCAGCATGATATCCGTTGGATACCATTTTATTAAAGGTGGTGATGCTGAAGGATGAGATGCCATAGAAGAAAGGAAAGATTATTTTAATGAAGTCAAAACCTGCCCAACTGTCTGAAAAATTGATATGGATAAATCCAGTGATAGTCGATTGAGGAAAGTTAACAAAGACAGGCTAGTGATTGAGTTTTCCAAAAATGATCTGAGTGGGGTTATCTATTCTCATGATGATCCATTGGTTATTATATATAGAGTTCATTATGGCAGAGTGGCAAGAATCTTGGTTGCCAATGGGAGTTCAGTCGATGTAAAGTTCTATAACTGCTTTGATAGCCTAGGGCTGAAGATCAACTAGCCAGAACCATATAATCGACCTTTCATCAAATTTGTAGGAGAAAAAGTATACCCACTAGGGACCATTAAGCTAGAAGTCTTGGTCGGCACTTGGCCAGTAAGCAGGAGAGAAAGAATTTTCTTCTTTGTGTTAAATAAAAATATCCCATCAACTTATAACATCATCCTAATAAGAGTGGGAATCAAATAGTTAGAAGTCGTGTAATCTACACTTCACCAACGTATGAAGTTACCAACAAACTATGGAGTGATCATAATAAATGTCAGTCAGAAAGATGTCGGTGAGTGTTATTATACATCTTTCGACTACCAGGCGATGCAAATGAAGAGCATAACCACTTTCCACATCGACACTCTAGATCCTCAGGAATAAGAGTAGCTGGTAAAGGGACAAGTTATGGAGGAAAAAAGAAGTGGTGGTGTTGGACGAAGAAAAGCCAGAAAGAACCACTCATATCTAAACTAACACTACACCAAAACTATCGAGTTATCATGGTCTTTGATCGTGACAAGTCCAACTTGTCAAGGTCAATGACCGTGATAAGTATGGGGGTGATAACTTTTATTGTTGTGAACTTGTCACGATCTAATCACGGTATGATCGTGATAAGTTTTTTGTCATGGTAAAAAACGTGACAAGCCCGTGACAAAACAAAAAAAATTATCACGGTCAAAGAACGTGACAACTCTGGGCAGAATTTTAAATAAAAAACTGTTGGGCAGTAGGGCCACTGCCACTGCCCAGCAGTATATTTGTACCTGTTATAACAAAATTGTACCATTCCAAACATCATATATCCAAATAAAATACAAATCATATACCAAATCAAGGTATTTATAATAATCCATATATCCAAATAAAATGCAAATATCCATCATATCCAAACCAAATTGTACCAAAATTAAAAGAATATAAATGCAATCCAATTTTCAAAATAAAAGGAGATAGAAATAATGTCAATCTTCAGCAGGTCAAAGGAGGAAGGAAGGCCACACGACATATGAATTGAGATACTCGCTATATGCTGAACGCCGCATTGTTCGCGCAACCACAAATGTGAGTTCTCCTTTCCCTCCACCACATGCGTAATGCGCACTCTTGCCTCAATGTTTTGGAGGGGACGTTCATGAACTGGCATACCTAGGAGGAAGCTCAAATCCCTCAACCCCCTCGATATCGGCATCCCACTATATATGTCGAGTAGATGCACGCTTGACCAACCGATTATTGACATAGGCCCCTCGATGGGGGTCACGATGTAAATGGATCATCATATGGCACCGAGTCCGGGCGTATCGATGATGAAGCAATGGCGTCGGCATCATCATCCTCATCCTCGTCTTCGTCTACCTCTACCACCTTCTCCCTGCCCTTGCCAACTTACACTTCATGAAGGCGTACATATTTAGGATCGTCACCTCCAACCTTGATAGATTATTGTCATGGGAGTCCACCTTATGTGCCAACCCACTGTTGCTCATCTCCATGTCGATGATCCTAGACTTCCCCACCCACAAGCTCACCCTCTAGCCCTCCCCTTGCGATCCGTACCGAGCACTTGGTTGAGTGGGTCCGCAGCCAAAGATGCTTTGTCGGCATCAGATTACGACTCATGCACTTCCTTAAGCTTTGCCTGAAAAAACAAAAAGTACACGATTAGTCAATTAAGTAAATTAAAAAAGTATAGCATAATTAAAAAAATTAAACATTTATAACTTACAATGGTGGTTGCGACGCTCGGGGACACCTCCTTATCCTTGCCCTTTTTTTCGAATTACCACATAGGCATCGAGCCTATGTGGCCTACCCCCAGGGCCACTCCCCGCGTCCTGAAATAAAATAATATAATATTAGTAAGTAACACAAAGTAATGCTAAATTAGAATAACTAAAATTAAAGAAAAATAAAAACTTACCATTCTGTGCTCCACCTCGACATAAGAGGTCCACCCGGAGTAGTGCATATCCACCTTTTTTTCCCGGTTGTCTCTTGTCGATTGGCGAGATGCCAATTTTTGCATGCTGGTCTCATTATCGATAAACTCTTGCCACTGTACCAATAAGATCGGCTCCTTGGGGGGGGGGGGGGGGGACGATTTCACGGAGTCTCTGAATGGACTCCTGGGTCTTCCCAAAGTACCGTGCCAGCAAATTCTTCTTCCACTTTTTATATTGATCCCTCAATTTCTCCAACGTGGGGTTGTGGAGATATGCGGGCAGGCCAAATTGTTCCTATCAAACAAATACAAACCATCATGTAAGTAAGTGATACAGTTATAAATATAAATATGAATATAACTATAATTATAAATATTAAATACACAACCTGTAGTGCCCCCCAGATGTTCATCTTGAGGTCAATAGACACAGCCCTCCAATCAGTGTGCCCCGAGCCGACAATTGTCTTCAATAACTATAGCACTCTAGTTAATAATATCGTCTTATTGTCGACGATGACCCCCAATTTGCTCCATTTTGGGGTCCTACTAGCCGAGGAGTCCTCATCGCCTCTGCTACTGCACCTTGATGAAGTCATTTTCTGCAAAAATTGTCATTATTAGTACAAACATGTATAAGAACTTTGAACTAATGCTCAAATCTGATAATAACAATACATACCAATACCAATAGCAATTTATACCAATTTAAATTTGTACCAATACTAATACCAATACCAATTTCAATTAACACACACGTACACTCCCCCCCCCCCCCCCCCCAACCTCGTACACACACTCCTAGGTCATGGACTTTGAATTAATGCTTAAATTGATTAAAATTCTAATTAACATATTCACTTGATTATTACAAGCATTAAAATGATCAAATACAAATTAATAAAAGCATTAAATTATCGTCCGATAATAATAAAGTACTAAAATAATACATCCACTGGTCATTACAAATAACTTGAATACTTATTGTAAATTAAAAAATTGTTTCAAATTCGGGTTAACATAAAAAATGGATTGATATTCGGTAGGTGCAGCCAAGTCATCCACACTACTGTTTAGACGCTTTGGCGCATGTAGGACGATGAACCATGGCTCGTTGTTGATATACTCTAAGTAAAACACTTGTTTGATGACTAACACGGGAAAAGTGCGCGCGTGTAAGTGCGCAGTCGTTGTTTTCGTTTCACCGCGGTAATGCAAAAACCTAAGTTACTACTACACTTGTGAGGCAAGCACAGTGGTAAGTCGGGTATCGAAAGTCCACTGAGACGAGATGCTAGAATTTAAGTGAATTAGTGCTTCCAAATAAAATGGGAAAAAGGTGATTAAAAACTAAAAAGTAAAATATGCGAAAAAGGGAAATGATTAACTAGGCAAGTGTATTGAAACTATACTAATAAAGCGAGTAAAACTATAGGTTGTGTCGAATATCCCTCACCTGGATTAATTTGTATAAAATGGTTACATGGGTCGACGAGTTATTACAAATGCATTTCGTTTTGACAGTTAATTAAATCAAGGGTTGTCACGCTCATAAATCCTCATAAAAGCCTAATAAGATTTTGGCGTCAACAAATATCCCAAAAATTACACGCGAAAGGTCGTAAGCACGGGACATACATGATATGCCCCGTCAAATCTCCTAGGCGTAATAACTTGGACAACGCACCCGAAATAAACCCGTAAATACTATTACCAAAGCCAAACAACGCATTAATTCGAATGAGTTCCATTCAAACACAACCTAATTTAAATTACCTAGAAAACATATTAAAAACACGATAAAGACAGCAGTAAATAAATGCGGTAAATCTACACTAGAAAGCAATTAATGACAGCATGTAAACCTAAATTAGAAAGCATGTAAATTACACTACAAAGAAAGAAATAAGGAAATACACACTATATCAAATGGAGAGGGTGAATGAATAGTCAACTTACAAACCCAAAAGGGGTATCAATCCAAGAAGAAATGAAGAAGAAATAACCAAAATCACCCAAACCCTAAGCTACAACTCTTTAAAATCTATTCTAAAGCTTAATATCTGATTATTACAACAAAAAACTTGTTTATAGTAAGTTGGAATAAGTAAAGAAAATAAAAGGAAAAAGAAAATATAAGGCAAAATATCTCCTGAAAACAGGGGATCGATCGATCGAACCCTTTGGTCGATCGATCGATGGTGAACAAAATATCCCACTGTCGAGAAGGATTAATCGATCGACCCCTTTGGTTGATCTATCGATCAAGTAGGTATCAGCACACTGCATTGCTGTTTTGGGGTGCTTGGATTTCCTGTCCACTAAAACTCCTGTAAATTCTCATACGGACTCAGAATCGCGCACCGTTCGGTGCCACACGAAGCTTGCGAGGAGGGCTATAACTTCCGTGTAGATGTCGGACCAGGCGCCCAAGCTGTGAAAAGACTAAAATGCCCTTGAACATGCGATCGTGTACGGAAATCGAGCAGAATGCGTTCGAACTTCACACTTAGCATCCAAATACCTATAAAAACTCAATTAACCCCTGCAAAACATGTTAACGTAGAAATCCGAGGTTGTCTGGTTAACGAGCATAAATATAGGGAATAAGATACCCGAGGGGGTTAAAATGCGTAGGTTCGGAGGATGAAATACGCAATATTTGCGTATCATCTCTTGACCTTTTGAAAAGAACAAACAAATGGCTCATCGCTCACGTGTTCGTTGTTCTTTATCTTGGACAAATCAACCATGGTCAAATTGGTGCTAGGATCAACTTTACAAGCATTTTTATCTTAAACTCTTACCCAATCACAGTAAAATACAACCTCTTTAAAGTTTACATAGTCCAATTGAAATATATTTTGAATTACATTATAGTAAGTCATTTCAGCTACAATGAGGTTTTTATCTTTCGCGCTCGCTCAAAAGAAACTAAGAGACTTATATGAAATGCCCGAGTTCTGTACATTAGTATTTTCCTCGTACACTCTTGTACTGAATACATAACTGTTCAATTGATTCTTTTTTTACTCTTGTGCCATGAACAAGGGTCCAGTGGCTAGACGAGCAAGCCTTGATGTCGCATCACCCGTCTTTAAGAGCTGAGAATATAGATAACTTAATTAGGTCTATTGTAAAGCTTTCTTGTAATGTGACATTTGATAACATCCATTTTCATTATAATTACCTCGTGTGATAACCACAGCCTAAATTCGTTGTTTGATTGGGTCATTGTTTTTCATTTTTTATTGTTCTCACAGGCTTCATATGTTCTGCATAGATCGTGACGAAAGTGTTACAAAATTAATCGCATAAAAATTAAAATAATTTAAAAGTTACTTTTTTCATTCATCGACATATTCATATGTATCAAATAGATAACGAGCTACTTATTGATGTTGTAAATTCATTAATTTCTCTCATTTGCCCATCACATGACCACCCTCGTCGATGAACTCATCATTGTCATCCACGCTAATCGAGTCAGGCATATATTCCTGAGTGTAGATTGATGACTCCACGGTGATGTATTCTTCTATAATTGATCCTTTAATATATCGTGTATTATTGACGTAATCTTTGAAAACTTTCATAAATCTTTCATACAGATACATCCATGGATATCTTACTGGGGCGCATAGAAGTGCCTCGTCGTATAGGTGTACCAACAAGTGAACACTTATGTCAAAGAAAGATGGGGGGAAGTACTTCTCCAAGACACAAATCGCTTCGTTCACTGCCAATTTTGCAGCCACTATGTGATCTCGATTGACTACCTTCTCATATAAAAGTGAGAAGCAGATACTAATTTGCATAATAGCCCTCCGCAAATCCTTGTGCTTCGAGAAACAGTGCTTAAATAATAGAGACACTAATTGCATGATCACATGCCAATAGTGGGACTTAAACTTATGTAAATCATGGGTAACATAATTCACAATCCTTTGCAAGTTGGACAAAAAATTAGATGGAACTTGAAAATTATACATTTTGTCTAAAAGCACCTTCCTTTCCACACTTGTCGAAGTAAACGCACCAAGGAAAATTATTGTCCTTCCCTGCTATCTTCTTTCAACCATAGTTTTGGCTTAAGTTTCAACACTTTAAGTCTTTTCGTTCATTTTCTCCATCCTTCGAATAACTCCCCCCAAGGCATGTTCCTACAATATGCTCAACGATGTTCTTCTCTGCGTGCATCACATCCAACACATGGCGCATCGGATTATTCTTCCAATAAGGCAAGTCAAATAAAATTGACCTCCTAAACCATGCCTTTCTTGTCTCAGTTTCATCCATAGTTCTCTAAATACATGACATAGATTCACAAGTGTGGGTGTTATTTTAATTTATAAAATGAAATAACACTTAACATCGCATCATCTAGTATGTACCTAGAGAACATTAAGATATGACTACAGAACTTCTCCCAAAAGTAATAAGTTTAAGTCACTAAGAATATTATTATATAGAAAGTATGCAGTCCCAAATTGTCCAAACGAGACAATTCGAACGATCTCATTACAGGGGTAATGACTTTCGAACGGGTCTAAGGGCTATTGAATGCGTACGCATAAGAACTAGAAGGCTAGTCTCTATGCGCACTATAAGTAATTTCAAGTATGTCTCTTTTAGAGTATGTTTCATTTAATTATGTAATTTAAAGTATGTTTCATTTAATATAAAGTATGTTTCATTTAGTTCAAATTCAAATTCAATTTCAATTTATACCAATTTACACCAATATCAATAACTATTCTTGCATGCTTGGTATTTTTTGTTGGCGCAATTGTTACTTAATATAAAGTATTAGTTAGTGATTTATTAGTGTGAATATAAAATAAGAAAATTAAACAACCAAATTCCACTTCAACTTCATATGTCCAACATAAACCAATAACAAACACAAACCAATAAGCCAACAATATTTATCCCATACTCCTTCTAATCCAAATACACAATTATTCAATTTCTATTAGTTAATGATTTATTATTGTGAATTAAATTATAGATTAAGAGAATTAAACAACCAAATTCCACTTCTAACTTCATATGTCCAACATAAACCAATAACCCAATAATATATAATCCAACTATACATTTATTCAATTTCTACAACATAAAGGAAAATAATCAAGGGTACTACTTATTCAATCCCACCCCCCCCCCCCACACACGCAGCACACACACACACACACACACACTGCCCCCTCCCCGCACACACACATACACACACACACACACACACACACACACTGCCCCCCCCCCCACTCCCCCCTAACCCACACCCACACGCAGCACACACAAACACACCCACGCATCACACTACACACACACACGCAAAGGAGAGAGATAAAAAATGGACACTAAATATATTTTCAATGCCCCTAGTCATTTATAATATTATTACATGGCATAAATATTGTTTAGACACTAAAGTCACATACACATACACACACACACACAGCCCCCCCCCCCCCCCCCCCAATATTGTTTAGACACTAAAGTACCTCGTGATCAACATTAACAATTTCTAACCAATTTCAAATCTCAATAACAATACACAAACAATATTTATAATGTCAAATTAATTTCATTCTCTAAACAATAAGATTGAATCAATATTAATAATACCTATTAAATTTAATCCCAACTAACACCACCCAATCAACATTAACAAATAACAATACCAATCAATTGCAAGCCCTAAACTAAAAATACCCAATTAATATTTATAATGTCCAATTAATTTCAAGTCCTAAAATGCCCAACTAACACCACACCCTACCCCCTTCTCCCCCTACCCCCCCCCCCCCTCCACCACCCACACACCCACTGCTGCCTCTTGCCCCCCCCCCCCCCACGCACACATATATGCGGACCCACACACACACACACACACACACACTCCCCCACCTCCACTGCCCCCCCACCCACCCACCCGCCTACATACACACCTGCATCCATACACACACAAACACAACAATACGCACACATACATACACATACATATACACAAAGGAAAATGGAGAGAGAGAGAGAGAGAGAAAAAAACTGACCTGAAAATCGAGAGAGAGAACCGTCACGTGAGAGAGAGAGAGAGAACCGTCGCGAGAGAGAGAGAGAGTGGAGGGAAGAGAAAAGGGTGGGGGAAAAAGAAGGGGTAGGGTTTTTTGTTAAAAGAGTTGTCACGGACCTGCATTTTTTTATCACGGTCAAGGCTGGGCGGCTCAAAGGTTACAATTTAGCCTTTTTGGTGTAGTGTAAATTATCTCCTTCTCTGAAAGAAGAATTAATCAGTTTCCTTAGAGAAAGAAAAAATATTTTTGCTTGGGGCCATGAAGATATGCCGAGAATTGATACAAATTTCATGTTCCATGAACTAAATATTTATCTAGGTTCCAAGTCGATCAAGCAAAGGAGAAGGGTCTTTAGTCCCGAGAAGAATGTAACAATCCAGGAGGAAGTTGAGAAGTTGCAGTGAGCACAGTTCATTGAAGATGTCATGTATCCTACTTGGCTAGCTAATGTAGTAATGGTCAAGAAGAAAAATGACATGTGGCGCATGTGTGTGGACTTTACAAATCTCAACAAGGCATGTCCAAAAGATCATTTTCCTTTGGCAAGGATTGATCAATTGGTTGATGCTACAATAGGTCATGAGTTTCTAAACTTTATGGATGCCTACTCTAGTTATAACCAGATTAAGATGAAGCCCGAAGGTAAAGAAAACACTTCCTTCATTACCAGTCGAGGAACATATTGCTATAATGTCATGCCTTTTGGGTTAAAAAATGTTGGAGATACCTATCAAAGACTGGTAAATAAGGTTTTTGAAACACAGATCGGCAAAAATATGGGCGTCAAGGTAGATGATTTGCTCACTAAGAGCAAACATGCTGCCGACCACATAGTGGACTTAGCTCAAACCTTTGATCAATTGGAGAAGCACCAGATGAAGCGCAATCTAACCAAATGCATTTCCGGAGTACAAAAAGGTATGTCCATAGGGTACATTGTGAATTAGAGGGGAATATAAGAAAAAACTGGCAAGATCAAAGCTTTGCTTGAAATGCAATCCCCGACCAACAAGAAAGAAGTTCAAAAGCTCACTAGAAGAGTAGTTGCATTGAACCATTTTATCTCCCAAGCAACTGATAAGTGCCTTCCATTATTAAAATTCTTAGAAAGACTTTCAAATGGAATGATGAATGTGAAAAATATTTCTTGGAGCTGAAGAAGTATTTAGGCTATCCTCCACTCCTCCCCCGACCAGTTCTGGGAGAAAAAATATATCTATATTTGGATATTTTAAAGTCATCTGTCAGCCCAGCCTTGATCCGACTTGATAATGGATTTCAATATCCAGTATATTACACCAGGAAGGCATTTTGAGGAGTTGGAATTAGATATCCATGCTTGAAGAATTTAGCATTGGCTCTTATTGAAGCATCTAGGCACTGCTTTAATACCGATCACTTCTCCCTGGCCATTTGCCATTTAGGGAATTGACTTGGTCGGCCCATTTCCAACCATCAAAGGCAGGTTCAAATACCTGGTGGTGGTTGTTGATTATTTCATGAAGTGGGTGGAAGCAAAATCATTGATAGAGATGCCCTACGAGAAGGTATATCAGTTCATATGAAAGAACATAATATGCAGGTATGGCATGCCTTATGCATTTATTACTGACCATGTCACCCAGTTTGATAATGATGAGTTTGAAGAATACTATTTTTAATCCAAAATCCAAAAACTTTACTCTACCTTAGGGCATCCACAAAGCAGCGGTCAAACATAAGTGGCAAATAGAATCTTTCTTAATGGACTGAATAAAAGACTTAATGCTGCTAAGGGTAATTGAATTAATGAATTGCACTATTATCTTTGGGATTATAGAACCACGTCGACGACAGCAACTGGAGAAACACACTATATGCTTTCATTTGGGACAGAGGCCATGGTATCAGCCGAGATAGGTCTACCAACTCATAGAGTGTTAAACTTTGATGCTCCCAAGAGTGATCTAATGAGACGATTGGACTTGGACATGGTGGAAGAAGTCCGAGAAGATAACGCCCTCAGAACTGTTGCGTATCAATAATAGACTTCTCGCTTTTACAACAAAAGGGTCAAACCAACTAACTTAAAAGAAAGCGACTATGTCCTCAAGAAGGTCATCTAGAAAGGCAACAAGCTTGAGATAAACTGGCACGGTCCATATCTCATTTCAGAAGTAATCTGACCACAAACGTTTCGACTAGAGACACTTGATGGGGAAGAATTCAAAAACCCTTGGAACGCCGAGCACCTTCGAAAATACTATCAGTGAAAAAAGGCATTTTGATTTCTTATTGCTTTAAACAATGTTTATTGGTCTTCAGCCCTTGCCGATCAATAGACGACAATAACTACATAAATCAACTACTTATCAAGGTTAAACTTATAAAATTTAAGATGCACCAACAACTTAACAAGTAGTTCAAGATACACCAACAGCTTAACAAGCAGTCGAGTTTTACCTCACCAAGTTACTTAGTCTTTATGTATGACTTCATATCAATAAATCACGAATAAGAAGTCAGTACCAAAAGCTTTACTCGACCAAGTTAAACATAAGAATATATTTATATATATATATATATATATATAGTTGCTAATAATAATTACTTCATGTATGACTTTGTCTTTGACAGGTCAAGAACAAGAAGTTTGTAAAACTTCGTGTACAACTCAAGAAGTTGGAAATAAGTTTTACCCGACTGGTTTAAATGCAGGAATAGATGTATATATTCCAAAACCCAGGAATACATACGTATATTCCTCATATACTTGGTCGCCACTGATAACTAATGCCATAACTTGGATCGATAAAACTATTTATAGTTTCATCTAAGTGAATTAGTAGAATTTAAGGCCCTACAATCACAATTTAATAACTCATCATCAAGTAAGTTACTTAATCGACTAACTGATTAACTAATCATAAGTTAACAAAAAGTACATAAATTCTTATTCAAATACTAAAGGTATTACATTCAAGATCAAACTAGTACAAAAAAAGAAGAATCATTCAGTCGGGCGTTTCCCTTGAGATTTGGTCATTTCAAAAGATGTCTATTGTATTCTCTCCATCCAACAAGAGGATCATTTGGGGTATAGGGGGAATTTATGTAATTAAAATCTCTCAGCATTTGCCTATTGCTACTGCTCGTCCTGTTGATCAGATGAGGAGAACGAATTATCTTATGCACATCATGAAGGCCGTAATCTCCCAGATATTTGGTGATTAAACATTGGGGAATGGAATAAAGAGCAATCCATGATATGTCTCATAATCCAACAAACTAGGATCATTCCAATACTATAGTTCATTATTTTGATTATGTTTCAGTAAGGTAAGAAAATTAGTCCATCCCCATCTGTAGCCCTCACGATGACTTCGTGCAAGATGATCATTCACATGGCTTAGGGCTTCATTGTATACTTCCATCCAAATTTCTCGGGACTGCTTATGAAATTAGAAAGTCAATCTTTCTACCTGATTTTGAAGTTTTTTCAAAACATCATTCATGACTTTCAATTGAGAAGATTAGTCGACAATAGCTTTACCCTTAGCTTCCAACTGGATATATAAATTGGCAATGGTAGTATTCTTTACTTTTAACTAAGTAGCTTGGTCAACCAAAGTAATCCTGGTTCTTTTCTCTTCCACAGTTGGTTGGATCACCACCCTTTGCCTAGAAGTTTGTCCAGGTCTAGTTTTTTGCAATGCTTAAAGTTCTTTCACCAACCTTACATTCTCAGTTTCCAGGAAAGAAGCACCTTCATCAGGTTCACTGGTGCACAATTTCTTCAGGTTGTCTAGCTTATTTCTAGGGCAATTATTTTTTTCTTTAAGTAATTTGCCTACTTCCCAAGCTTCTTTAACTTCTCGATTTAGCAAAAATTCCTTCTTTCTATATAGGGAAGCATACTCTTCAAGTTTCTTGTCAAATCTAGCATCCTCACTTAACAGTTTGAACTTGGCTTGATAGTCAGTATGGAGTGAAGCTAAAGAGAATTTATGATCTTCTTATAATTTCTCAATCATTTCGTAATATGCAACATTATTAGATATCGTTCTCTCCCGTAAAAAATGAAGATGAATATAGGATTCTTTAACTTGCTTGGATACATCAGGGCCTAGCAATACGACTAAATCCTCTTCAGACAAGGGAGCATGACCAGCTTCTAGAAGGCTTCTACTATGCTTGAGTAGGTCGAATTCAACAGAAACTATTGTTTTATTCCGCGCGTCAAACTATAATTCATAAGGGTAAGAATACAAATACTACAAAGATGATGATCAAGTAAAAACTTTCAAGAAACATAATTTCACAATAACCAAGGAAGATGAAGAGGAAAATACACACATTAGATCGAAATGAAGTCTTTTCATTAATAAGCGAAGGGGTGTTATAAAATTTTGATACAATACAAGAATAAAAAAGACACTCGCAGATAAAGAAAATTGACAATAAGGAGATAGACCTTCTCCTTAACCTGAGAATTAACTTTAGCTGGAAGCTCGGTAGGAAGGATAGCTCTACCAGCTAGTTCCACAGTAGTCTCAATAGATTGTAAGAATACTCCCCTGATCCTTCTTCATCGCCAAACTCCTCATCCAACTCCAAATTTGGAGGATTACCTGGGTCATGTCTCTGGAACAGCTCAGAGTTATCAGCAGTGCCAACTTCCTTGAGTGCCTCCGACCAACCAACCTAAAGGACTTTTTCTTTGCGTACTCAATTTGGGATGAAGCAACCAAATCTGCCACAAGATCAATAATCAAACCTTTAGCTTATCTTCAGTAGATGAGAACTTATTTTCATCCACCTTGGCCCTGTCCTCAGTAATTATTAGGTTGGTCTTAGTAGTCTTCAATTTTCCCTCAATAGTGGTGGCTCTTTCATTGGCCTTCTGTAGTTCTTCCTCCTAAGTTTTTTATTTATCTCCAAATCATGTCGACTGGCTTCTAAGGATTTATTTAGACCTTCAAAGGCCTTTTCAACCTCTCCTAAAGAATAACGCAATTGATCGTCCTTCTCCATCATCTGATTAAAGTCCACCAAAACTACTAAAATGAGAAAGTAGCACTTCAGGGGAAAAGGAATAAGACAGTAAATATGAGCAATAGATGAAAGATGGTTACCAAAGCCAAAGTCTGGAAAACTCTCTGTCAATTTGGAACGGGACATAAGAACTACAGCTGCCCTATCAGCAAGAAGAGTTCCAGACTTGATCAACTTCCTATCCAAACTAGGATTAACAGACATTGAGGATGACCCAATAATTTCTAGGTCAGATTGGATCTTGTTTACCAACTCATGTTGGTTGGAAAAAGTTATTTTGGTTAATTTGTCAAGAAGTCCTCTCTTCATTCTCTTCAAGTGAGCCCTGTCAACCTCACCCTCCTCAGTATTGCTAACCTGATGAACCTTCTCAGCAACCTTATACCCTTTTTCAATAACTTTAGACTTCTGGGTATCAGTAGCTTTGGCAGCATTTATGGTGGGAGACAGAGGCCCGTCCATCAAATTGGGAAGCTTTCTCTCACCCCTAAAAACTAGGGGGAAATAAGGATTACAGAAATATCTAAATATCCAAACGAAGAAGATGTTCCAAGGTCCTTCTCAACTCCAGCATATTCCTTAACCGAAGAAGTGGGAATCGGTTCCTCTTCCAAATTAATGGGAATTGAAGGTGCTGTTGCAGTTGGCCTAACAAAAAAAAAAGTTATAGAACTTCTGTATTGTAATAGGTAGGAGGCTGCTTTGGGGTGTTCCTCATTAATTCTTTGATGTATGCTCCACAGATATTTAAGCTCTTAAAGATTGATGTCCCCTTCCTTTGGACACTTTTTCTTGCTGTCCACTACATAAAAAGAAGACAAAAAGGCTAGTTGACATATTATCAAACAGTTAGTCAGTAAAAAAAGGAAGATGAAAAGGTCTGCAACCTATGCCATGTCCCTCCTGGGGACACCTGGGCCTATCATACAATTCTTCTCTTTGAAGAGGATCATATTGCCAGTTCTTTGCTATTACCCCATAGTCAAAGTCGATAAGTTAACCACTAAGGCTTTATTGACAAACCTTATTTTCAAAGAATAGGCGTTGTCACTAGTAACCCACTTATAGCAGAACATCAACTCAGGAATACCAATATGGGCTATGTATATCTGGTTAAGCCTATGAAAACTCATTACTATTCTCCATGTATTGGGCGCTAATCTAGCAGGAACAATGTCAAAATATTGACAAAACTCCAGAAAGAAGCGATTGGGGAAAAAATAATACCACACTCAGCTATAAATAGCGAGGGGATCCAATGACCCTCTGGTAATAATAAAACATCAACTGGAAGAACAGGCATTTCTAATTCTACCCAATCAAGGATATTTCTTTCCTGCCTAAATTCATCTAAAAAGTCCCATAAATGATGTACACCATGATCACAATAAAGAAAGAAATTAAAGGAACGGGAAAAAGAAAGATTATATAGAAAATGATGACAGAAGAAAGAGTGGAAATGGATGCAAAAATAAAGCTTGAATACGAAAAGCTTGGAGATGAAAGATAGTTTGAAAGTTTGAAAATGTGTGGTACAAAAATCAGCCAAAACCTCGTCTTTTATAGCTTGGATTGAAAATAGTGAAGGTAATGATTAACTGTATAGACGATTGACATTTTGACGACTGCACAGCTCCAAAGATGAGAAAATTACGAATGTGAACTTTGGCGGTTCGCTAAATTTCAAATTATTCACAAAATTGCTACCACATGATCAAATGACGAATTTTTTACAAGTCCTGTAAGTCGACGATTGGCTAAAGCCACGAAAGACTGCCGAGCAACTCTGCATGACTCATACTTATCCTTTCAATAAAACATCAAGAATGAAGCATTGGGGACTTATGTTGATGCAAAAATTATCCATCTACATGGAGCAATTAGAAATGGACACATGTCCCCTTACATGGAAACAGTCTTAGTCTTGATCGACTTATAAGATAGTTGATCGGCCAACAGGCCGACCATCCTGAAAATTACAAACCATCACTATAGATAAACAATAATAATGTGGAAAGAAACCAAAAGTCATTCCACACGTGGCTAATACTATCAACAGTCGCATTCATTATGTATGGGTGTAAATGCTTAAATGTATAAAGGCATTCCAACCCTTGATCTCCGAGTCACTACAAATATGATGTGTTCTTTTCACAAAATGCAAGAGAGAAAAGTATCAGGTCATTCTTCTAACAAGAATACTTAGTTTTCTAGTAATCAACAACATCAAATACAATCACAGTGGACGTAGGCTTTTCTTATAGCTGAACCACTTAAAAAATTTCGCGTCTCATTTATTTTTCTCTTATTATTTTATCTGTGATTATAAAATTGGCATCATAAAAATCACTACCAATTTTAGACATCAACAATGGCTATCAAATTTTTCATATTATATTATTTGTTTTGAGTACTTTGGTGATTCTCTTAGTTTGAAATGGTACTGGGCCTTTATATATGAACTACAATTTGGCCTTAATGATATTGAAAATTTCAAGAATTAAAAAATGTGTCAAACGTTTTAAATTGGGATGATTAGAGTAAGTTATAATCAAGAAACAGCTAATCTTACATAAAGCATTTATATAGCTAAGTGTGGACAATTTCTCAACGCGTACAAAGTTAGCTTCTACAATTGGTTTTAAAGAAATGTTTTTTTTAAAGGTTCATTTGGGTTTAAATATTTTATGTCTGCAGTGTACACTAGATGGTAAAAGCCCAAAATACAAGGATGCTTTCTTTAGGTCATAGACATTAATCAGTGTTTGGATTAAGGTAAAAAGTTATTGTTTGTTCTTATTAATATCCCCTAATGGTTGGGATTATTTTAAATGAAGGTTCCTGATTAAAAAAACAAATAATAGACTTTATATATAAATAAGGGTAGTAAAAATAACAAGTAAAAAAATAATAAATTAATAAAAATATTATTATTTTGGAAATACATAATTTATATTTGAATTCTAATCCCATTCCAATTTTTTTTCAAAAAATTCAGAAATTAAAAAAACTAAAATGATGCCAAAGTTGGAAAAATTCTGATCGAAAATATGAAAATTCAGAAGTTCGAAAATAATTAACACCCCTACGTGTGCATATGGGGCGTGAAGGAGGCGCACCGCCTCGGGTCGAGGTTCTCACAATAGCATCACATTCATTCATGGAAAGTAAGGCTCAAGTGTGAGATCAACTCACACCATCGGGTGTCATTACTATGTGTGTCAATTTTCACATCTCAGTCAAATTTTGACAATTAGAATAGGTTCGATTCTTCTCACGCCTTCTGTAAGAATTGATAGATGAAGTTGATGATGTCAATTTCAACAAGATTTAAGTATAAGGACTTTTTAACAATACGAATCGACACCATTTTTTGTATTTAGCATATAGCTTAAGCTAGAGAGCACTATTTTGCATTTACTAGGCATATCTTAATGGATGTAATGGCAACATTACCCATTATAGGGTGTGCACGCCTAAGTTAGAGATCGTTAGTAGTGACATCCGTAGGAATATAAATGATATTATCCCGAGACAACACGGTGGTTTAAACATGGTTCATCCAGTTCTGTTCTCAAACTTTGATACGAGATACGTTTTGCTTGTAAAGACTAAGGAGGGTTTCAAGTTATGATATCTAGGTTAGTAACATCTGGGTAGTTGCTCACGACACGCTTTGTGTCCTATTTCATGTCAACAAGTATATGGACTTTGCCTCTTATAGATACCACATTTTAAGACCCTCCTAAGCATCTCCTTAGGTCCCTATCACTTCCTCCTTCACCATAAATTGTCAGTCTTACTCTAGGTACGGATTTAGAGGCCACCAGGCACTTCAAGAACCCATTTGACTGCCGATCAACTCTCTCACCTGAGAAGAAGATTAATAAATCTTCATAGGGCTCTGAATACCCTTTTCGACGATCCACCTTATGCGCAAATCGACCTTACAGTTTTTACGGACGGTTCATTTTACTATCGAAAACTAATCTAGAAGCCACCGGGCACTCCCGAGCCCCGTTTTGACCCCAATCAACTTCATCTTCTGAGCAAAAGCTTAATGAATCTTAAAAGGGCCATGAATACCCTCTCTAATAGTCCACCTCGTGCACGAATTGGCCTTACAATTCGAATGAACGAACCATTTCCCCCAAAAAACTGATACGGAGGCAACTGGTTGTTCTAGGGATCCATTCGACTCTTGTCAACTCTTCATCTCGAACGAGACTGAATATATCTTCGAAGGCTTTGAATTTCCTTTTAAAAAGTCCTCCCCGTTCGTGAATATCCTTACGGTATGGACGAACGACCCCTTTTACTCTGAAGGTCATCGAGCACTTATGGGCCCCGTTTGACCAAGGTCAACTCTCCAAACCGAGCATTTATGGGCCCTGTTTGTAAACTCCAAACGGAGATTGCTCACTACATTTTATCATACTAAAACATCCTTTTTCTACACATGCGCACACACACACATAATAAAGTACCCGATTGGATTTATGGGATAAACCCCACTCGTGTGTTAGATGCGAGTCACATGGATTTTGACGCCTTTTTAGGCTACGTAGGGTAAAATTCGAGATTCGAGTCCTCCTTTCCTATTTTTGTTCATATATTATGATGATATATTATATTTGTGATTCATGCTTGTGTTTTGTCCAAACTATATCATCGTATTTCTATAAAACAATCGGTCACCCGACAAACGCACACATTATATTTTTAATTATTATTTGGGGAACACTCCTAAGGGTGACCTCACTCCACCTTTGTCCATGACGCGAGTCGAGTAATTACACTCTCCATTTATATACACACACACGCACACTTCATAGAGTTATTAAGGAGAAGAATAACACATGCCCATAAGAGATCGAAAGGGGGGATGGGTGCCTAACACCTTCCCATTCCGTAACTGAGCATCCAAATCGTTGAACTAATTAGTTTCGCAAGCATCAATATGCATTTGATGTTGTCCTCTCGAGGCAGTAACATGTCTTTTTCCTATTTTTTTCAAAATAGGATAGTGATTCTATCTCTATACATCACCCGAATTGAGGACGACCAAAGCGCCAGATGAAAGGCACGAGAACCTCCCGCTTGCGCACCGATTGGGATGGGATGGGATGGCCACAGTGGCGACTCCGCTGGGGACTTTATTTGTCATAAGAGGTCTAGAATATATTCTTACCTGGGTATTATCATTTTCTGCATGTGTGTGTATGCACCTACCTGTATGTTCCCTTTTTCCTCTATTACTTCTTGTATATATCTACCTCGTGTATATATCACTTCTCACTCACTTCTGACTTCACACATTTGTAAATACCTTTTATGAACACCTCACACTACTTACACTTGTATATTGGATCACTTATACGTACCCACATGATTCACACACCACTTAAAATATCCATGCTTAGGTTTCACTAGCACACACCTCCACTTATCACACTTGTATATATCCATGCTCACTTGCACATATCACCCACTTGTAGGTAATCAATGCTTAGGCCCATTACTACACACTCACTTGTAGATATTCATATATCACTCATATGCATCCATGCTTAGTGCAGTCTTTACACCCCATGATATATTTACTATACATTTTCATGTAGCTATATATTTTAATGGCCTGGATCCCTATTAGCTTTGGTCTTCCGTCAAATCACCCCAAACCTCCACCAGTTCCTCTACTACTTCATTCGAGTCCAATTTTTACCTTCAACATCTCTTCATGGAGAACGTAGACCAAGCACCGAACATTCAGACTAATCTGATGGCAATCCTAGTCCAACTCAGTAATAAGATTGACAACCTTCAAATCGAGGTCCATGAGATATAATAAAATCGAGTCCAAGTTCCCAAAAGAACCGAGGTTCTCTTTACTCGTGCCATGGGTCCACCTGCGCCTGAGCCTGTTTGGGTCCCAGAAGAATATCAACATTCTCTGTGTGCCCCACCTGCCAATTGGCCGCCATCAGCTCAGCTCCATATGCCAAACCTTGCCCAGTCAGGGGCTAACTTGCCCGTACGTGTTAGTCTCAATGAGGAAGAACTGAACAAGGTCAAATAAGACCTCAAACTGTTGTTCAAAAAATTTTACCAAGTCTAGATATTCGGTAACTATATGGACTAGACCTATATGCTTCCTACCCCAAAGCAAGATTATCGGATAAGTTCAAGATGCCAGCCATCCAGAAGTTTAGGGGCAGCGGGCCCTTAATCGTTCACCTTCGCAGTTATCATCAATCCATGACCCTTATTGGCACCTCTGAAGACATAATCTCCTAGATGTTTCAACATACTTTGAAGGATAGCGCCCTCCGATGGTTCCTATCCCTCAAAGAATCTAGAATCCATAGTTGGAAAGATGTCACTCGTGGATTTATGTCACAGTATAAGTACAACAAAGAACTAGAGGTTAGACACAATGATATAGTGCTTCTCAAGTAGAACCCTGGACAAACCATCAGTATCTTCATAGTAAGATGGAAAAAGAAAGCTACCAGCATGACCAATTAGCCATTCGAAGAAGAATAAGTTAGCATCACGAAGAAGATTTTTTTATCCCATATTCGAACAATTATGGGAGGTCAGTATTATCCACACTTTTGAGTTCTCTGAGAAGTGGGTGTATAAATTGAAGAAAATTTTACCAAAGTAGAAGTCGAGCCAAAGAATCTGACTGGGCAACTCATTCCTAGAAAGTAAGAGAAACTTGTCAATACTACAGTCTCAACCATCAACAATATCTCCTAACTCGCTACCTCTTGGGAATTAAAAAGCCGCCCTAATCCCGTTAGGAAGGAATACACCATGCTCCATGCTCCCTTATCCAAAGTCTACCAGGCCTGGTTAAGCCGAAACCTCATCAAACCCTTGGACCCCATCTATTACTAAACTCACTTCCCATGAACTTCAAAAGCGATGCCCACTATGACTTTCACCAATACGCGGGCCACACTACCGACCAATGCTTCCATCTTAGAAACATGGTTGAAGGGTTGATTGACCGGGGTGTCATCACTCCACCAACAGATCCCAAGCCTAACACCATTCATAACCCACTTCCTAACCACACAAATGCCATCCTTCGAGAGAATGACCCAAAATTCAACCCATTTACCCAAATTGTGCCCTATAAAGTAGGGGTGCACACGGTTCGGTTTAGTTCAATTTTGATACTAACCCGAGAACCTAACCGGGTTGGGTCGGTTCTAAATTTTTTGAACTAAAACCAAACCGACAGTTGTGTAGAACCGAACCAAATTGAACCAATGGTTCCTGGATTGGTTCGGATCGATTTTCGGTTCCAAATTCATATTTTAAACTTAGTGAAATCTTAAGATTAATGTATTTCAAAATTAATTTTTTTAAGGTCAAAATTAATTTTTATCTCCAGTAACATAAGTTAGAAAATTAGGTAATCCCAAAAATATAAATTACAAGTGTTATATACATATATATTTATTTATTTTATAAAATATACCTTATCGGTTTGGATCGGTTTGGGTAGCGGATCGGTTCGGGTTGGATTTACAGTGGAATCGAGAACCGAACCAAAAATATCGATTTTATTTTTTTGAAATCGGAATCGAACCGATAGTCTAAAAAATAGAACTAACCCAACCCAATACAATCGGTTTGGTTCGGTTTATCAGTTTTTTCTGATTCCTTTGTGCACCCCTACTATAAAGCACCCATCATACCCGTAATCTCACCCAAACCTCTCAAAGTTTGCCCATATTTTCTCCTACACCCTACCTGCTTCATTGACCAAGATCTGTCACTCCTCACAAGAGCTTATATTGTCGTACTCGGTCTGAAGATAAGGATATGGAGTTACCGACTATTCTGAACCAACTCTTAGAGTTCAGACTGAAATTGCCCACCAAGATGACCATAGACTGTCATAAATTCAGCGGCTTGTTCATGGAAGCTCGAAAATGGGCTCGAGAATCGGATGAGTAGGCGGTACCCGTTGATGAAGTTAGCGATATGGTACAGATCATGGTAGACATGTTTTGATAGGCTGACGAGATCTATAACATTTTTGAGTTACTCTGCTTTGAAGCTGCAAGGGTGGTTGGTACCTTCACTGTTGCACCTCCCCGTTGAGTGGGAAGATTTATATGAGGAAGACGTTAAGGTTATGGAATGAATTGATTTCTCTTGGTAATAAGACATCATTGCCATCGGATGGGGGGATGAATACAGCTCAGATGATGAATCGACTCAGGAAAAAGTCAGTCATGTAATCAGCAGGTGCGGAATGATATCTTTCGAAGACCTGTTGGGGGAAATCAGTAAAGTTGCCATTCAACTAAAAATAGATAAAGATACGGATTTTTTTTCTTCATCGCATCCATAAATAGCATGACCCAATCAGGGAGACACTACAAGGATCTTAATCCTCAGTCATTGGTAATAAATAAGGGAAAGGGAGTTATTGAGGAACTTCCCATGCCGAAAATGACCATTGAAGAAAATAAAATCCTCGACCAACTCAAGAAGACTCAAGCTAACATAACCTTATGGGGACTCTTTATGTCTTCCCAATTACACTGAAACGCTCTGATAAAGCTTCTCATCGAGCCCACAATCCCTCTTTCCACCACTCTAGAAGAAGCTGTAAACCTTGTTGGGTCCTTAACCTCCACTAGACTCCTTTCCTTCTCCGAAGAGGAAATTCTAAAAGTCAACCCTAATTATAACTATGCCCTCAACATCTTCGTTGAAGTGTTAGGAAAGAAAATCCCGCTCTCACTAGTCGAAAATGGATCCGCCCTCAATATTTGCCCATTGAAATCCTTCAATTGCTTGGGGTTGAGTAAGTGACCTTACTCCTACTTTTCCCGCAGTGTGTGCCAGTGATAATACTCGTCGAGAGGTGATGGTATCCATAACACTCACAATAGGGGTTGGTGCTATCAATCCCATCGGTGGGTTTCAAGTTATTGACATACCTGTGTGTTTCAACCAGTTTCTTGATCGACCGTGGCTTCATAGCATCCGTAGGGTATCTTCCTCCCTTCATCAAAAGTTGAAATTCTTCGCCAAGGGGCAATTTATCACCATTTGATGGGGCGATGATGGTACAAAAAATGTTATCACCAATAATTTGATACTATAAATACCACATACGATGAGTGATATGCTCCTCTCCGACTTCAGGGTTGATCCACTTCCCCTTCCAACAGGGGATAATTTCAAAGACCGAGTTTGTCTAAAATACAACCCTCACGTCAATGTCAATGTGATATAAATGTTTAAGAATATGCATTTCATGCCCGCACTGGGGCTAGGGAGACGTCAACAAGGGATACTCGAGGCCATAGTCATGAAAGAGGCCTTTTGCCCACATGGCTTGGGTTATTAGCCTTCACCAGAAGAACTCAGAATGCTCCACCAACTACGTTTAAAAATGAGATTAGAAGATGCTAAGACTGTTTTAAGGGATCTCTGAATGGAATATTCATTAAGGAGGATGAATACTTCCCCTTCCGTGGCTTTCATCAACCGTGGTATGACCACACCGATAAGAAGATGAAACCGGGGATGAAAATATTCTTTTAAGATAAAGACTCCCGGGTCAAAGATTTCCAGCATAAAGGGCAACCTTCCACCGAGAAATCCATAGCCATTATCTAGGTCTCTGAAGAAAGTGATTCTGAAAACTCATTCAATCTACAAACACTGGGACTGACCTTCTGTATGATCCATTCAGACGCTACAACGTCGAACCCATCCACTCTAATTAGGCCTGGCAATTTGTGATTTCGATTCATGTTCGGGTCGTATCGAGACATAATATTTCAGACTATACCCCTAACCCGAACATGACACGTTTAAGTAATCGTATCATTATTTATAACTCAAACATGTTTAATAAATGGGTTACACAACACGACCCACGTAACCCATTTGATAAACAGGTCGTGTTTAACCCGAAACACGATACGACCCGCATAACCCGTTTAATAAATAAGGCGTGTTCAACACGACAACACGATAAGACGTGTGAAAACCTGCTCAACCCATTCCTATTAAAAAAAATACACAATACATAAATAAAATTATGAATTATATCCCAGAAAACAAGATCATAATCACATAAATGAAAATCAACAACATAACAAAGTCCACAAGCTGTTACCCAAATCTCCTCCATCAATTATTCACTCATAATTCATTACATACATCACACTTGCTAATAAATGTTATACATATAAAAAAAACATTCTTCTCAATTTGAGTTGAGTTGCCAAGATTTACACTCTAAATCTCCAATCACAAAAAGATATTGAACTCAAACATCATCCAATTCTGCCCCAAAAAGTAACTTCCAATTCCAAACCATACCAACAAACAAAAGGAAGAGAAATAAGTAAAAAGAATCCATTAAATATTATATTATTTTTCTTGTTTAATACTATAAAAATAAGAATTATTTGTAATGATTTATATATGATATATATTAATAATGATTCTTGATAAAAGGCTTTTTGCGTGTATCCGTCGTTGTCTTCAAAAGCCTAATCTCAAAATCCCTTGAATACCAACAAAACTTGTCAAACACGTATTGCAGTAAGTACGGGTATCAATCCAACTTTCAAGATGAAACAAATAACGTGAAATGCTTGCAATTTCAATTTTTTTTTAAATCATTGTTATTTATTTTTAAAAAAATTAACAAATAATTTTAAGGGAGAATTAACTAATTAATGCTAAAAATCTAAAGTGACTAAAAAATAAAAAATGACATGTAACCGAGTGTGATAAATGTGAGAAAATTCAAGAGATTGGATTACACTGTGTGTTCTGTTATTTTTAATTTCATAGTTTATTGAATTGAAATATTTCGAGATAATATTAAATTTATAATTTAACTCTCGTTACAATCATAATTTCAATATAGTCATTTTTAGAAAACTCATTTAAAATTTCCACTACTCTGCAAAATGGATTTATACTCACTTTAAAGAAAACACCTGCAAAGATCGATTTATAAAAAAATATGAATCCGATCATCGCAAATCCGAGTCAATATTCAATTTTAGGAAAAACCTATCTTTAGTTCGATTCCAAAATTAAATTTTAAAACAAAATTAATTTACTATCTCTCGATACATAAATCAATGTGTAACAATTAACAATAATTTTTTCTAGAAATATAACAATCAATTAAATTAATCAATTAAACTAACATCCTATGCAGTTTCATCCCACCCCTTGAACGGGGTGATTAGCCGAACATATTTAAATAAGCATGCACAATCACAATAATATCAATAAACATTGAAAAAGAGAAAGAATACGATACGCAAAGTCTCCTTTTCAAATCGCGATCTTGAATTGCGTCCCAAGTTCTTCACAATCAACTCACTTGATTACAAAAATAAAAGCAAAAACTAAACCTAAAAATTTATTCTACAGCTAGACTATTTTTTTTGTATTTTTCTAAAAAAAATTATTTTCCTAAATTGTACAAAATATACACTGACATCTCTCTGCAGTCTCTCCGTCTAAGTCCCCTTTGAGAGTCTTCTGAATTGGTTCGTCGGAATATTTTGTGGGATTTTGAAAAGCTAAGTCCAAAACTCTTAGGATAGGCACGTGGGTTTCTTTGAAAAAGGGAGATAAAGTTCCTATTTATGTGGATTTGGGTTTTGGTTTTAGATTAAATTGGTTGGAGTTTATGGGTTGATTAAATTTTGGGTTGGTGAAGTTGGAGGGGTTAATGCGTGTCAACGGGTTTGGTCGCTAATAAGCACCCAAAACTGTACACTTTATACCACAAATAGACGTGCTTTTGTTGCTAATTCTTGACAATATGGGTCTTATGTGCTTAATTGTTCAATATGCAGGCTTAATTGCAGTTGCGGTGTCAAAAGCTATATTTTCAGGCAATTTGCAGTTAAAATGGAGCTAATTACCAACCTCGTAACCTTACTCGAGCCTAAGCCTAGCCTAAACCTACCCTAAACCCTGTGTGTGTTTTGTTTGTGTTTTTTTTTTATCATTTCTTAGATTTTTAGTTTGAGTCATTTTTATTTTTAGGATTTACTTTAGATTTATTTAGTATTTTCTAGGTTTTATTCTATTTTTATTAATAAAATTTTATTTTATTTTGATTTTTATTAGCTTTTATTTTAGTCTGATTTTATTAGGATTAGTTTTAGGAGTTTATTTTTTAGTTTATTAGATTTTATATTTTAGAACTTTTGTTTTCATATTTTATTAGATTTTTCATTTTTTTATTATTTATTTTATTTTATTATTTTAGTTTTTAATAACTTAGAATTTTATTTTCTTAAGTTTTAATATTTTATTTTTATTTTGTTAGTTAGATTTTTATTTTTATTTTTATTTTATTTCTTAAGTTTTATTTTCTTAGTTAGTTTGAGTCATTTTATTTCATTTTTAATTAGTTAGTGTTATATTTTTTAGGGATCCAAATTAAACACACACACATCCCCTAAGTCACTCACACCTTATTTCCTACACCACAAACACACCCAAATAACTTATCCTACACCCTCTCCCACACCCTAACAAGCTTACACCCACCTACACCCTATCCTCACCACTTCATCTTCTCCCACCAAACCCTCTCTCTCCTCTAAACCCACCAACCTCCATTAACCAAACCAACAAACCCCCACATCTCCAACCCTTACCCGATTTCAACTACTAGCCGGACCTCTCCACACCAGTCTGTCGGCGGCACCTTAGCCCCCTGCTCCGGTCGCCTGCTCTTCCAACCCGGAATCACGACCCTACTCAAAATGGATCTCGAACCCATCTCCATCCTGCCCCGCCGGCGCTACACCATCCCCTGAAACTGTCGGCGCCGACTCAACCCGAATCCAACTTTGCCAGACCGCGACCTACATGTCCCCGTCCCCGGTCCGACTTCCAATCCTTCCCACTCCGGCAGCCTCCATCGCCGGACCTGCCAACTCGCCTACACCCGGACCATCCCCAACCCGCGTCCACGAGCTCCGATCGACCCATGTCAAAACCCGATTCCATGTTCCCAAGCCAACACCCAACCCGTGACTCACCTTCGATCCAATCTCCGAAAATGACAAAACCCATTTAAACCCATTTCCTCCCATTTCACCTAAAGCCATGACCCACTTCTACAAAAGTCTTACAACCCAAACCAAATCGTGAGCTGCCAAATCCCAAGCCAAACAAATAGCATTTAACCCACATGTCTTTTAACTAACTTATATCCCTTATACCCATTTTACCCCCAACTATCAACTTTAACCCCAATACTCATTATACCCTCTAAACCAAATCTGATTGTGTCACCCCATTTAACCCACATGCCCTTATACTTCACCATTTCCATGCACACTCAAGCCAATTCCCAAAAATATCCCCATGCTCTATGTGCCTACTATAAATGAAGATGAAGACCCCATATGAAAAGGAGATTTTTAGATAGAAATTTGTAGAGAAAGAATTGTAGAGAAAAACACCATCTGTAAATAGTTTTATTTTATTATTTTTATTTTTGTTAGATATTTGTGAGATTAAATATTGTAAGATTTAATTGAGTGGATATTTAATTTCAAATCACTTCGATGCTCAATTAGAGGGATTGTATGCTTCAATATGGAAGAGTAGAGTTCAACTTTCTCAAAGAGATTTGGTTTGCTTGTTCTATTCCCTTCTATTTTATTTTAGTAGCCTTGATTATTAATTTGTCAAATTTTATATCATGTTAGGTTAAATCCCCTTTCAAGGGGTGGGGGGAAACCCTTCTTTGATTTTATTTTAGTTTAATTAGTTTGATTACTTGAAAATTCCCTTTGAATGTTAGTTTTGATCCCTCACCATTAAATTTACGCCTCGAGAGAGGATAAATGATTTTCGAGAGAAAATAAAAAATCTAGTTATAATACCCATTTTAGATTCGAACTAGAGATAGGGGTTTCTTAAGTGGAGTATTATAACTTGAATTTCAACTCTAAATTTATTTTCTAAGATTAACATAAATTTTAATTGATCGATCCTAGCGGGTGATTAATTAAAAGGAGTGTGGATCTATTTTCTAGAGTTATGGGGTGTTAAACTTAATTTTCTAAAAGGTTACTATTAAAATTACATTTGCAACGAGAGTTGATTTGTAATTTTGATATTAATTTGAGAGAATTCAATTAATTAAATTAATTAATTAGAATAGCTAAAATTTGTGGTGTAATCCCACTCCTTGATTGTTCTCACAATTATTTACCTCACTTTATCTCTTATTTTAGTTTAGACTTTATTTTTCATTTTAGTAACTTTGTAGTTAGTTGTTATCTTATCACATTTAGTTTAGTTTAGTTTAAATCCTCATCTCACCCAATTATTTTAATATTGAAAAAGCTAAAAAAAATTAGAAAAGTGAAAAAGCACAAAAAGAATATAAAAAGTGAATTATATTTGATTTTGTCTCTAGCTTACCCCCTTGGAAGTGGATTGATACCCTTACTTACCTCCCTTACTTACCTCTACACTTGATTTTATTATATTTTGTAGGTATTTGAGGTTTTGATTAACTTGGCTTTCAATAACGACACATATGCAAAAGTCACGTTATCAGTCGCCTTGGGGCGATTCCCAAAATCGGAGCTGGGATCGGTGCTAGTTCCAGTGTTCTTAGCTGGAGGTTGGAGGTTAGGTGAGGTCGGGGTGTGGCTCGAGTTTGAACCGGAGTAGGTGGTAAGGTTGGTTTCAGGTATGGAGATGGAGGTGGCTGGATTTTATATAGGTAAAGTCGCCGACTGCGGGTTGATAAGGCCATGGGTTTGGAGCAATGTAATGTTCGGAGTTGCTGTTGGGTTTTATCAGTTGTTTGGTAGTTTGAGGAGAGAGGTAAGGTGTTGTGTGTTGTTTAATTTGTAAAAATAAATAAAATAATAAAAGCTAATTAAATATTTATAATGTAATAATAAAAATCTAAGAATAAATAAAACTTAGTAAAACTAAAAACTTAAATTCCTAACCTCTAAATTACTAAAAGACTCAAAAATAAAAATAAAAATAAAAATATAATAATAATAGTAATAGTAATAATAATAATAATAATAATAATAATAATAATAATAATAATAATGATAATTACTTATCAAAAAAATAATAATAATAATAATAATAAACTAAACTAAACTAAAAACAAATAAAATAAAATAAAATAAGGAAAACCTAATGAAATAAACACGTATGTAATATTTGCATAAAAGTATAAAAACACTCTAAGTACAATAAATCATAAATATACGGACCCTAATATTTACATCTATACGCGCACAAATAAAATATAAAATAAATCCTAAAAATACTAAATAAATCCTATAAATTATCTACGACTTGAGTAGAAATTTAAAAAGGTATAAAAGTACAAACTAAACACACAAGGGGCTCGGGTGATGGCTAGGACTCGACTTAAGCTCCGGTTTGATGTGGGACTAGGTTCGAGGCATCGGAACTGATCCGGGCAAGCTCAACGGGACTCTGTCTTTACGGTCGCTTTAATTTTCTTCTTTGATTGCTCTTAACCGCTACTTTATTGTAATTACGCCAATTTAGCATTGTTTGGTGCTGTGACTGTCGATTGACCTGCAATATAGATAAATATGAATATAAGGCCATTTTTATTAAAAACGAGTAACTAAAATTCATCTATTTGTGGTATAAATTTAAAACTTTTAGGTGCTTATCACACCACCCCCAAACAGAACATTGCTAGTACTCGAGCAAAAATAGAGAGAAAACAGTGATAAGTGACCAAAAGTATGCCACTTTCGCAGGCACTGGCGATTGCACTTAGCTTGTGCAACAAGTTGTTAAATCTATAGGTTGACCTACAGGATGAGTGTTGTCTCGTGAGGGTTTGTAGTGAATGTACCCACAAAATTCAATTTTTTTTAAATGGTAGTCTCTTATTTGATGATGAAAAGCTATACAGCCCAACTAAAAAGACATCAAGGAACACCATGTTCAACTATCAAAGTAAGGCATAAATTACTTAATACCCAAAAGTGTAATCCTTCCTAAAACTCAACATGTGTTAGTGTGAAACAGTCTTAAGTATCATTTGAGTAATTCTTAGATCGCCTTTACATAATCAACTTTTTGAATTCAATTCTTGCTAGATATATCGCTCTGAATCGAACTCTCTGAGAATTGGGTAAGTGTATCTCTCTAGTGTGTGAGAAGGTGAGTAAATATAAATAAGGTCAAACGTCTCACACACTTATAAAACATGACGAATACATGAAGGAAAAGTGATATCATGAAGGAATGCTAACCACTATATTGAGAATGTCGAGTCATTAACCATATAGACTTCTCGTTTGCTCGAACACCATACACTACAAGAAAATTTGGTTTTAGTAACGAATTCTTTAGCAAGGAAGTAATTTTCGTTGCTAAAAGTGTATTTTTAGTAAGGAAAATGGAAAAAATGTTGCTAAAAATATAATCATGTTATAAACATGTTGCAAGGAAATTTTTCCTCACATAAGGTAACTTTTAGCAAGGAAATTGTAGAATGCTTGCTAAAAAATATAGCGGCAAAATTTCCCTCTTTTTTTTAGTATTCATAACATTTTTCCCAACGTTTTTTGTTATTTTCCTTGCAAAAAGATGCACAGACAATAAAAAAATAAATTAAAACCCTAACTATCAAAGGCTTTTGGTTATTTCAAGCTCATACGGCTCATATTCTCTATCCAATAAAATCTTCGGACGTAGCCCCAAAAGATTTTGAACTTCATCTTCGGATGCCGCCGATTCACTTCATCTTTGGACACCGCCAGTACACTGCCGGTACTTTCTTCTTTCTCTTTTTCGGTACTTCTTTCTTCTTTTTGTGTCCCGCTGGTACTTCCATGAGGAAGTATGTTTTTTGTTTGATGTTTCCGCCGGTACTTCCATAAACTATATTGATAGATGCAAACCATATCTTAATTTGATGTTTATATGTGGAAGTTTGTTTTTTGTTTATGGCTTCTTAAGATCTGATGTTTCCAAAATTATCTTGACTAATATAATTAGTAATTTTCACAAGCAAAATCTTTGGGTAGAATTTGATTTCCCCATCAGATCCATTGGAATTTGTTTATAGCTTCTTGAGATCTGATGTATCCAAAATTATCTTGAGTAATATAATTAGTAATTCTCACCAGCAAAATCTTTGGGTACTAATTGGTATTGTAAATCAAATTCTACCCAAAGAATTACAGGAGAGTGGGATTTGACAAATACTATTGGGTAGAATTTGATTTTGTCAATAGGAGAGTGATTAAAAATAATAATTTTCCACTTTTTTTCCTGTTATCACCGTGAAGACTATTATATTATTATTTTAATTTTTTTTGTTCATATAATGCAACTTTTAACCTTAAATGAATAAATATATATTATATTATCGATAAAAATATTTTTATATATTTATTTATGGCCCCCTTTAACAATAAATCATGGATTTGTCCCTAACTACTAATTAGTATTGGAAATAATAATACAATCGACATTTTTTTCATTTATCGATATTGAGAGATCCATAAATGAGCATGAGAGATGGAGAACAAGTCGTGAGATTTAAAGAAGGGAAAAAAATTCATTCACTGAGATGTAATTAGAATTAGGGATTTTAAATTTCGGCGAGATATAGTGGATTTGTGTGTTGAAGTCTTTAGTTCAAAAGAATGAAAAGAACGAGAGATGCGATTGAAACTAGGGATTTGAAATTTCGGGCATAACTAAACATGTTTCTATATTCGGTGTGGTTTGGGTAATCGATATATTTTTAAGGATAAGACCACACACGAACTTTAATTCTTTTACGCTTTTTAGGTAATGATAATAACATTAGTAGTCACAGTGCTAAATACATAACTAGCCTTTTGGCAAAACCCCATTCTTTCCATCACACTTTAAATTATTTTTAGGTTTGGTGTTTTTATGTGTTATTTTATTCCAAGCTTTGCTTTGGGATATTTGGTATTTAGTCCTATTACTCATGTTGTTATGATGTTGTGTTATCTATCTTAGTAATGATTAATTACGACAATCATAATTTATTTTTCCAAACAAGTAACAAAGCAAGTAATGATATGTTGGTGTGAAATAACAGGAAGATAAAGATGGATAAGAGTTGGATGTTTCTGCCTAATAGGTTGTCTAAGCAATATAAATCCGATGTTGACTCGTTCATCGAGATCACAAGAGACCACCTTGATGAAAATAACAAGTCACGATGTCCATGTAGAGATTATCAAAACGCATATTTCCATGATCTGATAACTATCAGGAGTCATTTGTTGAGTCGTGGAATATCTTATAGTTATACTTGCTGGATAAATCACGGAGATGAGGCGAATGATGAACAAAACTTTTCAAGTGCACAAGTGCCGAAAAATGTAGAAGTTGAGGAGGAAGATGATGACATGTTCGGGCTGTTAAATGATATGTTTGGCCCTAATGGTTCTCCCGAGCATAGTGAAAATGCTGCTAGTATATATAATAAATTATTTGGTGAACTCGGAGAAGAGCTATATCCGGGATGTAAAAAGTTCTCCTCATTTTAGTTTCTTATAAATTTAATGCATGTTAAGGTTCTTAACCGCTGGAGCAACAAATAGTTTGATATGCTACTCCAACTGTTGAAGGAAGCTTATCCAGATTCAAATATCCCCTATTCGCATTATGAAGCAAAATAAAAGTTACGATATTTGGGACTCGGTTATGAATCGATTCACATGTGCAAATATGATTGTGCATTATTTTGGAAAGAAAATCAAAATGCGGATAGGTGTCCGATATGTGATGAGCCTAGGTACAAGTATGATGATAAGAAAGGGAAGAATGTTCCACATAAAGTACTGCGCTACTTCCCATTGAAACCAAGGTTTCAACAATTGCATATGTCAAAGCATAGAGTCGCTAATATGAGGTGGCATAAGGAAAAATGAGTCGATATGCAGGATATTTTTAGGCATCCGGTTGATGCCGAGGCATGGAAAGACTTCGATAAGCAGTACCCTTAGTTTGCGAATGACTCTCGCAATGTGAGGTTAGGCCTTAATTCCGATGGTTTTAATCCATTTGGAAATTTGAATAACTCATACAGCATGTGGCTGGTAATTCTCGTGCCTTATAATTTGCCACCCTGTCTATATATGATGGAACAATTTTTCATGATGGCTTTGTTAATTTCGGGTCCACAAGCACCGGGTAAGGACATGGACGTCTTCTTACAACCCTTGATAGATGAGTTGAAAGATCGTTGGCATGTTGATGTAGAAACATGGGATAATTTTGGTAAGGAATATTTTCATTTACATGCAATTGTATTATGGACGATTAATGACTTCCCGATATACGATAATTTATCTGGATGGAGCACGAAAGGGTACAATGCATGTCGAGTATGTAATGAAGACACTTCTTCGCAACGACTGAGAAGTAAAATATGTTATATGGGTCGTGGTCGTTATTTGCCTTCCAACCATGCTTGGAGAAAAAAATAGACTACATGATGGGAGAAAAGAAGAGAGACCATCACCGAGGGATTTTACTAGAGATGACATATTGGAGTAGTTAAAGAAGGTGAAAATATTGAAACCGGGTAAGCATCCAAAAAATAAGAATAGGAAGAGAAAACGTACCTCCGAGGAACTAAACTGGATGAAAAAAAGCATTTTCTTTGAGTTAGAGTACTGGTCAAAGTTGAAATTAAGACATAATCTCGATGTAATGCATATTGAGAAGAACATATGTGATAGCGTTCTTGGAACATCGATGAACATGTAAGGAAAGACAAAAGATACAGATAAGGCTCGTTTGGATTTAGTTTATATGAAGATAAGAAAGGAGTTTCATTTACAAGAATAAGGTAACAGATGGCTGAAACCACATGCATCTTATACCTTAACATTAGAAGAGAAGAGAGAAAGGACTTTTGTGCGTTCTTAAACTCGATCAAATTCCCAGATGGTTATGCAGAGAATATATTTAGAAATGTGAGAATCAATAATGGAAAGATATCGGGCTTAAAAAGTCATGATTTCCATATTATTCTACAGCGACTTATTCCTGTCGGCATACGTCGATATTTGCCAAAGGATGTTAATACTGCATTAATTGAGTTGTCAAACTTCTTTCAGCAACTATGTGCAAAAACTTTGAATGTGAAGGACTTGGAGAAACTAGAGGAAGCGATTGTCCTTATACTCTGTAAGCTTAAAAGAATTTTTTCTCCAGCATTTTTTGATGTTATGGTCCATTTGGCCTTTCACTTACCACGCGAGGCTATGCTTGCCAGCTCGGTAAATACGTGATGGATGTTCCCATTTGAGAGGTACTTTAAAAATATTTATTCAAATGTTTAATTATGAACTTTCAATGTATAAAATGATTTATCTATATAACATTTAATGTGTCCAGTAATCTGGGATCACTGAAGTTAAGCGTAAAAAATAAAGCTCAACCCGAAGGATCGATAGCAGAGGCGTACGTTGTTAATGAAGCCGTAACTTTCTGTTCAATGTAGCTTTGTGAGGTCGAAACCAAATTCAATCGAGGAGAATGGAACAATGATACATGTGGAGGAAAACGTAATGTAAAACTCTCTATTTTCTCTCAATCTATTCATCCCCTGGGTGCCGCACAACCCACTCAATTGTCCCAAAGCATTATTGATAAGGTCCACTGGTATATCTTGAAAAACTGAGAAGAAATACAACCTTATCTTGAGTACGTATCATTTTACACAAACTTTTATTATTATTTCACAAAATAAAACTAAATCTTATTTTGTATGTGTAGTGAACATACGGCACAATTAGAGATTGAATCTCCTGACAAATTATTTTAAAGGCAAGAACGTGAATTTTCAAAGTGGTTTACGGACCGTGTAAGTTGATAATTTTTATAATACGTTTGTTAATTTTTTGATATTAAAACACGATAGTAAATATACCACTAACATCTTCTTTATATAGATGAAAACTTTGTGTCATCAAGGGTCACTAAAAGCCACAAATGAATTGTATTCGTTGGCATGAGGTCCAGATGTTTGTGTGGACAAATACTCTGGTTGTATTATTTATGAGATTCGATTTCATGCTAAGGATCGTGACGATCATTGCACAACTCAAAATAATGGAATTCTTGTTCTCGGAGGGCACGATGATGAAGCGGTTGATTTTTATGGACGTTTACGTAGTGTCATGCAAATGAAGTACCTAAATCAGTAAATTGTTTATATATTTGAGTGTGAGTGGTTCGATACTAATCCTAAGAAGAAGAGAGTACAAACCGACTATCACCTCACTTCTATTAATGTTAGTTCGACGTGGTATAAGGATGATTCCTTTGTGATTGCAACTCAAGCAACACAGGTATTTTACTTAGATGACTACAAATTGGGTCCTAACTGGAAAGTAGTACAAAAAGTGAAACATAGACACATTTGGGACATTATAGAAGAAGCTGATGCTGGAGATACCAATGATTGTCCAAATAATGTTGCATACCAAGAAGAAGAATCTTTTGATATTCAAATGGTTATTCAAGAGGGAGATTTGGACTTGAGCCAAATGGCTAGGACCAATGCTCTACCAGACATTATTGAAAGCAGTGATTTGCTAGCACATGATGATGATAATCTTGACAATGGTGACGGTGATGATGAGGAAGATGACACATTAGGAGAATACTGTAGTGATAAAGAGAATTAAAGTGATGATGATTATGACAGCGAGTGAAGGAATATTACACATTTGAGTTTTTTTTGTTATTTAAATCACATTGCAATTGTTATTATATGGTGGAACTTATTAGATTCCTATGTACTTATTATTTGTGATGTTGATTGAGCTTAGTTAAATTTCTGTGATGTGTGAAGGATTTGTGTTTATTTTATTTAAACTCTAAATTATATGTTACTTAATTGAGTTGGTTTCATTATCATTGCTCTTTAATTTTATATTTTTAAATGAATTATTTTGATTAATCGATCAGGATTATTGCCATATTTATGGCACCTCGTGGACGTGGACGTGGACGTGGTTCTTCAACTACTGCTTTGGTAGTACCACCGAGTGCGCAAGATTCAACCACGCATGAGGATCCAATACCTAATGAAATTGCATCTAGGACATCGAATGGAACACCAATGACGGGTGCAAATTCTACATTTGAGCGTAATTCTAATGGTATATGTCATATCATTTAATTGCGATTTCCAATTTATATTATACTTGTCAACCTTCTTAGTATCTACTTTAATTGCATCAATCATAGGTTCAAGGAAAACTAGAATGGAAGGATTGAATTTTTTTAATCATCTGAGTAGATTTAGCTTTATCTGAGCCTCTAATATTTCATATATAGAGCACACTGCAGTTTGGTTCGTTGGAAGATTTTGTGGGATTTTAAAAAGCCAAGTCAAAAAGTCTTTGGATGGGCACGTGGGTTTCTTTGGAAAAAGGAAGATAAAGATCCTATTTAGGTGGATTTGGGTTTTGGTTTCAAATTAAATTGGTTGGAGTTTATGGGTTGAGTAAATTTCGGGTTGGTGAAGTTTAAGGGGTTAATGCGTGTCAACAAGTTTTTGAGTTTGGCTGCCTTGGGGCAATTCCGTTAATCGGAGTTGGGATCGGTGCTAGATCCGATGATCTTGGCCAGAGGTTGGAGGTTAGGTGAGATCGGGGTGTGGCTCGGGTTTGAACCGGAGCAGGTGGGTAAGGTTGGTTTCGGGTATGGAAATGGAGGTGGCCAGATTATAGATAGGTAAAGTCGCCAACGGCGGGTTGATAAGACCATGGGTTTGGAACAGTATAAGGTTGGGTTTTAGCAGGTGTTTGGTAGTTTGAGGAGAGAGAGAGGTAAGGTGTTGTGTGTTGTTTAATTTGTTAAAAAAACAAAACAAAATAAAAGCTAATAAAATATTTATAATCCATTAAAAAAAAATCTAAGACGAAATAAAACTTAGAAAAACTAAAAACTTAAATTCCTCACCTCTAAATTACTAAAAGATTCAAAAAAATAAAATAAAATAATAATAATAATAATAATAATAATAATAATAATAATAATAATAATAATAATAATAATAATAATAAAAACTAAAAACAAAAAAAGAAAATAAAGAAAACCTAATAAAATAAACACATATGCAATATTTACATAAAAGTATAAAAACACTCTACGCACAATAAATATTAAATATATACGGACCCTAATATTTACAACTATATGCACACAAATAAAATATAAAAGAAATCCTAAAAATTATCTACGACTCAAGTAAAAATTTAAAAAGATATAAAAGTACAAACTAAACACATACGGAGCTCGGGTGAAGGCTAGGATTCGACTTAGGCTCGGGTTTGGTACGACACTAGGTTCGGGGCATCGAAACTGATCTGGACAAGCTCAACGGGACTCTGTTTTTACGGTCGCTTTGATTTTCTTCTTTGATTGCTTTTAACCGCTACTTTGTCTCAATTACGTCGATTTAGCACTGTTTGATGTTGCGACTAACGATTGACCTGCAATATAGATAAATACGAACATAAGGCCATTTTTATTAAAAGAGAGTAACTAAAATGCATCTATTTGGGGCATAAATTTAACACTTTTAGGTGCTTATCAATTATGTTAAAACATATGTATAACTAATAAATATAAAAAAGTATTTACATATGTTATGTATAAAAAATAACAGATTTACATATGTTATGTATAAAAAATAATTTACATCTGTTATAATATGTTATGTATAAAAAATGATTTACTTGTGTTATAATATGTTGTGAAATATAACATATTTATTTACATATATTATATATATAAAAAGATTATATTTAATAAAACTATTAAAAAATGATCACGTCTGAAGAAGACCAATCGGAGAAGTAGGATGGGAGGAGATAGCTGCGAAGAATGGTGGTCGACGAGAAGTGGATCTGTCAGAGAAAGATCTGTCTCAGAGAATAGTGGGAGAATAATAGTGGGTCTGCTCGGGCAGAAGAAAAGATAAGAGTGGGACTGTGGGTGGGAGAAGTTGGCTGCGTTGTGAGAGAATGAGGAGAGACTAAGTCACTTAGGTTAGGGTTTATATATTTCTTATGTTATTATAGGTCATTTTTATTGCGGGTTAATTTTATTACGATTTTATACAGGTTAATTTTTTTTATTGACTCGCCTATGACCCAAATTGAAACAAAATGTAATGTGTCTATTGTGGTTCAAATGCGAGTTAGTGGGTTGAAACCAAAACACGGCGTGTTTCATTTGCGGGTTAAATGGGTCTGACCCTAATTGGACTCTGACCTGTTTACACATGACCTGAATTTGGTATTTACTAGTCGAGTTCGAGCCGTGTTTTCATGTCAAAAATTTCTAGCCCTAACTCTGATCAAGGCATCTGATGAGCCTTTTCTCAATTGGAATGTTATACCAGTCCCACGTACTGAGATGCAACCCAACCATATTGTTTACCTTATCTCTTCATCTATTGTTGTTCCTCCCTTTTCTGATAACAATGTAATCGAGATCTCTTTTGACGAGGTTCTCAAAACTTTTTTCCCGAAAGCAAAATAAACGAGGATTTTGAGTATCCTGTTGTGCCTTACATCAATTGTCTTGATTCTAATCAAACTTTTGATGATGATGATTTTATAAATGAACAATTCTTAACTCATCTTAATAAGGTTAATAAAAAATAACATAACCATGTTCAAATTAATTAGGATGAAACTGTTGTTATCAATTTTTGTTCTAGTAGCCAATATCGTGAGAATAGGGTCCACCCTTGACGAGCATGAGCACGCGTAACTCAAGAGCTACTAAAGGAATTTATGGACATATTTTCATGGTCCTACAACGACATGCCCAACATCGATCTTGAAATAGCTCAGCCCGAGATCCCAATTCTCTCGAAATGCAAGCCAGGCAAAACAAAAGCTGTAAAAGCTTCGCACTGAATGGTCACTCAAAGTTAAGGAAGAGGTAATCAACCAGTTGAACGTAGGCTTCATTTGGGTGATCGAATATCCCACATGACTTGCTAACATTATAAACGTATCGAAATTAGAGCCTATCGCACCGCCGCCAAGGACAAGGACTGATTCGACCTCCTATTGGACTTCCACCACCGATACATCAAGTAGAAGTTCCCTAAATCTTCGTCCTTCAGGGATATCAACCTCACGTTGAGCCCGATCACCTCATAGAACCATGTCTACAAAAAGACAGGAAGCGATAAAAAAGAAACTAAAGGAAAATGTAAGTAAATAATAATAAGTTCGCAGCTACCTCCAAAAGGTATGTGGTCCCTGTGAAAGTCTCTCAACAACACCGACTGAATGCATCCAAAGAAGAGTAAAGCGTCATCAAAGTCAGGCTTCCCCAATCATAGAACGAAACGTCCAAAAATGTCATCAGAAATGGAAAAAAACAGAAACGGACGATGTCGCCACAAAAAAACCACCCAATAGAAGCAAAATAAATAACTTGGGCATCTATCTCACCTTCCGCCCATGAGTTTCATCAATCCTCCTACTCAAGAACACCTCTCGAAGAGAAGAAATGCGGATTAGAATCCCTATAAATGATCCTACCCACATCCCCCATTGCAGTTTAAACCGCCTCCAGTGCCACCATCACAATACGGTCCACGTTTATCTGCATACCCTTGCAATTTATCCCCAGAAGTTGCTGAACATCAATGGGAGTAACGGTCATCTCGCCAAAACTCAAATGGAAGGTGTAGGTAGTGTCCCACCACCTCTCTCCCAAAGCGCACATCACCGCAGTAAAATGCGGCATCTCTTCAAAGGCCAGCGCCAGATGGCCAAAACCAACAGAAGTAACCATCCAGTACACCACCACTGAAAGATGGTCCCAAACATCCTTCAATTCAGTTATCCCCTAGAACACATGCTAAAAGGAGCTCTGTCAGTCTTGTAAAACCAAAAATAAGAAAAGACCTTTCATCAGCACAAGAAAATAAAGAAAAAAAATATAAAGTAATACTAAAGGTAACTATACTTACATAGACACTAGGGTTACTCACCCTAGACGAATGGTAGGGTGCAGGCTAATGCAAAGGAAACACTCCTTAGCCACTAACTCAAAGAGATCAAAGACATTCTCAGTACCCAAGGTAAGGGGCATCCTTGACTGTTACTCTAGGCCAGCCAGTCATCAACATTCAAACACTCCAAGTTGTATCCCTCGCTAGAAGAATCCACCATTTGAAGTATTAAAGAAGAAAGGAATTAGGAATGATTTTTAGAGAGAGGAGGCAGAAGATTTAAAGGTTTGAAGATGTGAATAATGAGGAGGGATCTCCCCCTTTTATAGGGGACTAAATGGCATGCCAATCGGCAGACACCAGCACATACGATCGACATCTTCATGTTCTTCTTCCCAAGAAAGGCCAGGAGTCCTTTCCATTGTCAAACGAAAACCCCTATAGCATACCGATCGGCAACTCACTTGAAAATTTTGTACAGAAAATGCCAGAAAAATCCAAAAATTACCCAAAAATTCCTAAAATACCAAAAAAATATTGAAACATTTCTTAATTAGGAAAACCATTTTTTGGAACACTAAACCCCCAAAATCCCCAGAAGATTAACATTACTCTTTTATCCCCAGCATAAAGCCTAATCTACCCTCAACACATTTTGCGCCCGTATCCCAAAGTCTACTACAATTCCCCAGCGAAATCTCATATCTCAAGTCTTCCCCAGTGGAACCCAATCCTCAAGTCAGCTTCCCCAACAGGATTACAAAATAATACCTTTCCAATTCCCCTGCGAAATCTCTAGGCTAAACTTTCTCTCCACTCATCTACCCTCAAAATTTCGAGATATAGCAATAAAAAAAAACTCACAGTTTCCCCAGTGTAAATATCCCCTATCAAAACAACGTAATCCCCAATCAAATGTCTTAAAGGGTAAAACCTTCCCTAAAGAGTCTCAAAACAACAACACCCTCAGTGGAATAACAGGTGCATCTGCATCCTTAGGATAAGGTAAAGATTTCCTAGAAGAATAAATCCACTTGACCCGCATAATCGGTTGTCACTAACTTTAGGTCCTCAGAATATATCTCAGCTCGTAGAAATGATCGTCATCACCTTAGGTCCTTAGAATTGAAATCGACTCGCAGAATTCATCGTCTCAACTTTAGGTCCTAAGAATTAACCTCGATACGCATAATCGGTCGTCTAAACTTCAGGTACTCATAATTGACCTCGACCCACAAAAACGGTCTCTATAACTTTAGGTCCTCATAATTGACCTCGATCCACAGTATCGATCGTCACAACCGTAGGTCCTCAGAATTGACCTCGACCCGTGAAAATGTTCTCTACAACTTTAAGTCCTCGGAATTGATCTTGACTCGTAGAATCGATCATCACAACTTTAGGTCTTCAAAATTGACCTTGACCCGCAGAAACGGTCTCTACAACTTTAGGTCGTCATTATTGACCTTGACCCACAGAATCGATCGTCACAACTTTAGGTTCTTAGAATTGACCTCGAACCGTATAAATGGTTTCTACAACTTTAGGTCCTTAGAATTAAGCTCGGCCTATAAAATTGATCGTCACCACTTTAAGTCCTCAGAATTGACCTTGACCCGCATAAACGGTCTCTACAACTTTAGGTCCTCAGAATTAAACTCGATCCACAGAATTAGCTGTCACAACTTTAGGTCCTCAGAGTTAACCTCGACCCATAAAAATGGTCTCTACAACTTTAGGTCCTCAGAATCGACCTCGGCCTTCAGAATCGGTCGTCACCACTTTAGGTCCTCAAAATTGACCTCGATCCTCAGAATTGATCGTCATAACTTTAGGTCCTCATAATCGACATCAACTTACAGAATCAATCCCCTTAATTTTAGGTCCTCATAATTGATCTCGACCCTCTAAATCGGTCATTATCCTCCCTTTAGTTCGCAGAATCGACCTCTTTTCCCAAACATCCATATTGTGTCTATTCGATGTCCTTCAGTTATTATAAGATCATCCCTCCAAGGTCCCTTTGTACACCACATTCTATGACCCTCCTAAGCACCTCCTTAGGTCCCCAACACTTCCCCCTTCACCATAAACCCTAGATTATACTCCGGGTATTGATCTAGAGGTTACCGAGCGCTCCCGGGCCCCATTTGACCGGCGGTCTCACCTGAGAGGAAGCTCAATGAATCTTCAAATGGATCTGAATCCCCTTTATGATGGTCCACTCTATGCACAAATCGGCCTTACGATTAAGAAGAATGATCTGGTTTACTATTAAAGACCAATCTAGAGGCCACTGGCGCTCTCGGGCCTCATTTTGATCCCAATCAACTTCCTTACCTAAGAGGAAGCTTAATGAATCTTTGAAGGGACCTAAAATATACTTTCCAACTATCCACCTCATGCATTATGATTTAGAAAAACGAACTATTTTCCCCTGAAAAATAGATACGAGGGTCACTGGGCCCTCCCGAGCTCCGTTTGACTCTCGTCAACTCTTCAGCTCGAACGAGACTAAATAAATCGTTTACTTGCTCTAAATACCCTTTTTAATGGTCTGCCCCATACGTGAATCAGCCTTACGGTACAGACGAACGACATGTTTTACTCTGAAGGGTTACCGTGCGCTTTCGGGCCCCGTTTGACCAGGGTTAACTCTCCAAATCAAGCGAAGATATTTGGAACATCAAAAAGACCTACATAAACTTTTTAAAGTCCATCCCATGCTTGAATAGGCCTTACGATTTGGATGAACGATTCATTTTCCTCCTGTCTAAAAGATTGTAAGGCGCTTCCAAGCCCCGTTTGAACATAGTCAATTCCTGAACCCGATAGCGTCCTATTGATTCTTAAAAGGATATTAATACCCTTTCTAATGATTCATACTGTGCGTTATTCGAACTTACGAATTGCGTTTTACGACCATTTTTTTGAAAAATCTGCATGAGACTGCCGAATAGCAAACCCATTTCCTTGTTTATCGATAGTGTGTCTGGGGTTGCCTGTCGATAGACATGTCAAAGACAATTCCGATCAGCACCCTCTTGACTTTATATAATGGGAGCATGAGATTACTTCGAAAGGCACCTCAAAAAGATCCCTGTTAGTGATCTCAGGAAATATTCTCTCGAAGTCAGCGTGGTTTCTATATTGAAAACTCTCCCCCTTATTCCATTTCAATTCTTTCCTTACCCAATTTGGAAAAATTTCGCTCCCTCCCCTCCTGAAACCTCCATCCACTTGTAAGAGCAACCTTTTAACAATTAAGACCAACCTTAAAGCTTCCAAAGAAGGTCCAAACCTTTAAATATCTCTTTAAATTCTCTTATTTTCTCATTAGTTATTTAATTCTTACTTTAGAATTTCATCTTTATTATATCACACATATTAATATCCAACTTTTGATTAGTAGTATTGCACATACAATATTTTTTATAAAAAAAACCCCAAAATAAGAAAAATATAGTTTGATTGTAAACTCCAAATGGGGATTTATCACTACATTTTCTCACACTACAACATCCTTTTTCTACACACACACATATAATAAAGTCCCCGATTGGATTTATGGGATAAAACCCACCCCCATGTTAGATGCGAACTTCATGGACTTTAATGCCTTTTTAGGCTACATAGGCGTCTCGAGTAAAATTCGAGATTTGAGTCCTCCTTTCCTGTTTTTGTTCATATATTATTTCTATATATTATATTTGTGATCCATGCGTGTGTTTTGTCCAAACTATACCATCGTCTTTTGATAAACGATCGGTGACCCATCAAACGCACAAATTAAATTTTTAATTACTATTTTAGGAACACAACACTCGTAAGGATGACCTCACTCCGCCTTTGTCCATGACGCGAGTCGAGTAATTCCACTCTCCCTATATATATACACGCACACACTTCACGGAGTTATTAAGAAGAAGAATAAAACATGTTAATGAGAGATCGAAAGGGTGGGATGTGTGCCTAACACCTTCTCATTCCGTAACATAGCCCCCGAATCCTTGAACTAATTGATTTTGCGAGCATCAGTATATCTCTGATGTCGTCCTCTCGAGGCAATAACATTTCTTTTGCTTATTTTGTGGAAAATAGGCTGGCGACTTTATCTCTATACATCACCCCAATTAACAACGATCGAAGCGTCCTGAGGAAGGGCGCGACACCCCCACATGCACGTATGATAGGATGGACACACCTCTAAGGAGGGAAGCCTTGCCTTAAGATTTTCTTAATAGTGGTACCCTCATCCTCGTTGCATATAGTTTTCAACCTTATCGTTTGATTTTGGTAATGGGTCGATGTCCTAGGTTAAGGTTCATAGCCCAACTAAAGGATACATTGGTTTTGAGTGGGTGAACTCAATTGTAGCTTTAATTGTATAAAACGACTTGTAGTGAGTAAGACTAAGGGTTATAGTCTACATGCATATAATCCTTTAAGTTTTATGAAGGATGATTAAGACTATTCGTTGCATACTAGTTATTTTCATTTGTTTCCATTAGTTGGAAATTATATAGCTTAGTTGTTCTCTGGTTATAGTGCCATTATTGGCACATTATTATAAGCGGGTTAGATCGTGCATGGTTGATGCATCACGATAACTGAGGGATTTATTAAAGGATCATTGCATAGTATTGCATCAACATCTTGGTGTGCTAGGTTGCATGGGTAATGGTAGTTGTATTACATGTAGCTGCGTGCTTGATTTGGACTTAATATTCCATTAGGTGTGACTCTGTAGAATTATTTTACTATCCCTCAAGAGCTAGATCATTAAGTATGCCAAAGGTCATTGTTATATGGCACTACGATTCGTCTGTTGATTTAAGGAATGTGTAATATTATGGTTTGGGAATAATACTTTGTCACCAGATTCGAACTCGATATGGTTTAATCTCTTATCTCAAGGAATATTCATGTATGGTATCACCATGTGCTAGCACGGGAGTTGTGTCTATCGCATACCTGCATGAATTGTAAATCCTAGAACCTAGGATAAGGTAAAAGTATATGCATTGATGATCTTGTAATAATTGTATTATTCGTGAGTAAATAGAATACCATACGTGGGATGATCTTGTAATAATCAGATTGTTTAGGATTAGAATACCCTATTGACAAGTAGAATATGCTCTAGATATAAAGCCTGAAATGAATGATATGTCTGACATGTTATTGGTGACCCCTAAATATGGAAGTATAAGAGACTTATGTGTCGATATACGTTATGAATCATGGTCTCTAAGTGTTAGACTAAAGGTGGTTCAAGTGATTATACATGTTTCTTGTGTTTCCTTAAGCCTTGGTACTAGAAGAAGTTCATGTGTTATCCTTCAAGTGAAGGAGTGATGGAAATAAACGGATGACCATGATTATATACGATGAGTTGATGATTTTCAGAATAATAATTGTGAGATGGAGGTACTAGAGTTTATGATAATTATGTAGGTATTAATGTTGAAATGTGTTTGGAGATTGTGATCCAATTATAACTAGTGGGCTAAACAGTGATCATGGGTAAAAATTTTGAGGAAGAACTTTCCTAAGGAGGGAAAATTGTAATAACTCGACTTTTATATAACTAGGTGTGCCGACGTACGTTGCACGTGCGATTGAATCTATTTATTCAATTTAAGCATTAAAATTAGGGAAAAAAGCATTATAAGTATATAGATGCATTACCGGCTCATAAATCCATACCAATTTTATTGGTAAATACTTTTAAATTATTATGAGAAAAATAAATTCATGCGTAGATGAATAGAAATATAATTTGTACATGGTTTAAGTTCAAAACATAAGCAGGGAATAAGTCTTGAAAAATCCATAACGTGGAAGATGAACAAAATGCAGAATAATAATACAATGAAAAAATATTTTTAATCAGAATCCGAACACAATAATCAAAATTCAATATAAAACATATGGAATACGTGAATATTTATAAACATGGTTAATTTGATAGAATTTATAAATTGTTCATTATCCTCCCCTCAATTTTTACACAATTCAAAACCAAAAAATAGAGAAATACGTGAATCATCCGAACACTGTTGAATCTGTACCAATAAATTAACAATCTTCCTTGTGGATCTGTTGAACCTTAAATCAATAAATAATCTAACTGTGATCTTTAGATTCCCCAATAATACAATCTGATCTCCAGATGGCATTAGATTAACAATAAAACCAAAACTAATCAATACACAAATAAAGGTAGAAACATATATATTTATATTCCTTTCTATATCTTATGTGAGAGATTTATGTAAAAAATATTCAACACCAAATATCTAATAAACACTAAAGGTTATAGTTAATGTCCAGGAGCCATATTTTTCTAGTAGTTTCAACATTATAGAAACGCAAGAAGGGAATAAATAACATAATAAATGGTTCATATGGTTAGTCTAAAATATTAAATGCGCAAGGCCAACAGTAGAAAAAAATGACACTTAACTAATATCCAACGTCATGATAACAACATCAATACTGGTGCATTTCTGATCAACAACTAAGATGTGTATATAAACATACTAAATCACATACATGTGGATTTATAATTTGTGAATATATAAGCACACCATACTTCAGTTTGTATCATTTTAGACTCCAAAATTGTCAATTAAAGTACAAACGAGGGAAGAAAATTCATCATTGATAAACGTTGATTTTTTCAAGCAACATAATGCTAACTCTAAAGACTGTTGAAGGACCTTAGTAATTATAAGGCATATGATCACCTATCAAATAAAAAAACCACATATATATTTCAACACATACCTATTTAAAAATAGAGATGAAAATAAAATGGATAAGTACCAAATAGAGATTAAGTGTTGTAAGCAATCGCATATGTTACGGAACCAACGACTTGAATTTGAGACTAGTCCCAGCATCCAAGCCCTAATTTACTATCTCTGGTAGATTGTACAACATTTTTTTAGGAATAATCACATTTTTTTCCAAACCTAACTTAAGAGATGAATTATAGCAAAGTCTTTCATTGAGATCGAAGAGAGCTTCAGGGAGTTTAACCGGAGAACTTCGTTTGGGAGGGAAACAATACAAATTGACCCCATGTACAAATTTCATCAAAATAATTGAATATTCCATATGTCGTCCGCATTAATGAAACTTTCCAAATCGGATGGGAGATAAAGAAAGAAAAATAGGCTACAGTTATGACAAGCATGAGTGGATATGGTTACTAATGAGGGAAGGAGAGAGAGAGAGAGAGAGAGATAGATGAGAGAGAGTGCGTTTGGAGTGAGGGAAAGCAAGTGAGTGGACGAGGAAAAAGGGGATGTAATACGTGTGGATGATGAAGTGGAAAAGGAAGCGACAAAATAAAAATGAGGGTATACTCAGAATTTTTAAATGTCTTAGAGTATTTGGGATGATTAATAGTTCTTAAAGTTTTAGGCTCTTTTTATGTAGTAGAGATTTATGAGTTTTGAAATATCTGAAAGGTCACACGCATTCTATGATTTGATTATGAAATGACGGGCTTAATGGGAATGATGGAGCAATTATTGGATTAGTTTAGTGATTTACGAATTAACTGGCCAAATCGGGGTGACTTGGAATCAATATGCCATTAGTCGTATTTGTCCGGAATATATATAAAAAAGAAATTAAGGGACTTTTATACAAAATTATAATTGATATTAGTTCAAGAAAAGTTAAAGGAAAGGTAAAAAATTTAATTTGGCTTGGAGGCCGCTATAGCAGCCTTGAGTAGCCGCTATAACATCCATGATAGAGACTATAAAAACCTCCTTACTAATATGGGGGTGGCGGATATAATATACCGATTTGACACTATTTAGTGCAAAGCTGGTTAGTTTTCCCCACAAATCAATACGTGACACTTTCATTTTTTATCCAACTGTTCATGAATTGAAATGCGTTCATTTAGACTCGAAACCTCACATGCTCTATTTTATTTAAACAAAATAGCAAATAGGTTTGTTGCACATAAGGGCCATCCAATAAAACACTTAGAAATATACAAATTTCTCTCAAAAATACCTTTTGTCAGCATACGCAAATGGGAGGAATAAATCAAAATGAGAGAGTTTGAGGGTGTGAACGAGTTACATTTTGGTGGAGTTTTAGACTGCTCATACAATATAAATTTTTTTTGGAGTGCATTATAATACCCCGTATTTTTGTGACTGTTAAATTTAGGGATTTATTAAATTTAATTAAGATAGATTAATTTAATATTAATCCAGAAATTGGTTTTAATATTTACTAGCGTGACAAGAGTTAGTAATTATTGATTTTTTTTAATATTACTAGATGAGTAAATTAATATATAAGATTGATTTTATAAAAATTGTCACGAGTGAATAAAATGGCAATTATAGAAATTTAAGTCGGGACGCGCCTGTGTCATGTTAGGACTAAATTTTTATTATTAAAAGTGAATAAATTATAAGTCGCTCGTATGGTCATTTCGAGTGCGACAAAGTGTACGAAAGGGTCAAGATAGTCAGAAAAATGTACCCGGGGGTTTAGTTTGGGTCTCGGGACATTTTTAGGCCTAACCGGTAACCCGGGAAGGCATTTTGGTAATTTTTATTTTGGGGATTTAATTACCTACGAAAATTAGAGAAGTATATCAGGTATTAGAGGTTGTCTTCTAGGGTTAGAACCTGCATATTTCATAGAGGCCATTAGAGGAGGAAGGTGAGGAACTTCTCAAGGCTAGAGCCACTATAGTCGTACCATTTTCACCACAAATACCGCCGGAGAGTAGATCGGAGGAGGGAGAATACAAACACATTATCAAATCTAAGAAACTCAGACTCATATTCTTGAGGCAAGTATCTATCTTGCTTCTCTTTTAGTTAATGTCTCACCATGTTAGATTAGGATTGTTGAACCTATATTTTATGAAAGAATTTAATGATTTAGAGAACCTAATCACATGTTGTAGAGAAAATAAATATATCTGGAATCTCAATCATATATAGAGGATTACCCACGAAATTTGAATAATTTAGAAGTGAGAAATCTGGAAAAAGAATTAGAACAATGGAAGTTTAGTGAAATATTAGGGTTCTTGATAATTGAGACAAATTGGCCCTTTAATACAATCCCGTTGATGAATTTGTACATGTTTCACGTTGGGAATCATGCATATATGTATAAAGAACTAGTAGCAATGTTATTTGGGAGTTTGGGAATCGATAATGATGTTTGGGAGAAATTTGGAAGATGAAACCCATAGGTTTAAATTGCAATTTCTGGGCAAGAACTGCTTGATCGATCGATCGACCCAAGAACATCGATCGATCGATGGTCGATCGATCGACCCCTTTTCCTCGATCGATCGATCCCTTTTCCTCGGAGCGGAGTTGTAATTAGAAAAATGTGATAGCAACTTGCGCATACAAATATTGACGAGGTTAATATGGTATAAAAGGTCTAGAAGTGCACATCGTGGAGAAAAGTGCATGGGTCGTAACTTTCGGTATACGCCAAGGAAAGAAGGGGAGTATTAAATGTCACTTAATGTGAGACATTTCAAGTAAAATTTGATGTTTAGCGGGACATAGTGAGTAATCTCTGCATGCCCCACCCATAGATAGAGATCGGTTGGAATAAGAGGATCAACCAGAGAATTTTATGGCTATCGACAAATCCTGTAATGGAAGAGGCCGATAAAGTCGGTAAAATTTCTTGGATGGGTTGCCATCCTCAAGGAAAGATCAAGGGTTCATCTGAATATGTGGAACAAGTCGCCCAAGAAGGAAGTTATTGATATTCCTTTGGGGTGATTTACAATATTAACTAGTGTGCCCCAGTTTTCCTTTGAAAGGAAGGATCGCACCGGATAAGATTTTTGAATCCCACCTTCAATATGGGATTTCAGGAAGCAGCGGGGATAACGTTTCGTTTTGAGTAGGATGTATCAACCAGAGCCGGGGAGTAGGCGCACGGTGAGTAATGATTAGTGGAGCCGCGTGAAGGTAATTTTGGAATCTGGGTGATCATTTCATTTCCACAACGGATATAGCTAGCAAGTGAAGTATAGTATGGTAGAGTTCCGTGGAAGCACTCATACCCGTTTGTCGTGAACGAGGTGCTTATTGAGGTTTTGGTGTGGAAAAACCTTAACTATTCTCCCTCTATATGTGTAGAGGTGAGCGGATAATCAGAATTTTGGATTGGTTGAGTTAGAGTCTGATGACTATAGTGAAATTACCACGGCTGCTTTACGCGAACACGAGAGTTCAGATGTTCATATTGTTTCTCTCAGAATGGGAGTTTTGTGTTTAGATAAACACGAGCAGTTATCATGTAGTGAGGTGCGGCCTCCCAATGATTTTGAAATAGTGGGAGTCAATGACAAATAAGCTCGTCTTATGCGAATGTTATCGGATAAGACCACAATGTGAAGTGTCATTAAGGAGAGTGTTAAACAAGCTTACTGTGAACTGATGACTATAGTGGAATTACCAAGGCTGTTTTACGCGAACAAGAGTGTTTAGATATTCATATTGTTTCTCTCAGAATGGGAGTTTTGTGTTTAGATAAACACGAGTAGTTATCATGTAGTGAGGTGCGGCCTCCCAATGATTTTGAAATAGTGGGAGTCAATGACAAATAAGCTCGTCTTATGCGAATGTTGTCGGATAGGAGCACAATGTGAAGTGTCGTTAAAGAGAGTGTTAAACAAGCTTACTGTGAACTGAGGCTCTAGTGATTGAGCGCCTTACTATGTAGATAGTTTGCGTACTAATAAGGTATCCAGATTTATTTTACCAGGTAGTCCTTATTTTTCGAATTTCGAGACGAAATTCCGTTATTATGGGGGAAGTATGTAATACCCCATATTTTTGTGGCTTTTAAATTTAGGGATTTATTAAATTTAATTAAGATAGATTAATTTAATATTAATTCGAAAATTTGTTTTAATATTTACTAGCGTGACGAGAGTTAGTAATTATTGAATTTTTTTTAATATTACTAGATGAGTAAAGTAATATATAAGATTGATTTTATAAAAATTGTCACGAGTGAATAAAATGGCAATTATGAAAATTTAAGTCGGGAGGCGCCTGTGTCGTGTCAGGACTAAATTTTTATTATTAAAAGTGAATAAATTATAAGTCGCCCGTATGGTCATTTCGAGTGCGCCAAAGTGTCCGAAAGGGTCAAGAGAGTCAGAAAAATATACCTGGGGGTTTAGTTTGGATCGCGGAACGTTTTTAGGACTAACCGGTAACTCGGGAGGGCATTTTGGTAATTTTTATTTTTGGGATTTAATTACCTACAAAAATTAGAGAAGTATATCAAGTGTTAGAGGTTGTCTTCTAGGGTTAGAACCTGCATATTTCATAGAGGCCATTAGAGGAGGAAGGTGAGGAACTTCCCAAGGCTAGAGCCACCATAGTCGCACCATTTTCACCACAAATACCGCCGGAGAGTAAATCGGAGGAGGGAGAACACAACCACATCATCAAATCTCAGAAACTCAGACTCATATTCTTGAGGCAAGTATCTATCGTGCTTCTCTTTTAGTTGATGTCTCACCATGTTAGATTAGGATTGTTGAACCTATATTTTATGAAAGAATTTAATGATTTAGAGAACCCAATCACATGTTGTAGAGAAGATAAATATATTCTGGAAGCTCAATCATATGTAGAGGATTGCCCACGAAATTTGAATAATTTAGAAGTGAGAAGTCTGGAAAAAGAATTAGAACAATGGAAGTTTAGTGAAAGATTAGGGTTCTTGATAATTGAGACAAATTGGCCCTTTAATACAATCATGTTGATGAATTTGTACATGTTTTACATAGGGAATCATGCATATATGTATAGAGAACTAGTAGCAATGTTATTTGGGAGTTTGGGAATCGATAATGATGTTTTGGAGAAATTTGGAAGATGAAACCCATAGGTTTAAATTGCAATTTCTGGGCAAGAACTGCTTGATTGATCGATCGACCCAAGAACATCGATCGATCGATGGTCGATCAATCGACCCCTTTTCCTCGATCGATCGATCCCTCCTAGAAAACTGTATATTTTTTCCCTTTTTGTTTAATCCGGTTAAAATACGTAAGAACCCTTAATTATTATTTATGGAGTAAAATGGGTTATGAAGAGGACCACTAGGATCTACGTAAACTCTGTTGAGTGAGATGTATTATGGATTAAAATTGTGGGTTAACGGGAAGTTTCGTCACATATTAGAAATTGTGCGTTCGTTCGCTAAATGATTTAAAGACTCGTGAAAGACTTAAACTAGAAAGTTAGAGAGGGTATACCTACTGAGATTATATTTAGAAAGAGAGAGTACTTCGAGAGATGAGAAGTAAGTATGAAACAATTATAATTAAGAATGAAAGCGACAAATCCTTTATGTGAGGTAATTGGGTAAAAGTTGTACAAGGTGAGGTTAATACTTGTTATCGTTGGGTCGTGTGCGAACCTAATTAGAAAATGAGAATATTGATATATATCACTGAATGCATGTGTATATATATTTATATTATTCTTGTGTATAATCAAACCCGCGCTACTTTCTATCACGGAGGTTGTTGCGCTGGGACAGTCTTATCTCGATGGAACCTTTATGGGGGATATTGACTTGTACCCTTGAACATAGGATTCCTTGGTACAGGCTATTTGATTGATAGTCAGATGGTCCTAAGAGACGTGAGGGTATGTGCTAACCTCTTAGTGACTTGGAACTATGATTCGCCTCCATTTGTATGTGTTTTGTGTTAATACAGTTTGAGAGTGATTCCGAACTAGTATTTCCCTTAGTACGAGTGATACGGGGACTTGATAGCAGAGTTTGCCAGCACCATAGATTTTATGTGGGGTGCCATTAGTGTATATAATATATGTGAGACTAGTATATATTCGTATATTTACATGGGAACTTTCGACTGTGCGTATAAGTAGTTAACTGATGAATAAATGTTTCAACTTTCTTATAAGTGTTCAGGAACTTTGTAACGGTAATGAGTTATTCTCAATAACAAAAGAAATCTTGAAGAGAATGATTTCCTAAAGTCAATATCACAACCTTGTTTTGCACGTGATAAAAACCTTATGAAGAATATGTTAGAGAAACCTAGGAGAATTATTAGTACGGTAGGCGTGCACACTAGATGAGAGGTGAGAATTCTCAAGAGAGTGTCGCATACTAACATGGTTGTTGCATTAGCCAATAAGTATTTTAAATACTTTCTAAACTACTTTCTAAAACTGTTTTACACTCGGGCTCTGACCCGTTTCCTGTCTTTTTCTTTCTCTTGTCTATATATGTATATGTATTATAGGTGCCCAGCCACATGGGCGTCATGCATAGGTTCTTTGGATTGGACGCACTGCAGCTGATATGGGAGTTGCAGGCCATTGCTTTAGACGACCTCTTCATTGATTTTATTCTTGTTTTAGTTCCGCTCAGTTAGGGCATGTGTCGCCCGTTTTCCTATTCAGTTTGGATTTGTCAGAGATTTACGTTTATTTATATTTCCAGTATTCAGTATTCCTTGGGAGTTAACTTTTGTTAGGATGGTTTCATGTATGGTTATTTGACTTGGTTTGGTTAATCTAGATGGATTAATTCTTTTGTGTTGATTGCTATCCGTAGCACTTATGTGATTCTTAAACTGTTGATTATTTAAAAAGGTTTTCAAGTTGAAATTTAAAAATAGAAATAAGAATTTAAATTTTTTTGACACTTAGATTAATTATTTAGGATGTTTAAATTGAAAATTTTATTTTGCGACGGTGATGCTAAGAATGTACCAATCGTTCACCTTCATTTTAATTTAATAAAGGACTGATCACCCGGTATTTAATTAGGCGGGCAGGCATTTCAAATCTTGGGAGTTTGGGATCCCCTTTAAGGCCACCTTTGGAGGTGGGGGATGCCTTTCTATACCAACCTTGCATTCTTTTGGATTACATATAGGTATGGGATGTTATGTTATTTGATCATTTGCATGATAAATTTGCATTCATTAAATAAAATAGATATATAAGTTATATTTGTATATTTTATAAGTTGATAATTTGATAATACATTCCATGAAGAATGAATTGATGAAGGTTTATGTTTAGGGTATCATTTACATGTTTGATAAAAATGAATATTATTTTATGTTAAGAAAAAAAATGGAAATATTATTTTTAAGGGTTGTATTATAAATAATATCCTAAAAATATTATTTAAACCCAAGACTTTTACTGAATTGTTAATTGATGCCAAATAATACTATAAATTATCTTTTGTTCCCTAAACTTTGTAAAAATAGTTTTGACTCCAAACTTTTAGGAAATTATATTTTGGGCATTTTACTTGTTAAAAAGTGTTATTTGACGCTAAAAATATATTTTTATGAAATATTTACAAAATAATCTCCGGACTTTGGGGTAACCCTGAGAAGTTTGGGTAACTGTAAAATAACCTTTAAACTTTGTAAAATTGCAAATCAATCATTTGAGTTTTAAATATTACGGACCAACTCTGAATTTTTGGTAAAATTACAAATAGTACTATAAACTTGTGGTTTGGGGAATTAATCCTTAACATATAAACAATTTTGGATTTCAACTTTCCAAAAAAATTATATAGTAACCTTGATATTTAAAAAGTTAAGAAATTATTCTTAAATGTTCCGTTAGATAATTATAATTCTAAAATGGATAAAAAATGCAAACATATATGTTTGAGTGTATAAAAGGAATTTAAAGTGTAAATTACGCAGGAAGTGTTTTTGATGATTTGGCCATTGGCTGGGTATAACATGGTGAAATGTGAAAATAAAACTTATAAAGGGGTGTTTGTACAAGTATTAAATTTAGTGCAAGATTGGTGTTTTTTTAAATACAACGTAAGCCTGGTGTTTTTTTAAATACGACATAAGTCGAGTATTTTGTTAAATACGTTGTAAGTCGGGTGTTTTGCTAAAAATGACGATTGGACTGTAAGAAAATGAACCTAATAAAAACTGAAGGAATTTTGACAAAGAGATAACCGAGGTAAACTTGAGAAGGTCATAGAACCTTAAGACGCGATGTTAGATTAAATTCAAAACCATAGGTTAGGAAAGCAATGGGTATGATAGTTATATCAAGTGGTGAGAGCCCGTAAATATAAATGGGATTTAGAGAACTCCGGGTTAAAAAGAAATAGAATTGATAAATTAAAAAGAAGGATAATTGATTAATAGATGATTATGGAATTTGCATTTTGGGTTTTGAACAACACAATCCACAATTATGGTAAATATGTAATAAAAGGGATTTGATGAAGCCCGAACTTGAAGTAAAATGAATGACATAGTAAATGTGAATTAAAGGAATGAAAACGTAACTACCAAATTAGTTGTGGGGGTATAAATCCAACTATAATTAGAGTATGTGTTAGTAATTTGATGTATTCCAGAAGGATAAAAGATAGAGAGAGAATAGTTGACTGTGTGAGGTATCCCAGGGTGGAACACAATCATAAGGCTTGACACTTTACGCATAAAAAAATATTTTCGAACACGGAGTGCGTGTATTGAAATGGTATTTTCAATAAACATCGACCGTGTGTTAATTTGAGAACAAATTGATACTTTTGGAAGTAAATTATACGATTTAAAAATAGTTCGAGAGTATGATTTTCTAAATTAATCACGCGAGTTAATGGTCTAAAGGACATTTTTGAAATACGAGTGGAAATTTGTAAAGATAGGGGTTAATGGTATTTAACCGAACTTAAAGATAATATTTTGAAAATAAATTATATCGTTAATGCATATACTATATAATAATTGCATAGAGGGTTGAGTATAATTATACTGGGGTATAATATTGCATTCATTCTTTTTGTCATTGTTTTTTGTATTACATTTTGTTAGGGAACCCCTACCGGATATTGGTCCACCCATTTCCTATTGGAGTTAGCTGACATTCAAACTCACACTCACTTAAGAAATTTATCAAACACTTAACCTTTAAAATGAGTAGATAAAATTTTAGTTCAAGAAAAGTGTAATGAGATCTTTCAAATCTAATTTAAAAGCCTTTGAGTTCGATAGTAACTTAATAAGATGAAAAATCTACACCTCGATCCAATTAGATCCAATTTTAAGTACATTAATGTAATTAGGTGAAATCTAACCAAATTAGTTCAATTGAATTACAATTATGTGAGATTTAAACATTTAGCAAATTGCTAAATGAATTGTATATTTGAGATTATGTGAGGTTGTATGTTGTAAATAAATGTAAATGTAAATGTGAAAATGATCACACCAAGATCTACAAGGAAAAATCCCACTTACGAAAAAAAAACTCAGGACGCTACAACTAATCAACTAGAAAATTGAAGATGTTACAAGAGACTAACCATTTACCTATATTGATTTCCCTTACAAGCTCTCATAATACACCAATCCTTAATACTCCATCTTATCCAGCGGCTTTCATCCAAAGCTCTTGTGTTGAGAGAGAATAATCCACTCATATTAATTTTCACATATCTATTATGAAGAACATATCTCCCAAACTTCATATCTTCCTCTTTGTTGACCTCTCAATTGAAAATCTCCAATGAAAAGTGAAGGCAAAAGGTTTTCTAAAGTTGATTTGATGAAATCATTAAGAAATCTCTCATTTTTTTCCAGTCAAAGTGAGGAAAAATCAAATCTAAATTATTTGTCAAAGTGGAGCCAAAATATGTTTTATAGTGAAAAAAATGTGTTTTTTCGCTTCTACAAAGTCCGTGCACACAGTGACCTTTTTAGTGATACGCACATATGTTAATAGTGGGTTAAAAAATAAGCATTCTGGTCATAGTCACCGTGCGCATGATTTTGGGAAGATTATAAAACCTTTTAAAAATTGCCCAACCGAAAAACACCGTTTACATGTGTTCTCAAAATATGACTTTTTAAGGATAAGAACAAGTGTAAAAAATATGGCCAAAGAAACGACATCTTGAAGTGTATTAAGGTGACATACCATGTCCAAAAAAGGTTCAAAATTCCACCAGACTAATTGGGTTGATAAAAAGATGCAACACAAGCCAATTCGGACGTGAATAGAGGCATGTAAGAAAATAAAGCATTTAAACACACAAGGACTATAAAGAATATGTTCACATACTAAAATAAAAACTCCTAAATTTCTGTAATTAAAACATTTTGACACAAAATAAGCCAAGACACACTTCTATACATTTTCACTAACATAGATGGTGTGAATTTCATGGGGCGACGACTAATGTGGAGCCGGGCGGTGGGGATGGCTTTGGTGTAAACGATTTGAAAATGTGATAATGGATATTGTTAGCTATGAAGATGGTTGTTGTTGTTGGTGTCTTTATTTTTTATTTTCTTTTTTTTAACAGGTGGCGGTGTCGACGGTGGTGGTAGGTTGAGAGGGGTAATAGGTTTAGAGAGAAAATCTTTATTTAATTAAAGGGGGTTTTGGGAAAAGGTTCTCATAATTCTCAAAGTGTATAAAAATAGGACACTTGACATAATTTTATAAATGTAGTCCATGTACTAATCTATATAACTATATAAAAACTGTAGACCCAATTCGTGTGAGGCTGAAACGTGGCAGTAATTAAGGGCCAAATCTTATGAGGCTGACACGTGGCAATAAGTAATAAAAGCTTACTAGCATTTATCATCAATGTTTGTTTCTCCCTCTTTCACGGACTACGCTGCTCCACAATTTCCAACTCATCTACAAATATGCCTACATTCATGTACTTACAAATATGCCTACATTCATGTACTTATAAATATTATGTACTTACAAATATGCTTACATTCATGTACTTATAAATATACATCTAATTCCTCTCCCCCCACATCTATTAGATTCCCTTCCTGATGGTTAAAACACAAATTTGGGAGTTGATGTCAAACCTCTACGGTGGAACATGGCTCAATAAAACAAAGGGCAGTTGGCCTAATAAAATAAAAGACAATATTTTATTCTATTTATTTGCTTTCTCCAACTCATATCTTTATTTTCCATTTCTTCTATCTTGAATTGGTTGTATTGGAGCAGGTGGTAACTTGGAAGACTGTCATCATTTTAGAGGTAATATAATCCAACACTTTCTCTTCTCTTTTATTTATGTTCTCTTTTAGTCACCATGTTTCAGATGATTTTAACCATTAACGAAAACTGCTAATGTAAAATTGCTATATATTATTAAATTGTAGAATTTTATTATTAATAACTTCAAACAACAAGCAAAAAAAATGACATCACACGAAGTTCGTGTGGTCCTAGCCCGTTAAAACATAGAACCCGTCAAAACATATTCATCTAATTTTGTGTTTGATGATTTTAAATTATGTCATGTTTTTTGGAAGGAAGTGAAATGGAAGCAATTCATCGAGTTTCAAAACCTATAATTCTATATTTAGGTGAGGGTATTAAAATTTATGAATTTGAAAGCTTTAATATATACAGTTGCTATACATTTACCCTTTTTTTGGGTGTCAAAATGGAAGATTTTGTTTTTAGAAGCTATTACATCAAATAGTGTGAAATAACATCTAATAATAATCTATTTTTTACTTTCATACTTTAGAAATGCTTTTTTTATATTGTTCTCTAGAGTTTGGATGTGCATTTCATTTTATATTGTTTTTTTGGAACTAGGCTGTTAGCGTTCATTTTTTTCCCAATGATTTTGATTGTTGAGTGTTGTTTGCACTTTTGTGTCAACAAATCTGAAATTTGATTTCATTTTTTCCCATACGTTAGATCTCAATGACTCATACCTTTTCATATGATTAAGGATTTTTTTATTGTAAATCATGGTTTAAGAATTGAGTTTTATATAATTTATCATGTATACAGTTTATGTTGGTAGTTCCAGTTTATGTTGTCTCGATTCACTCTTTTTTTAGAAATGAAAAGACTCCATGTATTAATTGGGTGCATACATCTGTATAATCACTTTCGTTGGTTTTAACAAAAGTGCGGTCTCTAAGCAACATTAAATTGTATTTTAACTAGCTACAATCGTTAAAGTACAAATTGTAATACCCCGTAATTTTTATGACTTTTAAAATGGGTTATATTTAAAATTAATGGATTAATTGGATTTTATTATTAATTAATTCATTTGGGTTTTATCCGAATTGTGGATATTAAAATGGATGATTCTGAATATTACTTAAAGATATTTAGGTAATATATGAATGTGATGTCATTGATATGACGGTGTGATATAAATTTGTTAATTTTAATTTTTAGTCAGACGCGGTATGGGACGTGTCGGGACTCATTTATTAAATTAAAAAGGAAATTTATTTTCTATCGACCTTATAGTCATTTCGACTGCGCCGTTGCGTCCGGAAGATTCGAAATAGTCAGAAAAGTCTATTTGGATGTTAATTTTGAGTCTCGGGTCATTTGGAAATGAATAGACAACCCGAAAGGGCATTTTGGTCCTTTTTCTAGGGGGGATGAATAGTCATTTCGGATTTTGTCCTATTATAAGTATTGGTAGATTAAGTGTATGTGGGTTATTCATCTCCTCTACACAAAATAGAGAAGTCATCTTCCTAGAGAGAGTGAAAGGGTGCTTGGGAAGAGAAGAGTTCACTTGGGAAGGAGAAGAACTAAGAACTAAGTGTCACCACCACCAACCACCACCGGAAGCTCACCGGAAAAGGGAGAACCACCTGAGATATACTACACCAAAGGATCAGACCTTCAGTAAAGGCAAGTGTTTGATAATAGCAATTTAAGTTTGTATATTGTCCATGTTAGAATAGTATGAAAAGAGAAGATTATTCATGTTTGGAAGAAATAATGGAGTATTAAATGGATTTCTGGAAACTGAAATGATATAGGAATTAAACTCATGTTGTAGGTTGATAATAATCCACGAAATAGTCATGAATCTGTTGAAGAAATTATGAAAACCATTGATGTGTTCTTGAAGATGATATGTAGATAATTTTCTGGAAATAAGGATATAAACATGCTTTTTAATCCAATCTCTTGATGAATCTAGGATGTTTAGATCATTAGAAATCATTTGTATATGTTGGTATATCATGTAGTAAGGATTATAAATCATTTTGGATGTTAATACGAAGGCTAGAATGAGTAAAAATGGTGAAACCCGTAGTGGCTGAAATGCAGAAAAATCAGGCTGTGACCTGAGGGATCGATCGATCGACCCTCTGCCTTCGATCGATCGACCTCCCCAGAATTCCTAAAGTTGTTCCTTTTTAATGTTGGTTCTTATTCCAGATCTTTGATAGATCTTTGGTGATTGTTATTTGGATATTATGGGACTTATATTAGATCAGTAAGCCCTAGATAAGATTTGAATTAATTTGATTTGGAATTTAATTGAAAAAAATAATGATAATTAGATTAAAGGAATTTGTAACACCCCGTCTAATTAAATACCGAGCGATCACTCATTTATTAAATTAAAATCAAGGTGAACAGTTGGTTCATTCTTAGCATCACTGTCGTAAAAATACTTTTCCAATTTAAACACCCTAAATAATTAAGCTAAGTGTCAAAACCATTTAAAACCTTATTCTCATTTTATTAAATCCGGTTATAAAACCTTAAACCATTAACATCTAAAGAGTCACACATTAAGAATAAAAATAGAATTGAACACACACGAATTTAATCATCAATAATAAATCCCAACATTTACAACACTAAAGGAAAACATCCTGACAGTAATAAATCCCGAAATAAAGGTACTGAAAGTAAAAATTTCAATCTCTAACAATACCAACTAAATAATAGAAAGAGGGCGACTCATGCCTCTGCTGGATAAAACTGAACGAGGAGTAGAATCAAATGGATGAAGTCGTCTAAACAACATGCCTGCAACTCCCACCTAAGCTGCAGCACGTTCCTTCCAAAGGATCCTAAGTAAGACGCCCCTGTGGCTGGGCACCTATAATACATACATATATATACAAGAGAGAAAAGGAAATAGAAACGGGTCAGAGACCGATAGTGTATATGATTTAAAAATTCATTTAGCAAGTATTTAAATTGATTACAGGCTAATGCAATAACATATTAGTGCGACACTCTCTTGAGAAATTCTCACCTCTCTTCTAATGTGCACACCTATCGCACTAACCTTCCCAATGGTCTATCTCGTCATATACCACACTATCTTTCCCCTATGATTTAACTTACCTTAGGTTATTCGCAGGATTTACAACTGAACAACACAAGTATTTAAAATGTAAGATTTCAATTTGTAACCAAGGTTCTCCTTTTAACTTTATTAATCAATAAAGTTTTCCAGTGTCATATTATACTTTCTCAAAACAATTATTTATAATTTGAGTCATCAACTATGTCCTACATATCAAATCACAGTAGGCAGTTCCAGATTTCAGAATTTCATATATATATTAACTACTCATATAATATATATATATCATAACAGCACCCCACATAAAAACTATGGGGCGGGCATACTCTGCTATCCAATCCCCGTATCAATCGTACAAAAGGGAACACAAGTTCGGAATCACTCTCGAACTGTATAAATACATACACAAACAATATTAAGGCGAAGCATAGTTTCCAAGTCCAAGAGGTGAGTACATACCCTCACGTCTCTTAGTACCGTGACTACCGATTCGATATCCTGTACCTAGGATTCCTATCTTCTAGGGTACGAGTCAATATTCCCCATAAGGCACACGAGATAAGATCGTCCCAGCGCGGTAACCTCGGGGATAGCAAGTAGCGCGGACATGATTTTCACAAGTATATAATATATGCATACACAATCATATAAATATACCACTTTTATTATATCAATTTAGGTTTATCCCATAACCCACATTCACAACATTTATCCTTATTTTCCCATTATTATATATCAAGTATAATGGTTCATTTCTAACTTTAATTCAAAGGGTTTTTCCAACTTACTACGTGATTGGACATAAATATTGTATATTTATTCCCCTAATTTCAGTACATTTGTGAACCCGAGTGATGTAACCTATATGGATTTGACGCACATTTATGCTATTAATCTTCGTTGGCAAGTATTTCGTGTTTCGTGCTTCTCTTATTGGTTTTACAGGTTAATTATGCAAGCAGCGCAAAAGAGAAAGCAAGACAATGAAAGAAAAGCTAAGAAGGCAAGTTCAAGGGCATTTTGGTAATTCTTCATCTAGATCCCGAAGGAGGAGTCAACTGGAATGTTGAATAGCTCGTAACAACGAGAACACTGGAAGAAAGGGCACCCAAATCCGAGCTACGGTTGCTGAGTTATGACCCGTTGAAGTTGAAGAAAAATCCAAGGAAGAAAGGAAAGAAAACAAAAAAAATTCTAAGTGTTGAATGGAAGAAAAAGCACCCCAGACCAGCAAACATTCGCGAACCCAGGGGCGAACCGGTTTGGGGGGCGAACCGGTTCGGGGTACATGCGAACCGGTTCGAGGGGCCTGATGCGCGAATTTGCCTCCTTTATTCAGATTGGCTCTAAGGTTTCCTTCTTATACAACATCAAAATTTCGTGGTTTAATCCTCTACATCACAAAAGGTTTCCAGAATATCATTTAAGTCATCACTACATGCAATTTTCTATCTCAAATTGGGTTTTTCTTCCATACAATTCATCCTAATCATTCCTAAATCAATATGTAAGATGCATCAACCAAATAAGCAAGATAAACACTTGCCTGGGATTTTCAAAAATCTGGTTTGGTGTTGAATTTGGTGTGGTTGCGTTCCCCGTCTCGCGATCTACGCGTTGGCGGTGGCGGCGGTGTAAACGGTTGAGTTTTGAGCCTTGGAATGCCTTGAGAGCTCTCTCTTCTCCTCTCCAATGGCCGTTCTAGTGTTTTGAGTTATCTAACCCTAGAAGATAACCTAAACATCTGATATATCCCCTTTAATTTTTGTGGGTTTAATTACCCAAAAATAAAAAATGACTAAAATGCCCTCCCGGGGTACTAATTAGGCTTAAAAACGCCCCGAGACCCAAATCAAACCCCCGGGTATACTTTTCTGACTATCTCGACCCTTCCGGACGCGTTGGCGCACTCAAAACGACCATACGGACAACTTATAAAATATTTACTTTTATTTATCAATATTTAGTCCCGACACAGCACAGGCGCGTCCCGACTTAAATTTCCACAATTGTCATTTTATTCACACGTGACAATATTATAAAAAGTAAATATCATATATTTTTATACTCATCCAGTAATATGCAACAAATAATATATTCCCAATAATTACTAACTCTTGTCACGCTAGTAAATATTTAAAACAACATTTCGGATTAAAATTAAATTAATTTATCTCAATTAAATTTAATAAATCCTTAAATTGAAAAGCCATGAAAATACGGAGTATTACATACTTCCTCCCTAATAACGGAATTTCATCCCGAAATTCGGAAAATAAGGGCACAATTCTGGATATCCTTGTCAGTACGCAAACTATCTACATAGTACGGCGCTCAATCACTATAGCTTTTTCCTCACAGCAACATTGTTTTACATTCTCATTGGAGACACTTCACATTGCACTCCCAACTGACAACATTTGAATAGGTTACGTCTATACGTTATAAATTCCATTATCTCACTATCATTAGGAGGCCGCACCTCACTACATGACAACTACTCGGATTTATTCATACACAAAATTCCTATTCTGAGAAGATCATACGAACATTTGACCACTCTTGACTGCCTAAAATAGTCGTGGAATTCCACCATAGTTATCGGATATTTTCTCGACCGATCCAAAAATTCTGATTATCTACTCTCCTCTAAACATACGTAAGGAGAATAGTCGAGGTTCTTCCATAACAAAACCTTAATAAGTACCCCGTATGCGACAAACAGGTACGAGTGCTTCTACAGAGCATTCTTGAAATCATCGTACCAAGATTCCAAAATCTCCTTCACGTAGCTCCACTAATCTTTAATCACCATGCGCTTATTCCCTGGCTAAGGGTGATACATCCTACTCGAAACGAAATCTTATCTCCGCTGGTTCCTGAAATCCCATATCAAAGGTTGGATTCACCAATCTCATCCTGATTCAAAAATTTATACTGCGTCGGACCATGCACTGGCGCGATCCTTCCTTTCAAAGGAAGTCTGGGGCATACTAGTTAATAATGTAAGCCAGCCCAAAGGAATATCAATCACTTTCTTCTCGATGACTTAATTCACATGTTCGGGATAAACCCTTGATCTTGTTTTGAGGATGGCAACCCATCAAAGAACTTTAGCGACTTTACCAACCTCTTCCAATTTCACGAATTTTCGATAAACACAAAATTCTTTGGTTGATTCTCCTCTTTCAACCAAACCTTACCTATGGGCAGTGCATGTAGAGACTACTCACTACGTCTCGCTAAACATCGATTCTTCCCTTGAAATGTCTCACATTAAGTGACACGTAATACTCCCCTTCCTTCCTTGGAGTATGCCGAAAGTTTCGACCCGTGCTCTTCTCTCCACGAAGCGCACTTCTGGATCTCTTATACTATACTAACATCATTACTCTTTGTATGCGCAAGTCGCTCTCACACTTGACTAATAACAACTCCGCTCCGGGTGTGCTTCATAACAATTAAATTCTACTCTATTCAAGGAATACCAATTCTTGAATGGCTTCCCACAGCCTTCCAATCAAGTTAGGGCGTGCTATTCTAATTGCACACTTATGTATGGATTATCGCCCCTCATGTGAAGTTTAATCCACTCTACCACTTCCATTTCGTTATACTAGTCCCCCAAACATATATTTCACATGTCTATTACCACGTCCCTTCGACTCGGACTATTTTAACTATAGTTAACCAAGATGCCCACATTTTTGCAACACTCCGACCGCCCTGGGAGAGAGAACGTCGTGCTACTCATCTGTAGGACTAACTAATTCAACGGAATAGAAGGAATAGGTCATTCAAATTCCATGACAATAAAAGAGGAATAATAATTCTCAACCTTCCTGAGATAAGTACAACAATTTTCCCAAATAGGTACAACAACCAAAATAAATCACTAACGCTCTATTCATCAAAATAATTACAAGTCATCTCTTTTGTATAATATAAAGTTCTTTCCAGATAATCCATGCTAAAAATCATTCCAACTCTTTATTCACCTTGTGTTCTGTACGCGGTTATGACATTTGGGTACTCTCAATCACCCTAGAAATCAAAATTCTTAAATTCTCCTTATCATCGTTCCACCCCTCAACTCGTGGGGATAACTTTCAATGCTTTCCTACCCCAAAAATCCGGCTCCAATGACCTTAAAACAAAATTCAACTTCCAACTTACATACATAATTACTTGATCCCATTTCGACCAGGGTACCGAACTCATGGAATAGTGACCAAACGTCTCCCTATTTCTAACCTTACGCTAAGTTTCATGCGTGGGATGTCTCGCAAAGCGAAATCCAAACAAGGAACCCCCCCGATACACTACTACCTAGCATTGTCGGTTATCGAAATCCGTTAGGTCCTCCGTCCATAGTATATACCCCTTTATTCCGTCCCTTGACAGAAAAGTTACAATTTCTCCTGTAATTATGCTTAACAAAGAACGTATCACCAATTTCACTATCGTCCCGTATTGGTTGATGGTAATTACATTCTATAAACCTCGGATACATACGATCAAAATTCTCTAAATTTCCTTTTTCTAACATTAGGGGTATAACTCTTAACTCCCACTTGTCTTAAGGATAAATATAACACTGCACTCTTCCTATCACTAAGTCCGGAGTGCTAAACATAATACCGAGTCAAGTCTTTTTGCTCAACGGTAAATCCCGCTACATACTGAATCATACTGACAAAGTCTATACATATATTGGTATTGAATATCTCGAGCCCACTATCTCCTCCGAAGTCTCTAGGATAGATAATATAAGTGCGAGTCCAACCTTCTTACAGGTAAAGCCTAGCCAAAACAAAACGTGTTGCACTAATGTAACTACTCCGATAGCCTTGCAATAAATGCCCACTATCATACTACCCATTTCTATAACATTTTAACAAAGATAATATCATACTCGTGTATCACATCACTATAACGAGTAACCTCAATAAAGTATAAAACACTGTTAATATACTCATTTATTCTACGCGGATAGCACTAAAGAAAAATTCCGCTACACTAGGGAAAAATATTTACATAATAATAATACGTTTAAAATGATAAGCATTAAGCTCGTCTCACATGCTAATCTAGCAATGAACAAAATATGGTGACTCGCTCGTGTCACATAAACACGCCGCATCCTCTAAGGATACAACTTATACTTCCATCCTGGCAATCGTCTTGACTGCACAAATGGTTTTCGAACGTAACACGTCTGCCCAAACCAAACCAAAATTATTTTTAATCGTCGTCCTTTCTAGGCACCGTATTCTTGTCCCTTTTTCTCACTTTGGAACATATTATCGCGAGCAATTTCACTCCGCACCAAAATACCTCAACACATAATCCACTTATCACCTGTCCTACTAACCAGGTTAGGATTGTCCTTCTCTCGGACTTTAGTAGACTCGATTCCTGTTAGCCATCCCGGTTGTTCCCTTAGCTTTTTAGGCCATAAAGATCATGTTACTATCTATAATAGTACTTACTGAATTTACCATCACTTGGTAACAATTTACTATCTGAAGCATTTAAATGGTTTTCCTGATGTGTATCCACATCCTTTTGTGGTGCTATACCACCACCGTTGTATTCAGTCTTATTCTCGACTAAATTTTTCGATTCCTTTAACTTCCCCCACAAAGAAGCGTCATCATCTATATCGACAAAATATGACATTATCAACCTCTGAATCGGTCGTCCATCAGAATTTCCTCCTCGAGTATTATCAACTATTATTACAAGTTGGTCTCCCACTTGGAGTCGTTTCCTCCACTAGTATCTACCTCTTTCGATACAAAATTTGCTAACTATTAGGATTCATATCCACAGTTGGACTTCTGTCATGCCCTCCTGCGATGAGTTCAGAACCACGTTTGCTTCTCGTCGTAAACAGTTGAGGAAGGAACATACGGTCAACACTATACCTAAGGTTCTCCTATAGGCATAGCATTCCACTTCTAAAATTGGTGGTTGACTCCAACCATTATAATTTCATCCCGAAAGCTAAGAAAATTTTCTCTAAATTTTCACTTTCAGTTTGCCACACTCCGTCCTATATTTAAGCCTTTGGATACTTTACCTCCTTTGGTAAACACATACAATTTTCGCATTTCTAATATTTCCCACTGACAGTCTCTACACGTTTTTGTAATACGTTGGGTAAGTTTACCCTCGCACCTCATTTGACTATAACAGCATTTGAAAATCATTGCTTCACCTTAGTCGCCTTTCTAGTCGTGGCTTCTCGTGCCATAATGGAGGTGACCTCGACTACGGTCATCATCCTCGGATATATTTCATAATCTCAACTGAGCCCTGCCTCCTGATGTACGCTTAACGGTCCTCTTCTGACATCCGTCATCGCTCGGCACACGCACACATCCGAACGAAATTAGAATTCACTAGTGTATACACATTATAGCAGGAGAACGAAATCTCTTCAAAGGAATCGACAATCCTAAACATAGGGCTCTATAACAAACAAAGCAACGCTGAAAGCATAATAAGTTGTACAGATCCTAAGGACACTAGAACCTAATGCTCTGATACCACCTGTGACACCCCGCCTAATTAAATACCGGGCGATCACTCCTTTATTAAATTAAAATCAAGGTGAACAATTGGTTCATTCTTAGCATCACTGTCGTAAAAATACTTTTCCAATTTAAACACCCTAAATAATTAAGCTAAGTGGCAAAACCATTTAAAACCTTATTCTCATTTTATTAAATCCGGTTATAAAACCTTAAACCATTAACATCTAAAGAGTCACACATTAAGAATAAAAATAGAATTGAACATACACGAATTTAATCATCAATAATAAATCCCAACATTTACAACACTAAAGGAAAACATCCTGACAGTAATAAATCCCGAAATAAAGGTACTAAAAGTAAAAATTTCAATCTCTGACAATACCAACTAAATAATAGAAAGAGGGCGACACATGCCCCTGCTGGATAAAACTGAACTAGGAGTAGAATCAAATGGATGAAGTCGTCTAAACAACAGGCCTGCAACTCCCACCTAAGCTGCAGTACGTTCCTTCCAAAGGATCCTAAGTAAGACGCCCCTGTGGCTGGGCACCTGTAATACATACATATATATACAAGAGAGAAAAGGAAATAGAAACGGGTCAGAGCCCGATAGTGTATATGATTTAAAAGTTCGTTTAGCAAGTATTTAAATTGATTACAGGCTAATGCAACAACATATTAGTGCGACACTCTCTTAAGAAATTCTCACCTCTCTTCTAATGTGCACACCTATCGCACTAACCTTCCCAATGGTCTATCTCGTCATATACCACACTATCTTTCCCCAATGATTTAACTTACCTTAGGTTATTCGCAGGATTTACAACTGAACAACACAAGTATTTAAAACGTAAGATTTCAATTTGTAACCAAGGTTCTCCTTTTAACTTTATTAATCAATAAATTTTTTCAGTGTCATATTATACTTTCTCAAAACAATTATTTATAATTTGAGTCATCAACCATGTTCTACATATCAAATCACAGTAGGCAGTTCCAGATTTCAGAATTTCATATATATATATATATATTAACTACTCGTATAATATATATATCATAACAGCACCCCACATAAAAACTATGGTGCGGGCATACTCTGCTATCCAATCCCCGTATCAATCGTACAAAAGGGAATACAAGTTCGAAATCACTCTCGAACTGTATAAATACATACACAAACAATATTGAGGCGAAGCATAGTTTCCAAGAGGTCAGTACATACCCTCACGTCTCTTAGGACCGTGACTACCTATTCGATAGCCTGTACCTAGGATTCCTATCTTCTAGGGTACGAGTCAATATCCCCTATAAGGCACACGAGATAAGATCGTCCCAGCGCGGTAACCTCAGGGATAGTAAGTAGTGCGGGCATGATTTTCACAAGTATATAATATATGCATACACAATCATATAAATATACCACTTTTATTATATCAATTTAGGTTTATCCCATAACCCACATTCACAACATTTATCCTTATTTTCCCATTATTATATATCAAGTATAATGGTTCGTTTCTAACTTTAATTCGAAGGGTTTTTCCAACTTACTACGTGATTGGACATAAATATTGTATATTTATTCCCCTAATTTTAGTACATTTGTGAACCCGAGTGATGTAACCTATATGGATTTGACGCACATTTATGCTACTAATCTTCGTTGGCAAGTATTTCGTGTTTCGTGCTTCTCTTATTGGTTTTACAGGTTAATTGTGCAAGCAGCGCAAAAGAGAAAGCAAGACAATGAAAGAAAAACTAAGAAGGCAAGTTCAAGGGCATTTTGGTAATTCTGCAGCCAGATCCCGAAGGTGGAGTCAATTAGAAAGTTGAAGAGCTCGGAACAACGAGAACACTGGAAGAAACGACACCCAAATCCGAGATACGGTTGCTGAGTTATGACTCGTTGAAGTTGAAGAAAAATCCAAGGAAGAAAGGAAAGAAAACAAAAAAAAATTCGAAGTGTTGAATGGAAGAAAAAGCACCCTAGACCAGCAAACATTCGCGAACCCAGGGGCGAACCGGTTCGGGGTACATGCGAACCGGTTCGAGGGGCCTGATGCGCGAATTTGCCTCTTTTATTCAGATTGGCTCTAAGGTTTCCTTCTTATACAACATCAAAATTTCGTGGTTTAATCCTCTACATCACAAAAGGTTTCCAGAATATCATTTATGTCATCACTACATGCAATTTCCTATCTCAAATTGGGTTTTTCTTCCATACAATTCATCCTAATCATTCCTAAACCAATATAAAAGATGCATCAACGAAATAAGCAAGATAAACACTTGCCTGGGATTTTCAGAAATCTGGTTTGGTGTTGAATTTGGTGTGGTTGCGTTCCCCGTCTCGCGATCTACGCGTTGGCGGTGGCGGCGGTGCAAACGGTTGAGTTTTGAGCCTTGGAATGCCTTGAGAGCTCTCTCCTCTCCTCTCCAATGGCCGTTCTAGTGTTTTGAGTTATCTAACCCTAGGAGATAACCTAAACATCTGATATAACCCCTTTAATTTTCGTGGGTTTAATTACCCAAAAATACAAAATGCCCTCCTGGGGTACTAATTAGGCCTAAAAATGCCCCGAGACCCAAATCAAACCCCCGAGTATACTTTTCTGACTATCTCGACCCTTTCGAACGCGTTGGCGCACTCAAAATGACCATACAGACAACTTATAAAATATTTACTTTTATTTATCAATATTTAGTCTCGACACGGTACAGGCGCGTCCCGACTTAAATTTTCACAATTGTCATTTTATTCACACGTGACAATATTATAAAAAGTAAATCTCATATATTACTATACTCATCCAGTAATATGCAACAAATAATATATTCCCAATAATTACTAACTCTTGTCACGCTAGTAAATATTTAAAACAACATTTCGGATTAAAATTAAATTAATTTATCTCAATTAAATTTAATAAATCCTTAAATTTAAAAGCCATGAAAATACGGGGTATTACAGAATTTCAGTTGCTAGATTCAATTGTTGGATTCTAATTGGTATGCATGAGGATTAAATATAGGACCAGTAGGGGTGATTGAACATAACACCTGGGTATCCTTAAGTTTAGAAGAGGGTTTAATCATAAGTGAAAGAAGATGTGTTGGAACTACCGGTTTTAACCCTAAATAAAAGGAGAGCTTAATTCGTAGTAATTAGGCAGATATGATGATATGGACCAGTAGGATATTAGTGACTTCTTACTGAATATATGTTGAGGGGAAAACCTATTTGAACCTTGAGTAATGAGTGAGGCTCAGGAATAATTAAATTAAGAAGTAAAGTCATGATATTTTAATACGTGAGAGTTAAAGTGATATAATGCTACGATTGGGAATAATCTAAGGGCAATATATGTACCTGGTTGATAGTATATTATAGGTATGATAATACCTATTTGATTGATTAATGATTGTGTTTTTGTTTGTGGTTCGAGAAATCCTTACCGAACCTTTTGTCCCCTATTCGGCGACCTGCGATGATGGGACATGATAGCAGAGTAATGCATTGCACCGCAGCTGTGACTCGGGGTTCCGTATTATATATGAATATATATATAATGGATGAAATGAACGAATGGATATTTATTATGGTTAAATCTATCTACGGTGATAATTGTAGATAACGGTGAATAGAGAAAGATAATGGAATTAAGTTAATGAATGTTTATTCTTAAAGAATTGAAAAGCTTAATTCATATTAATGAGAAATGATTCATGTTAATGAGAAACTAATCATATAAAGGAGAAATGTAAATGAATAATAATGTGACGTATGGTATGGTACATACGGGGATTATGATATGGGAATGGAATTTTAATATGGAGACTAGAAAAGAGAAACCATTAACTATGAAGTTAATAGAAAACGTTAAGTGTGCACTCTAGTTGAGAGGTGAGAATGGCAAGTGAGAGTTGGATACTAACATGTACATAATCAATGCTTTATTGCACTTGTTAAATACTTGCTGTTTTAAAAATCATTTACACATTCGGGCTCTGACCTGTTTCCTTGCATACTTTCTTTTCTATTGTATCTTCTATATTAGGTGTCCAGCAACAGGGACGCCAACCTTAGCGGATTACGACGAGCTATGGAGCTATGGAGTATTGCTTAGACGCTTATCTTCATTTGATTCACAGTATTCTTAGTTAGGGCATGTCACCCAAAGGATTCAGTTATCTCTTTTCTATCGGGGTCAAATACTATTGTATTCGGGTCTTTTTAATACATTTAATATTGTTGGGATTACGGTAATGGATTAATATTATTTGGGAATGTTTATTCCAATTGCATTTAAATTCTTTTGTGTTATCTACTTGGTTATCAGTGTTGTAGAATAAAATGTGTTGTGTTATTCTTAAACTGGAAATGGATTTTGTTAAATTAAAATTTGGAAAGTTTTTAACACCAGCTTAATTGGGTATTGGGTGAGTTGTAAATGTTTTCGACAGTGATGCTAAGAATGAGCCAACTGTATATTCTGTTTTAATTTGGTATGGGACTGGCCACCCGATATTTAATTAGGCGGGGTGTTACACAAATGACCTTTTATTTTTAAACAGTTGACAAGTGAACTGTTTTACGTGCATAGAAGTGCATGCAATTGAGTTCGTTTCCTTTCCACGACACCACTGCTTAAAAAATGGGTGTAAGTTCATACTTCATTGATTATTTTCTTTTTTGTTTTATACCAATTATGCTTTGTATATGTATTGGTGTGCAAACATGTCTGCAGATGATGGTCAAGGCGCATGGGGCTGCTGAGGCAGCCAAGGATGCTCTTGAATTCCCTTGATTTTTGGAGCTCTCACTTTGAAGGTAACATATAATTTTTTCATTCATTAGATAAATAAATTTACTTCTTTTAAATGTAAGGACATATTTTCATAGGTCCGTTATCAATTAATTATGTCATATACCGCTACACAGTCGAAGAGCATTCAAGAGACATCTACAACAAAAACGGATCCGAATTACTCAAGTTCTTCATCATTCAAGACTCTGCGAAGTTTACTTTGGTAAGGTTATGTTTTAAATACCTTTACTTTTCATTTAGAGCTTTTGGGAGATTTTTACAAAATATTTTCTAAGTGTTGGAGTGGACTTTTTCGTCAGAATTTGAGAATGAGTATTTTTTCTAAGTGTTGAAGCCGAAAAAAAAAATAATGATTTTTTTGCAACAGTCGTTCGAGCGACATAGCATGTCGTTCGCCCGAGATATCATGTCGTGCGATATCGTTCGAACGACAGCTGTCCTTCGTTCGAGCGACATGCTGATCTCGTTCGAACGAGCTCTGTTTTCGAGGCGATGCATTTTTCTATAAATACTCATTATTTGGTAACGTTTTCATTAAGAAGTCACAGTGTTTTGACGAACAAAAATACTGCGAAAGAAGAATCCTTTTTGGCTTCTTTCTTTAGGGTTTTAATCCCTTTTTGGTTTTCAATTCACAAAACTCTCTTATGCTTTAGTGAATTGTTTGGTGTTTATGAACAACTTTGCTTTTGTTCAACCTCTGTGGATAAGGGATCTCCATATTTGATCGGTGGATACCGAGCGTAGTCATTCTGCGTGTGGATGAGCCGAAGACGACGAACCGACGCCTGAAGTGTATTTCGTTGTCTCTCGTATCTTTGAAGATTTGTTGAAGGCACCGTGCATTACACACTTGTGGGCGATTATCAGGTTGTATGTAAGTCAAAGGTCTTGTGAATTCTTCAAAGTGTTATAAAAGGTTTTTACCCAAAAGGGTTTTTTTCCTATATCGGTCGTCTTTATGTTTCATGCATGGCTTGAATGATTTATCATATTTAGATGCATGTTTAGGGGATAGATTAATTTGATTTAAAAATTGACTCTAATTAAATAAGTGAGCCAAATTAGAAATTTGCGAATTTAATCAATTATCACACCGTCTCGTTTTCACAAATTGGTATTAGAGCTTGTTGCGCTAATTTATTCGCGTATTCCTATTTTCTGCAAAATCGTGTGATATTGATTTTTTGAAAAAATCAGTTTTTGTGAAAAATCGCAATTGTTTCAATGGAGTACTTATCTAATCGGATGCCCCTCTTTGATGACATGAGTCAGAATTTTGATGATATAAATCGTTTGATTTGACATTTGCAAAAAGAATTAAAGTTTTGGAAAAAGAAAATTCTCATTTTAAATCCGCGTTGGATCTTTTGCAAACGGTTCAAAATCAAAGATATTTTTAGCATGAAAAACTTGTTTCCTTGGACCATGACTTTGTTTCTTTAAAATTGTCCAAGAAGGAGAGTGATGATAAGGTCCTATTTTTAGAAGAAGAATTGGAGGACCTTAAAAATTCAATGGTTTGTGTTTGTGCCAAAGATGATAAAAATATTTTAGTCAATGAGTTTGTGGCACGTGAAGAGAGTCTTAGGAAAAAGTTTGCTTTAATTGAGGGAGAGAGAGATACGCTTTTAGGAATTATTGAAAACTTGAAAAAGGCGTCCCTTAATTTGGAAGAGTCTAATTCTTTGCTCGAGTAAAAAATTTTGAAGTTAAAAAATGATTTGACAGACTCGAGTAGGTTTGATAGTGATAGTAGTGGTTCATCTTGTTCTCATGCTTTTAATGCTAAAGTCAAAACCATTATTTGTTTTAGAGGGTCGACTAATTCCAAGGATGTTAGAAAAGGCCACTCCATAGGTGTCGTTCCACCCATTTACACATGTTCATATTGTGGTAGGAAAGGTCACCTTAGGCGATTTTGTTTTGATCTTGAAAAATGTCATAGGAAGTTTATGTCTAGTGTTCCCGTGATTCCCAAAGCTCCCGCACGACGTTTCACATCTATTTGGGTTAGGAAATCACTTTTAGAGGCACTAGATTTTAGACAAGTTGATTCTCGTTTGCTTGCACATGATTCTTCTCTTGCCATATCATATAGATGATTGTGTTTGCATGTTTGTCATACGCTAGTTATGCTTTTTGATATATTTTTTCTAGCATTGTGACTTATATTTTTTGTATATATATTTTTTGAAAATTTTTGAAACATTTTGAAAAATACAAAAAGATTTTTATTTTTTTTGTTTGCACCGTTTATGGATGGACATTTTGGATGACCGAGTCACAATTTCATTCCATTTTTTTAATGTGACTATTTGATAGTGTTTTGAGACAATAGGTCAATTCATCCATGTGCTTTATAATGTTTGGAGTCATTAAGATGTAATTAAGTGTTACTTCCTACATGTTTGACTCATGTTTCCTTTATTGCACACATGCACGGATTTGTTTGATTATTGTGCTTGTCTTATCACATGTTGGTTGGGTGTTTTCACTTCAATCCTGTCCTTAAAACGAACCAAGCGCGATAAATTTTTGATAAGGAAATTGTGCAGATAAAAATCATTTTGTGAGTTTGTGTGCTTTATTTAAAAAACGGGGAAGGGCTGCGAAAGGTTCATTTTGCCTTTGATAATACTAAGCCACCGTTAAATTGGACCTAAAAAATGAAGAAAATTTATTATCTGGGGTCCAAAGAGGTTTAAAAGAGCCCGAAATTTTTTAAAGGCAATAAAAAAAATTCATGCCAAATTATGGGCCATTTAGGTTTTTGCACCAATTCTCCAAAGTTTGAGAATTTAGTTTATTCACCTCTAAAAGAAAATATATATGAGGGTGTTTGGTTGGAGATTTTATAACGGGTTTGCACGTCCTTAAAAGTTTTGAAAATGCGCTAAATAGTTTTGGACCTTATTGGTGTGGAAATCATTTGACTTTGATTTGTTGATTTGTATAAGACGATGTCATTTAAATTCAACAAATTTTTACACCTAAGGATACTTTTGATGTTAATTCGTTAGGGGTACACATATGCATCGTGCACATATGATTGATTGAGTTTATTTACCTATCGAATGTGTTCACACCCATTCATTCCATTTTCATGACTTGGTTGTTTTAGTTTAAATCCATGGTGTGATTTTTTATATCATATTTTTCAAAGTGGTATCTTATTTTTGTATGAAAAATTGAAAAATCCAAAAATAGTTTGTGAGATTTTTGAGATTTCCCTTTGCATGCGCGTAGTTTGTGAATGTTTGCTATGCATTTTTTTGTGACACTCCATGTTTTATTTTTTTTCTTCTAATCTATCTATTTGAGGACATCATAAAAAGGGGGAGAAAGAATTATCAGTTATGGGAGAGTTTTTGCATTATGGGGGAGATTTGATTATTAATGCTTTAATCTTATATCATTTCAAACTCGATGCGTCACGAATGTTTTTGCTTTATCTCATGTGTGTAGGTACAAATATTGAAGATCATGATGTTGCACACCCTGATGAGAAAAGCTTTGAGATTTGACGAAGATGATTGACGAACAGTTTGAGATCTTGCAAATTTATTCATGGGAGGGTAGATTTGTATAGGTATTTTGGTGTTTGATAATTCGGATTTTTTTATGTATGTACCGGCATAGACATAGGGGGAGATTTGTAAGGACATATTTTCATAGGTCCGTTATCAATTAATTATGTCATATACCGCTACACCGTCGAAGAGGATTCAAGAGACATCTACATCAAAGACGGCTCTGAATTACTCAAGTCTTCATCATTCAAGACTCCGCGAAGTTTACTTTGGTAAGGTTATGTTTTAAATACCTTTACTTTTCACTTAGAGCTTTTAGGAGATTTTTACAAAATATTTTCTAAGTGTTGGAGCGGACTTTTTCGTCAAAATTTGAGAATGAGTATTTTTTCTAAGTGTTGAAGCGGACATTAAAATAATAATTTTTTCGCAACAGTCGTTCGAGCGACATAGCATGTCATTCGTGCGAGATTGCATGTCGCGCGATATCATTCGAACGACAGCTGTTCTTCGTTCGAGCGACATGCTGATCTCGTTCGAACGAGCTCTGTTTTCGAGGCGACGCGTTTTTCTATAAATACTCATTATTTGGTAACGTTTTCATTAAGAAGTCACAGCGTTTTGACGAACATAAATACTGCGAAAGAAGAATCCTTTTTGGCTTCTTCCTTTAGGGTTTTAATCCCTTTTTAGTTTTCAATTCACAAAACTCCCATATGCTTTAGTGAATTGTTTGGTGTTTATGAACAACTTTGTTTTTGTTCAACTTCTGTGGAGAAGGGATCTCCATATTGGATCGGTGGATACCGAGCGTAGTCATTCTGCGTGTGGACGAGCCGAAGACGACGAACCGACGCTTGGAGGGTATTTCGCTGTCTCTCGTATCTTTGAAGATTTGCTGAAGGCACCGTGCATTACACACTTATGGGAGATTATCAGGTTGTATGTAAGTCAAAGGTCTTGTGAATTCTTCAAAGTGTTATAAAAGGTTTTTACCCGAAAGTGGTTTTTTCCTATATCGGTCGTCATGTTTCATGCATGGTTTGAATGATTTATCATATTTAGATGCATGTTTAGGGGCTAGATTAATTTTGTTTAAAAATAGACTCTAATTAAATAAGTGAGCCAAATTAGAAATTTGCGAATTTAATCAATTATCACACCGTCTCGTTTTCACATTAAATGATTATAATCATTTATAAATTATTCCCCACGCATCGCATGGCCTACATGCTATATCAATTTAAAATTCTATCTCCTTTCATTCATGAAATATATTATGTGAAAAAAGACACAATAACAAAAGAATAAAGCTTTCCTAAATTCGGCCACGCATCGCGTGACCTTCATGCTAGTAACACTATGAATAATGGTGCCGCTGACGCGGACAAAAAAAATGAACTCCTAACTCTAAAGGGATCACAAAAATTAATGATATTGTACCATCGAGATTAGATTTATAAACTTGAAAAGCATTGTCCTAAAAATCGAAATATAGAAAGGAACATGACCTTTATCTTAAGGGGCATTCACATCTAGATCCTATTAGACTTTCTTTTAGAAATTCTAGTCCCACCATGTTTTTCCCTTACATATAATAACTACGCCTAATTTTTTGGAACTTTTTTTTTCACAATTTTACCCTTTTAAAACCAGCCATCCGTAACTTCCTTGAGGAAGTTACATAAGTGGTTGATTTTTTTTTTAATCTTCAAATTCTCATAACTTTTGATTCACAAATCCGTTTTTCACAAAATTACTATTTTTGAAATCTGCTCGACGAGATTTATCAAACAAGATCCATGAAGGCTATAAAATTCCAAAGAAAAAAATTTACATAAACAGTAAACTTTACTGTATGCACTAGAATATGAAATAGTTTTATATATGTGACATTTTCACAAACAGATAGTAACATTTACTGTGGTTCGCGCTAGCGGTATCCAATCCTTACCACAATTGTTGGAGCTTCAACGACCTTCGTCAGAGCTCCGATTTGGGGTGGGTAAGGGTGCCATGTGGTGCCGCTGCCGCGGACCTTTGAAAATAAGAGACTTTTGAATAAATGGGTTTTGGATCCACCGGAGTATCATGGGATGCCACTGGTGCGGACCTTTGAAAATAAGATTGGATAAATGGGATCGGGATCCTATGGAGCACCAGTTTGGGGTGAGTAGGGGTGGCATTAGGTGCCGGTGGAGCAGAACTTTAAAAATAGGAGCATATATATATATATATATATATATATATATATATATATATAATGTGATAACACAGTAAATGCTATTGTTTGTAAAAATGTCATAGATATTAAACTTTATTGTATACACCAGAAAATGAAATAGTTTTATATCTGTGATATTTTCACAAACAATAACACTTACTGTATTAATATATTTATGAAATAGTTTTATATATATAACATTTTCACAAACAGTAACATTTACTGAGTTAATATTACACAATATACATATAAAATTTTCACAAACGGTAACATTTACTGAGTTAATATTACACAATATATATATATATACACACGGTAGATCCAAACCTCTTTTTTTTTTTAAATTATCATATTTTTAAAGGTTTACGCTAGCGACATTCAATCCCCACCACTACCCACCCCCATTGTCAAATCTTCAACGACTTTCATCAGAGTTATGATTTGAGTGGGTAGTAGTGGCATAGGGTGCCGCTAGCGCGGACCTCTGAAATTAAGAGAATATTAGATAAATGGGGTTTGGATCCACTGGAGCTCCTATTTGGGGTGAGTAGGGGTGGCATTGGGTTAGGTTTATATCTATAACATTTTCATAAACGGTAACATTTACTGTGTTATAACACAGTATATA